>JALMGJ010000010.1:29028652-29531152 GCA_023362775.1 Charina bottae
AGGGATATAAACAAACAAGGAAAGAGAACAAAAAAAGGGATAAAGAATAAAATGGAAATGAATAAGCAAGGGATTTACAAGTGTCATGGAGCGTATAGTTTTCTAATGCATCATTCTTTAGTTGGGTATAACTGAATATATTGTTTTAACAAACTAAGCATCACTTTTAAGCTCTAAGCAAGTTTTTCTCAACCTCAGCAACTTTAAGATGTGTGGACTTCAACTCCCAGAATTCCCCAGCCAGCATGTTGAAGTTCACACATCTTAAAGTTGCTGAGGTTGAGAAACACTGCTCTAAGCCAAGCATGAATATCAGTAACTATGATCAAAACAGCTTAAATCTCTGACTGAGATCATAAACTCCAATAAATTTTACCTACATTACTAAAAATCTGTTGATTTGGAAACACTAACCCATGATGACCTTAACCCTCATTTGTTGAACAAGCCACAAGTGGCTTATGGCTCAAGGGTTAAGAACGGGTGTCAGGGCTAAACGACTCCCATTCAATTCCTGACATATAACGTTAAGCCACAATAACTGGTTTACACAGCATCTTAAGCCAAGGACCAAGCCAACAAAGTTAACTGCAGCAAAATTATATTATATTATATTATATTATATTATATTATATTATATTATATTATATTATATTATATTAAATAAAATGTCCACCCACCCAAAGCTTGTGTGAAGACCAGACACTTGGACTTACTTAGAAGATAGGGAAATATACCAGTTTATTTCAGTTTCAATCAAGCCAGTGAGTGCCTAAGACAATTTTCTTGCATTCTGTGCTAACTTTTCGGCGTATACTGGATCCCAGTTGTCCCATTTTTGCAGGTCTCACTTTCTGTGCCTTTAATATAATATACAGGACAAAAAATTCGAAGGTTCTTTCACTCACGTGGTTAGGCCTTGTTCTATTACAGCTTTGTTTGGGTTTCAAATGGACACCAACATTAACATTACTAGGGGAAGAATTATATTTAAGGATCTCAATGGGACACTGGCTTATATTCCAAAACTATGGAATATGTCATTTTATGAGGAACTCTGGCTTTATGGAATTCGGGGTGCAACAAAGAGAATTTATTATTTATTTATTTATTTATAAAATTTGTATCACCGCCCATCTCCCTCCACCGGAGGGACTCTGGGCGGTTTACAACAAAATAATAAAAACAAAAAACATAAAATATACATAGAATATAAAATTACAAATTATAAAACCGGATTAAAATCCAAGAGGCAAGAGTGGTAAAACGATCTAACTTAATCCAATGTAGGAGAGGAGCTCTCTAAGGTATTAGCCATCCCCAAGAGTGGCTATTCCTTCCTTGGTCCCAAGCAAGGCGGCAGAGCCAGGTTTTCAGGTTCTTCTGGAAGGCCAGGAGCGAAGGGCTAATCTCACCTCCGGGGGCAAGTTGTTGCACAGGGCGGGAGCTACTGCAGAGAAGGCACGCCTCCTGGACCCCGCCAGATGGAACTCTCTTATAGATGGGGTCCGTAATAACCCCAACATAACCAGAAAGACTCTCCTGATTTTAGGGATGACCCAGGATATGAACTTGGTATCTATTTTTTGAAAAATCTCCAAGCCTTAAAAACAAGATGACATGTTACCTTGCTCTCTGGCAGCGTTTCTCAGCCGTGGCCCCTTGAAGACCGTGTGGACTTCAATTCCCAGAATTCCCCTGCACGTCTTCAAGTGGCCAAGGTTGAGAAATACCGCTCTATGGCCCAGGTTTAATTGTAAGTTAACTGAAGAAATTCCATATACTGTACAGTAGATATTTATACCGATCATACACATTTTTGTTTGCTGGGTTTTTCTGGTTCAACCAACCATTATATTTCATTCCTTCTTGTTCGGGGTAGCCTCTTTTCGTTCCCTATTTCCCCCTCTGCTAAAGTTTGCAAACCAAGCTTAGGAAGAAGCGGTCCATTTCCTTTTTAACCCACTGCTGAGAGCTCCAAGGCCACAGCCATCTCAGATCCCATGGGAGGACCAAGGACCAACCCAGCTGTACAGCTGCTGAATCTCAAGAACCCATCTGCCACTCCCGGCCCGCCAGCAATTCACACCCCGAAACCCCAGGAGGAGGCATGGCCCTTCTCCCTAAAAGGCAGGGCACCAAGACACCCCAACTCCTCTCTCCAAGGATCCTTCCCCCAAGAGGCGCGACCCAATCCTTTTTCTTATTTTCAAGAGTCGGGAGATCCCTCCCCTGGGCCAAATTCACGGCGACGGAGAGGGGGAAAATCCGATTATTCAGATCAACTCACGGTTTCGCAGTGGCTTTCGCTCATTGTTTAAAAAAAGTGCTGGCAGCAAATACCTCTAAGACCCCCGCTTGGGTAACACACACACACACACGCCCCCTCCGGTAAAAATGAGGATTTTCCCCGTTGACTAACCGAGTTCTGCCTAACGAGTGCAATGCGAGCAGCCTGTCCATGGGGCGATGATCCCAGCCCCGGTGCTGTTTCATCAGGGTGGGAAGCCAGGGCGTCTTAACTCAGTCTAAACAGGGCTTGAAGAATCCGGGTTCAGGAAAGGGGACTCCGGCTGATGCAACCGTGCAAGCAAATCTGCAAATCCGGACGTTGCAAGGATTGGAGGAGGCTCCCTTGATAAGCCCGACTTGCTCGCTCTTCCAAGAGGGGGGCTGATCGACCCAGGGATGGGAGAGGGTGGGCGCTCCCCCCCCCCCAGCTCGGGCCCTTCGCCTCTGCAATCCGAAGGGGGCATCGTGTCCCCCACCCCACCCCACCCCACCCCACCCCGTCAGGCCTTGCAAATCTACCAACCTCCTGAGGGGGGGGGGATATCAAAGGGAAAGCAAAGGACGCCTACCGCTTTTGCTCCAACCATGCACCCCGACGCTGCGCGGCGGGGAGGCTGCTGCCTCCGTCTCCCCCCTTTCCGAACTGGACGCAACGTGCCCGCAAACCCGGATGTCAGCTCGCAGCCATGTTGGGGGAAACTCCTCCAAGCACGTGGGGAGGCTGGGTGCCGCCTCTTGTACCCATAATGCTCGCCCGGGGAAGTGTCGTGGGAGGGGGGAAGCGAGCACCAGGGAGCGCTGCAGACCTGCCTTTCTCCGCGTGTGAGTGTTGGTTCGCGTGTTTTATGTATGTGTGTGTGTGTGTGTGCACACATGCGTATATATGTCTAGCGCTTCGCGTTCGTTTGCAAAGACCCCTTTTTTAAAAGGGAGCAAAACGTACTGGCAGCGGTGGGATTCGAACCCACGCCCCCGAAGAGACTGGAGCCTTAATCCAGCGCCTTAGACCGCTCGGCCACGCTACCTTGATGGGAAAATTGTGGCTGCGGCCTTTATTCATCCCTGCAAAAGTTCATTTTTTCAACTCAGACATGCGCCTTTTTCCTCCCCCAAAGGAAAAAAAGAGTAAAGTGATGCTGAAACTGTTCCTACGCGGGATCTGCCCGGGAAGCCCAAGACGAGTTTTATTTCTCTAAATATTCGGGGAGGAACTGGCCCAAAGGGGGAGAAACGTATCAGCGGCTAAGAACAGCGAAGATCAAAAGCTCGACAGAACGCGACGCTTCCGCTTTCCCCGCCGCGTTCCAAAGGCCATTGTGACGTTGGCGGCTGGCGTCACGTGCTCCGTCCAGGCCCGGTTCCTCTGATCGGAACGGGAGATTTAAGCCAATCTCCTGCTAGAGGGATCCGGTCGGTGGTTTGTTTGCAAACTCAACGTGATCTATTCAGTAACACCATGTAGGGATGGCTAGGGAAGGCAGGCTTAAGATGAGGGCTGTTTAGCCAAGAGGGCTGCATCGAGCCTCCCTGGTCAGGAGCAGTGTGCCCGTAAATGCTAGTTGCAGAGGAGCAACTTCCTATTTGGTTGCTTCCACTGGCCTGCGGTTGGCCACTCTAGGCACTGGAGTGTGAAGTAATTGGCTCAAATCTGCTCTGATTTAGTGGCACATTTTTTTTCTGCTCAGGGGTGTCTGCGTCAAAAAGGTCAGGATGGCGGCCACTACCGTATGATCAATGCACATAAAAAGGGCTGGAGCTTTGATTGTGAGTAGACACAGCCACTCTTACCTACTTCTTCACTCTGATGGGACCATTTCATTTTTTTAGAGATGAAACAAAAAGTTTGGGGGATTTTGATAGGAAATGTATTGATGCTTTTGAAGTTTGCTTTTGGAGAAAACTCCTGAGAATACTGTGGACAACCAAGAAAACAAACCAATGGATCATCGAACAAATCAACCCAGAGTTCTCATTCAAGGCACAGATGACTGGGCTCAAATTATCCTACTTTGGACACATTATATGAAGACCCAGCTCTCTGGAAAAGGCTCTGATGCTGGGAAAGGTGGAAGGAAAGAGAAGAAGAGGATGACCAGCAGCAAGGGGGAGGGACTCAGTTACAGTGGCGATGGGGACACCATTGAAAGAGCTGAAGGACCAGGTTAGGGGTAGACGGTCATGGAGAAAATTGTCATGGTCACTAAGAGTCAACACCAACTTGATGGCACATAGTCAATCAGTCAATTAGTTGAGATCCCCAATACTATTTTTTTCTGGAAGACCCTCAAACTGAGGGTTGTACCCCCCTAAGCAGCTTAGAGAGAGGGAGGGTGGGTCCCAGAATTTTTAAAACCACAGTGGCTGTGAATTCCCATGATGTATATATTAAAATACGTTACTAAAAAAAGTCTATTTCTTGCCCAACAAGAATCACAGGAAATAATTGATTTTATTTGGGAAGGAAAGGGAAAAACAGATTGTATTATTATTATTAAAATTTATCCCCGCCCATCTCCCCGAATAGGGGGCTCTGGGCGGTTTACAGGATAACGATGGTTAAAATTTATCATTTGCGGAGGCCCCAAGACTGCAAAGTTTGAGAACTTCTGCCATAAAATCCCAAGTTTCCCAAACTCCTATCATCCAACCACAAATATATTCAAGAACATAAATAAATCCATGAAGATCCCCAAATAAAGATGCAGACTTGACCAAGGTTCATCCTTGAGAAAGTTTATTGAAAATGTATCACAGCATTTTTTTTTTTTGCAGGGCAATGTAAACATAATACAAGACCTTGAGTTCTTTTTAAACTCTTTTTGCAACCAGCTCAGCCAATCTGCCACAAGTGCGCTAGTTCTGAACGCTTGATAGCCACAACCAATGTTTGCTAGCATCTCTTACTATAACATTATACCCCAGAGGCCCAGCACGTAGCACTGCTCAAAACATTAAATTCATCGCTGTTTTAGAAGATTCGTCAATCTGTAAAGCAAATGAAAATAGCAGAAGCTTGTCAATAAAATCCAGGACGTCCATGTGATGCTCTTGATAAGATCTGCTATATTTTTGATGGGCAGAGAGGTAGAAGCAGCATGCATATAAGGCAGGGCGCAAAAGGAAATGGAATTAATTGACCATCTGATTTAAAGGCAAAATACTACAATCCTTTAGAGCAGAGACAGGGAAGCTGTGGTTTTTCAGAAAATGCTGACTCCATCCTTCACCATTAGTCATGCCACTGGAAGTTCGGGTTCATTAGCGACAGGTAGATTCCAGGTCCCCGTCTGTATGAGATTGGAAGGTGAAAAATAGAAATCCGTCGTCTTATGTTTAGCAAATGAAATGTGGTCTCTACCACCTTGGATCCAGAGTAAGGATCACATGCAGGATCTCAAGGCCAAACCAGAAAAGTTTTTGCAGGTAGGAATCAAGATGCTGCAGAGAAAGCTTTGAACTCTTGGGTTCTGGCTGACGATTTCTCTACCTGCAGGGAATCTGTATTGATAGAAATCATTCCTTCCGAGCTCCAATGTCCAGTGCTGAAATGCGGGAGTTCAGATGTAAGTTAAACACCTTATCTGCTGCTTTCCAAGAACTTGGCCATGTGAATGTGGCTAGGGACATTCCCTCGCAATCATTCACAGGAGCAGATAAAATGATCCTGTTTCAGAAGCACACATTAACAATTAATTGCATAGACGAACAAGCAGAAGTCCTACAATCTTGCAGAATGCCGTCCAAAGATTGCAAACTCTATTCTGTGCAAGCTTAAGTGTTCCTGAACTCTGCTGACTTCAGTAGAACTTATTTTCAAGTAAAACTGCAACCTCGATGTTTCCAAATAAATATTTTTCTCTAAAATTGCCCATTTTTATTCATTGTACTTAGCAGTTACATGAAGGGCTAGACATATATACAGTGACATCATTAAATTGTTGTATTTCATGTTATCAGCTTTACTTTACAGATTTTTTAAAAAAATGAGTGCACTTGTTGAAATAACCTGTTAAAAGTATGCCCAAAGCACTGTTGTTGCTTTTAAGGACTACTGTACCCTGAATCAAAAGCTTCCTGTTCACTGGCGGTTTTATTACAACTTATTCAATACAATGTATTGTCGAAGGCTTTCACGGCCGGAGTTCAATGGCTGTTGTGGGTCTTCCGGGCTGTGTGGCCGTGTTCTGGAAGTTGTGGTTCCTAACGTTTGTTTCGCCAGCATCTGTGGCCAGCATCTTCAGAGATTTTGTTTCTATCTGTGCTCCTGCCCTCTGAAGATGGTGGCCACAGATGCTGGCGAAACGTTAGGAACCACAACTTCCAGAACACGGCCACACAGCCCGGAAGACCCACAACAGCCATTATTCAATACAGTTGGTGGCATAACAATAAGTTGACTTGAACTGTTCCTTGTTCTCTGCAGGGCAGCGGAGTTTACAGATTCAATTCCTGCTGTTAGGTTGCAGAGTAGGCATGTACACAAAATAAAAGGAAACCTTTACTTAACCGTACACCTCTCACCTGTCAGAAGAGCAGCCAAATCATTCTTAAGTTGGCAATGCTTCCGAGCAAGAAGTTGAAAATGGCAAAAACATTGATGCTCAAGGAAATATTATAGAAAGATTTTGGGTTCAAAGACAACTATTGTTGGATAGTCAAGCACTTATTAAATCTCAGGCTGAACTTCCACTTAAATGTCACTTCCAGTTAAATACAGAAAAGCACTGCCTCAGAAGAATTTGAGGCACCTCCAGGATCTGATGCTTCCTCAAAAAGGCCAAAGCATCCTACCATCACAAGTCCTGCCTTTTTCGTACATGCATGGAATGCACATACAAAGGGGTAGAGCTTGTATCACAATAGTGCAACACTGCTTTTCTCACCTGGCCTCCTCGGATGCCTCTAGATAGGTCCATTTTTCATTTCCACCAGCCTCACTCTGAAAAAGTATTCTTCTTTATTACAAGTACATCCATATCGCCCTTTGCAAAATTAATTCCAGGACTGTATCTAAGACGTATTTGGAAACATGAGCTTCATCTGATCAGAATTCCAGCTTGATCATCAAAACGAACGATCGAGAAAATCAGTATGAAATTGCACTCAAGCAAATCGTCTTAAAGCTGCAGCTGAGGAACACGCTATCATCCAGAAAAAGATAAATGCTACCACTATACTTTTTTAAAAAACGGTAAGATGCCTAGAGCTGAATTTCTTTCCGTTTATACACCGGTCCGTATCCGCTCAGGATGAGCAAAGCATCGTATTGGTTTCAAGGATCATATATTTTTTTAATCACTAAAAAAAGCTCCTGCCATCTCTGTGCATGGAGGGCGATGCAACACTTTTGGACTAATTTCCCTAAAAAGGTTACAGTTCTCCAAGAGAGCTGTGCCCTGTGCCACAATATTTGACCTGAATCTTCATGCACTGCTTGGTGGGCAATAGGGAGGAATCAACCCTTCACTGTTATTTAGGGGGAAGAAATGGGAGAACAGATTTAGCTGCAACACTCACAGTGTCTTGAATTAGCAGCTAATTGCTTAAAGAGGGACAAATCTGGTTAGATCAGGGACTGGCAGAAGGTCGATCAGGATTGACCAGATGGTTTCCTGGGGAATTTGCAGTAGATCGCCAAGGATTTCCCGTCTTTGCCAGGCTTGCCTGCTGCTGAATGCTTTTCTCCCAGCCTCAGTATTCCTCACCTGTAAAATGGTTGCACCCATGCTTGCTTAGGAACTGTTTTGCTCTGCAGGCCAGTTTTAGAATGAGATGCATAAATAATCAAAGCTGTTTTAGTAACGTCTAGATCAGTGTTTCTCAACCTTGGCCACTTTTAAGATGCATGGACTCTAATTCCCAGAATTCCCCAGCCAGCCATGCTGGCTGGGGAATTCTGGGAATTGAAGTCCACGCATCTTAAAGTGGCCAAGGTTGAGAAACACTGGTCTAGTGTTGAAATGCACCACCATTTTGTAGGACCCAGATAATGAACTGTATCTCTTGATCCTGGCGAGGGTCAGTGGCTCTCAAGAAAAAGAACAGAATCAATGTCCCAGATTACAGGGACTATTATAATGTAATTTTCTGCTTCCCCTTTAGGGATTCTGCCGTTTTATTTCTGTTCTTGATTTGACTGTTATTTAATTTTCAAAGATTGTTTTTGTTGCTTTGGCCCTTGCTGAAGCTGATGGCTCGCTGACCGTAAATAAAAATACAACAGTGGATGCTGCTACGGATTACAGGAACTAGCAATCAAGTCCATTAATCAGGGACTCTGAACCAATTCAATTTTAAATCCCCATTTAGCCATGAAGCTCATCTGGGGTCAGTGATGGCTTCAGCTAAGCCTCCTTCACAGGATGGGTGTCAGAGTAAAAATATAGGGTGGGGGAATAAAATGATCAGCCATCTGAAGCTATCCCAGAGAAATATATTTGCTTTTTAAAAAGTAGGCCTAGGAAAAAAAAACGTTTCTGATATTTAGACTGTCCCCTCTTGCTATCTTTCTTTTTTTAATCTGTTCAATCGTGTCCGATTCTCGGAGAGTGCCCGGACAAGTCCCTGCAGTTTTCTACGCAGCTTTTCAGAAGGGGTTTGCCATTGCCTCCTTCCTAGGGCTGAGAGACAGTGACTGGCCCAAGGTCGCCCAGCTGGCTTCGTGCCCAAGGCAGGACTAGAACTCACAGCCTCCCGATTTCTCACCTGGTGCCTTCACCACAACACCAAACTGGCTCTCCTTGCTATCTTAACATTTAATAATTTGGGAGGATCCATTCTGAACTGTAAGCAAATAAACACCCAGAACAAAATATATCCCCCCTACACAAAAAATTGCAGATTTTTGTGAGTGAGGCCAACAGCCAAGTAAGAGATGTACAAGAATGAACCTTCTACCACACCTATCGTAAAGCTGCAACGCAGACGGGAAGGAGATTTTTTTCCCAAATTAAAAAAAGAAAAAACTTTTCCAGCTTGGACAATTGTACAAAAATACATCAAGAGGAATCAGAACTGCAGGACTCGGGTCTACCACAAATACGGGTCTGAGTCAGAACCGAGTGAGAAATAAAAAAAGATCGTATTTAAACAGATGATCCACCCATGGGACATAAAAAATTCCATGTGCTTCTCC
The DNA here is from genome assembly GCA_023362775.1 of Charina bottae. NCBI lineage: Eukaryota > Metazoa > Chordata > Lepidosauria > Squamata > Charinaidae > Charina > Charina bottae. Next base: position 29,038,080 of record JALMGJ010000010.1, read on the forward strand.
CCTGCTTCCCCACCCAGCTTCTGAATAAAATATCTTTTTTCCTTCTTTTTAAATTAAAAAAGGGTCTCTGTATTGATATATACACAAGGAAAAAGTGTCTTTTGCCATTTTTCACTCCTCCATCATGGCCCAAACTTCTTCTGCTTTCTGATAGTACTGGTTAGCTAGTCTCCCCTTCATAGCTTGGATAGCGGCTTCAGCGGCTTCAGTGTAAAGATCTCCTGGGTAAATGGGAGAGAGAATTACAGGTCAAGACCACATCCAGCTTCGCCTTGATTAGGCTGACCGTACGTACCGTTCTGAACGGGACAATACCGTTTTTTTCACATTTCCCAACCGTCCCGTCGTTTTAATATAAATGTCGATTTTGTCCCGTTTTTTTAAAAACCTGTAAGGATGGAGGTTGGGCCAGACAGAGGAGGAGGGCGAAGAGCCTGTTAGGGAAAATGCGGGAAATGTCGTTGGGGAAAGCGCGGGAAGGTTTGAGGGGGAAGCCGATCAGCAAGACTTTTATCGTCTTACTTTTTCATGAATACAGAATATGACGCAAGTTTAACCCCGTCCCATTTTGGCCATCCCAATGTCCCGTTTTTGTCTCAAGGAAATATGGTCAGCCTAGCCTTGGTCAACCTGGTCTCCTGAAGAGATTAACTTCAGTTCCCAGCAGGCTCAGCTGGTGGAGCTGGGGCTGATGCGAGTTGAAGTCCTATCCTTGGGCTACCTGAACGCACCCGACTTCATCTACAGTAGTTCCAAATCTAATAGCACCGTAGATCTGGTTAGATTTTTTGTGGCTTAGGGTGTTGCGTGAACTGGGCAGCTGGGTAGATTAATGGTCCAGTCTATGGAGCAAACCCAGAAAATGGGTTTAATCTGTAACAAGGTTACTCATGAAACTAGGTTCTTCTCACCAAACAGCATGAGCCTAGGCTAGTCCATTGTGATAACAAGGGACAGCTGAAAACACTTTTTCCTGCTCCAAGCAGGAGGCTTCCGGTGAAAGACAGTGATAACAGTGAAAGACGCCTAAGACTTGATGATAGTATAAATAGGGCTTGCATTTCATACTTAGCAGTCTTTGGAATTCTTTTTTTTTTTGACAGCTTTCCTAGTTCCTGCAATGAACGTACCTATCAGAGATCTGTGTCTTGGGATCCCTGGACCCCCGTTGGCCATTGTCAGCCCTCCCAAGTAATCCAGACAGGAAACACGACCACATGAGCTACTCCTACTTTATTGTTAGGCTACATTAACGGAATCTTGCAAGTCTGAAAGTACAAATCTCCCGCCGTCCCTTTTTACCAACTGCAGATCGTTTCTACGTTTCTTTCTCTGCCCGTTACTCAGCTGCGGGCTCCTCCCCCTTTCAGCTGATCGTTCCCTAGGCAGCATCTCTTCCCCCTTCTTCCAAGTTCATTGTCACATTCCATTGCAGCCATGTTGCTAAGAATGTAAGAGGATGGAATTGCAAAGGGCAAGCCAAGAACAAGCCAGCCTCTTACCTGATCTCTGCGGATCCTTGTCCAAATTAAATCCTCCCATCAGCAGCATCTCTGCCTCTTTTGCAAGGAGGAGATAGCGAGGCTCATCTTGAGTGCCGTCGTACTCGCCCCCTTCATCATAATCGGTCATGTTCAAAGCTTTGTCGTACCAATACAAGGCTTCTTTCCAATCCTGCTCTCTGCGGAATTAAAGGTAAGAAAACCCAACATGAAAAACTCCAGGGGCATGACTGATGGATTGAGTGTATTTTTACAGCATGAGCAAACTGCAGTGGACAGAGGGAACGGCCTTGAGGGACAAGAGGAAGGGCAGCTACCAAGACAACGGTCAGATAAGAGAGGACTGAATCTGGGGCAGGAATGTAATCTGAGAAAACACTCCCTAGTTGTCATGAAGACAAAGGGAGGGAGGGGGGAAGCGCATTCAGACTTCCAAGATTGATGTCAGCCTTTCAAGGAAGACCAGACTAGAAAGCCAACGTCATGCAGGTCAATATTACTGTTATTATAAATATATAGTAACAGAATCTTGCATTAATTGGAACTGATTACAAAACAGGCAGAACTACATAAAAACCAACCGAAATCCATAAATCATGGATCAGTGAACCGCGGATAAGAATACTGCACGAACACAGCTAGACAGAAAGAAACTATGGTGGTAGAAGGGGAGAACGTGGCATTTTTCATTCCGGTGCCGAGACTATTCCAGCGGGAACCAGACCCTCAACAGAGGAAAGAAAGCCCTCAACCCTCCAAAAATGTCTTTTAAGAGACAACAAAATACTTAACAGGAATGATGTCTTTGTAGCATTTGAACTGATTAAAAAATATCTCAATTTCTACAAGGAGCATCAGGAAAACATGGCCTATTTAGAGTTCTGGTGGGTATGCCATTCCAAAAATTCAAGATCTCCTCCGTGTTGTCCATGGTTTGCTCTTGTTATGGGTCAAATGTCAGGATACAAGCCAGGGCATCTGCCCCATATACGTATGGTCCACTCTCCTCTTTAACCACACAAGAGTACCTGTCTGGCGCCAGGTTCACGCCTGTGTCGTAAGCTCTCGCAACGAGAATCATGGAAGGCCGGTCTCCAGCTTCTGCTGCTTGGCACAAATATTCAAAGCCCTTGATTCTGTTTTGCTTTGTGTCCTACAGAAGAAAAGATGGAAATGAGTAGAAGAAAAAAGAAGGAATAACATGTCTGTATCTTTGCAACCCAACTCCTCTAAAAAGCAGTAAGAAAATATGGCCTGATTACAGCTCTGATGGGTATCCCATTCCATACAGGCAAGAGAGCCTCAGCTATCCCGTGATTTCTCACCAATTTTGCACATCTTAAATTTCCACCTGTTATGCAGTGCAAACTTGAGTCTACTATTCGTGCTATCAATCTGGGGTTTCCTCATTTGTTTAGAGCAGTATTTCTCAACCTCAGCCGCTTTGACATGTTTGGACTTCAACTCCCAGAATTCTTCAATTGAAGATTGGACTTCAAGTCTCAGCATGCTGGCTGGGGAATTCTGGGAGTTGAAGTCCATACATCTTAAAGTGGCTGAGGTTGAGAAACACTGGTTTAGAGACATTTGCAAAATACGTATTGCTCTTATGCACCGTCCACTTTTGTAGGCGTAGACAAAAATATCTTCCACCGTATGCCACTGAAAATGGATAAATTTTCTCCACTTTCTTGAAAAGAACACAAATAGAGTATCAGGTCCCAAAGTGTGCAGGGACATTACCGTGTTTACTTACCTGTAGTGTGACCTCTGAAAGTATGTGATGAGGTAGCTGAGAATACATGAGGCCCAGCCCTACGATGGCTTCCAGCTCTCCACACTCAGCTGCATGCTCCAGATGAAACAGAGCTGAATCTTCGTCCCACTTCTGGTCTTTTTCACAAAATCGGCCAGCTTCATGGTAACGAACCACAGCCAGATGAACCTATTGGGGGGGGGGGAGCTGTAATGGTATGTGGGAAAGACCCTGGGAGATGGGGCGAAGAGATGCTACCTAGGGAACAGTCAGATAAGAGAGGGCGTAGCCCACAGCTGCATAATGGATGGAGAAAGAGGCTCAGAAAAAACCCTCCCTAGTTTCTCCTCTATAAAGGATACGGGGAGGGGGAGAATTGTACTTTCAGACTTGCAAGATTCTGTTAATGTTGCTTTACAATAAAGTAGAATTAGCTCATTTGGTCGTGTCTTTCCTGTCTGGTCCGCCTCATAAGGCTGACAAAAGCGCAGCAAAGAGGTGAGGGCAAAAAATCCCCTTGATTTCAGTTCAACGATAGCAACTTTTTTCCTATTACAAAATAATTCATTGCACTTTGCAGCTTATCAGTGTCGTATTAAGCATCAACCGTACCATTTCAGTAACTTTACGGTAGGTTCATCTATGGGTTGGATGATGCCCGGCTGCTATGTGTTTTATTTTTATTTTTTATATTGTTGCATTGTATGTATTCAATTTATTTTATTGTAAGCCGCCTAGAGTCACTTAAAAGTGAGACAGGCGGCTACATAAATCAAATAAATAAATAAAATATTAGGAATCACATTTAACACTGATATAAATGGAAAGGTTGGATTCAGTTTAAGCATCACAGCTTCCAGTTTCTATTCTATAGACACCACCATGTTTTTTATTTGTGTTCTACAGTGTATTTTTTGTATTCTATAATAAAACAATTAATTTGGGGAAAAAGAGAAAGAAAATTAATTGATGGCCAACTATGGTTTCAGTTTCACATAACCATTTTGGAAGGTCTAAATCTCCTCCTGGCTGCCATGATGCCAAGTGGGTGAATGCTTTTTCTGCGATCTAAATTTTCCCTCCTTGAAATTAGCCATTAACTGAACAAAAAACAAAGTGGGCAAGTTAATTCATGAAATTCATTTTCTGTTCTTGTCCTAAACAAAGAATATCCCTGTAACAATCAACGCTAGGCAATAAATTCAGAGCAATCCGTATGAAACTTATTCCGTCGGGTCAGGGAGTTACCCGTCCGCTCAAACAGAAAGGGGTAAAAGACTGCCGGGATAAAAGACTGCAATAAAGTCACCTTTCCAAGGATGGACTTCCCAATCTTCTTTTCAAGCTCCAGGGCGTTGAGTCTCTGAACTTCTACCGCAACGCAGGAGGGTCTGTGAATGTGAACCCGCGCGGCGTTGTAGAGATTCCACTTCTCCACGGTGACCTGGAAGAGGGGAAGCACATCAGAACTCGAGTCTGAAGCGTTCGAGAAAGGAGGCAAGGGGGGGGGGGAAAGGTGACCTACTTCAGATCTTCACCACCTACGTTCTTCTCACTGAGCTTCTTCACGACCTACTGCTGAAACTCAGCAACAGAACACTTGTAAATGGTTCCAAGGTTGAGCCCTGACACTTCCTTTGTAAGTTAAAAAAAACAACCTCCAGACTGAAAACTCGACTCGTCCAGGGACTATGTTCTCACATCATGCTAAGCCACGGCTTGCTTGCTGGAGAAGCCAAACTGCCTGAATTCACTATTAACTGTGCTTTTGTCAGCCCCACTAAGTTGACGAGACCCAAAAATCAACTCCAGTGGAAGACCATAACTATATTTATTGAAATTCGCTATAATACAGGTAGTCCTCACTTAACGACCACAATTGGGACAGGAATTTCGATCGCTAAGTCATGTTGTTGTTAAGCGAATCTGACCTGATTTTACAACCATTTTTGCGGTGGTCGTTAAGCAAATCACCGTAGTTGTTAAGTGAACTGAGTGGTCGTTAAGCGAATCACACAGTTCCCCATTGATTTTGCTTGCCGGAAGCCAGCTGGGAAGGTCGCAAATGGCAATCACGTGACCGCGGGACACTGTGATGGTCATAAGTGCGAGGACTAGTCGTGAGTCGGGTTTTAGCGCCATCGTAAGTCCGAACCATCACTAAATGAATTATTGTTAAGCGAGGACTACCTGTAACAGAATCTTGCAAGTCTGATTATGCTTCTTATAAGAGTGCTCCTCTTCTTATATTCCAGTGAATCAGGACAGTGTCTGCCTGAGCCGCTTCTGAATATTTCCCAAGGTTTAGAAAATGTTTTAGCCTTTTTTGCCTACGTAACAATTCTTGCATACTTCCATCAAGGTCATCTTCCTTACTCTCTACAACTCTCTACAACTTTACGCAAACCACAATGGTCAAGATGCCCCTACGTTTGAAGCCAAAACAACCCATTTACTGAGTAAATCCTAATCCAATTGAAACTATAAATCAGGGATGGGCAACGTCAGGCCCGCGGGTCGTATACTATTTGGATATTTATAACCGGGGACTGGGGTGCGTGGGGGGCGGGGTTTCTGGGATTTCCGCGGACCCGGGGCCGGAGTTTGCGGGCGGGATCCAATCACAAGCACTGGGGGGCGGGGTTTGCGGGTGGGAGCCAATCACGTGGGAGGGGAGGGGTTTGCGGGTGGGAGCCCCGCGGGCCTTAGGCAGGAGCCCCGCGGGCCTTATACGGCCCGCAGGCCTGACATTGCCCACCCCTGGCTTACTAGATGCAATTTCTAAACCAGTTCCACCACCCATAAAATGCCAAGAAATGGCTAAATATACAGGAATGGTTTTTGTGAAACCATTCAAACCGAGGCAGGTACTGACTTCTGTGATTATTTCAAACATAAGCATCCTAGCTATACTTTTCAAAAAGTTGCCTTCATATGCCACAGGCTAAAAGCAAAGATCATCAGCCTACATGCTACCTTCCGGGTTGAACCCAACTAAGCATTTAAGCGCATTCTTACATTTAGGAGCTAATGTGTACACTCTGGACTACAACTTTAAAACCATTTAAAAACCATTTCTATTAAAATTTGCAAACTTCAGATAAAGGTCCAGCTGGAAAGAGGCATGTTATTATTATTATTTTTGTGGCCTCACCTGGTTTTTAACGGCAACATGGCAAGAAAAGTTATTCAGACAATTATTAAGATCATGCCGCCATTAAACAATTTAATTAATTAAGATCATTATGATGGGAAGTTCCAAACAAAACGAAGCTGCCGTTTGTCTGCAAAGGCCCCTTCCCAGTTGTCTTTTGTAATTTTTTAAATAGTTGAATAACAAGCAGTTTGAATTACTGGAAATAGTCTATCTTCTGCCTGCTTCTTTAAAAGAACATATTTATTTCAGACTCTTGAAGTTAGAGAGAATGCCAGCAGCATCTATAGGGGCAGGGGCAAAAAAGGCAAGATGGCAGACAGGAGACTGATACATGCCCCATATCTCTTTTGCAGTATAAAAGGATGGGCTTGGACTAGGATGCCATGTCCACCATCTTGACTTTTTTGAACCCCCCAGCAGACACTGTAGGAGATGCGAAGGGTCCAAGTCCATGCTTTTCTTTCTCCTTGTTCAGAATGGACAATTTTTGTTTTTAAATGATCAACAAATACAGAAGGACGTTTTCACAGAAAGCTCATACGGAAGTCTGCCATTTTTTTTTTTTTTTTTTTTTTGCTTTAAGGATAAGAAAGCACAGGAGTCAGCCGATGCTGGAGCACGTTCCAAGATCTGGAGTTGTTCGCAAAGAGCAAAAAACAGCAGAGAAGGAGAACAAGCAAAAATCCCAGACATAGGATGGAATTCATGCAGAATCACCCTTTTGTTCCTGGAACACGTTTTAGCGGTCTCAGACCATTTATTTAGAACAGCATTTCTCTAGTTGGAAAAGAGAAAGAATTAAAGGGTGAAGGAAAAAGAAAGAGATGTACAGGTAGTCCTTGACTTACGACCATTCATTTAGCGACCGTTCAAAATTACGACGGCTCTGGAAAAAGTGACTTGTGACCGGTCCCCACACTTACGACCGTGTTTTGCTTAACGGCCACTGCTAAAAAGGTCGTAAAATTGGGTGTGACTCACTTAACCACCACCTCACTTAGCAGCGGAAGTTCAGGTCCCAATTGTGGTCGTAAGTCGAGGACTACCTGTAATCCACAGGGAAAGATTTTTCAGCCACCCAGGGAAATCTTAGCTTTGGTACACAGGCCACCCAGAGCAACACAAACCCAACGGATTTTTGGAAAAGACCAGCTGATTTATTTACCCGTGCAGAACTGCCCAAGCTGTCTTCATCAGATTCATGTCTCCGGCTGCAGTTAAGATGACCCTAAGTTAATGGAGGAAAAGAAAAGAAAGAACAATTTAATTCAGGTTTGGCTGAAGAGCATTTTTAAAAGCTCCCTTTTCTAAAAAAAAAAGTTGGCCCAGTGTCATGGAGAGATTAACATCTTCTATGGTGAGGCGAGTTAAATACTAAACAGAAGCTGCAAGGAATAAGCATTTTTGCGTCCCTATTTTTATGCCGGGCCATAGAAAGGCACTCGCGGCACTCAGAAATGCTGCTTTTTCTGGTATGGGCTCTGCCCCATATTACTTCTTATGGAGAAAGCAGGAGAAAGGAGATTGATCACCGACACAGTGTGGCATTACACCACTGTAGTGGCAGAGCTGATCTGACCTCCCTCCTTGCAATCTAAACTGAAAACAGTTAATCCAAGAAACAAGAACCTGAAAGCTCTGATTTATGGCATTTCTTAGAACAGCGGTCCCCAACCTTTTTGGCACCAGGGACAGGTCGTGGAAGACCATTTTTCCACAGACCAAAGGGGGGGGGGGTTTGCAGGCGGGAGCCAGTCGTGTGCACCAGGGGGCGGGTTTGCAGACGGGAGCCAATCACACGCACCGGGGGCGGGGTAATCGCACACACCGGGGGGGTGCGGTTTGCAGATGGGAGCCCCACAGCCCACAGGTTGGGGACCCGTCTTAGAAGAAAGGTTAAACTTAGAGCCCGAGAATTCCAGCAAGGGCCAAATCAAGGAGTGCATCAAAAGCCTGCCAGCTAATTGGCGTCAAGGTATTGACGGGTTTCCCATTTGAGGAATTCCTCATTGGTCTTTCATAAAAGCACGCAAATGCCAAATGTTTAGCCTTAAGGATCCCCAAGAATTTTTGAGTCATTTTTCCAGGGAGAAAAGGAAGCCTGATGTGCAAACGTGTTTTTCTTCTTAGACATCCATCCCAAGCAAGGGAGTTAGGAATGGACAGTACAGGAATATGTTGGTGGTGATGTGTGCCATGCTAAGTGTGCAATAATTATCTTCTTCTGCTCACAATTCAAGTCAGGAGGTCAATCAAATTGCAAACGATTCAAGCGTGACGTATTTAAAAAAAAATCAGGTATCAGTATATGAAATGAAAAAAAAAGGTATTACTTTTTCTCGGTGATCCATGTCTTCGTGATCACTCCTTTTTTCACTAGGATATCCACTGTCACCTCCATTTTCAGAGTCCTAGGGAGAAAAACAAGAGAGAAAAATAAAGTTCTTCCATCTCAGATATCCTTATTTCATAGACCGAACACCGTCCTTCTCTAAGACCCCCATCGAGTTGTGAATGGTCTTTTCTGAACCCTTGGGCTTTGAGAGCCTCCAGCTCAAATTAGGAAACAGGATTTAAAATAAGGGTGGCCAACCTGTGCCCTTCCAGATACGATGGGAGATCTCACCCAGTAATATCTGAAGGACCACAGAACCTTTGCCCACTTCTGTTGGGTGGGACAACCAAACCAGATTATGGTCCTGGTCAGGAGACGTAACGAAAACTCAAGAGGACGAGATAAATATTTGAATACACGCAAATGGGGAGAAAGGTCTATCACACTATAGGACAGTTTTTCTCAACCTTGGCAACCTGAAGATGGGTGGACTTCAACTCCCAGAATTCCCCAGCCAGCATGGTTGGCTGGGGAATTCTGGGACTTGACGTCCACCCATCTTCAAGCTGCCAAGCTTGAGAAACCCCACTATAGGAGCTTCAATAGATGATCTTAAGAGGTTAAAAATAACACTTGCACCAGTTGACTTTTTTCACCAACCCACAGGCGGGCTCACACATGGCCCTCAACCATGACTTGTTTCAACCACTCTTCAACGAGCAAATCACAGTTTAGTGGTTGACAAACAACAGCAAGTCATCAACCCTGGCTTGCAAGCCCCAGTGCCTGGATTTACACATCACCCTAAGCCAAACCCAACCTCTTTATGGTTTAGCATAATGTGTGAATCCAGGCAATTAAGGTAGTGCTTGAAGGAGGACTTACCCTTTGATTGTCAAGGCCTTCGTGGTCTTTGTGAACCAAGTTGTCGACTTCATTAAATACAGGCCAGTCTAGATCAAAATAGAGAAGGATTTCATTCTTTATGCGCAAGATCCCATTTTTAGAACCAGCAGCCCCCCATTCCTGACGGAAAAAACATCTGCCAATGGTTGGCACTTACGAAGACCCTCCGTTTTTTGGCTGTGAGGCGTTGCTGAAGAAGGCGAAGAGGGCAGCGAGTCAAACGCCACATCGCTCATGCTTTCATCCCCCGAGTTTTCGGAAAGACGGAAGAGGAGGGGGGGGCGGCTGCAAGAGATGGTTCTCACACGGCTACTGCCGCATTTCTCTTCTGTGCCCCGCACAACCGTCTGAGCTGATTCCTTGGCAGAGGAAAGTAAAACCACAATCAGGAACTCTCTGAGCAAAGGTTTCCCTGCTGAAAACGGGTAGGTCATATTGCGAGTGCGAGTTCAGAGAGTGCAAAATTTGATTTTCAGACTTGCAAGATTGATGTCAGCCTTACTAGGTGGACCAGACGGGAAACACAACCAGATAAGCTAATTCTACTTTCTTGTAAGGCTACATTAACAGAATCTTGCAAGTCCGAAAGTACAATTCTCCCGCCGTCTCATTTACAGCCCAAGAAACTAGGGAGGGTCCCTTCTGAGCTTCTTGCCCTGCCCATTAGGCAGCTGCGGGCTATGCTCTCTCTTATCTAACCGTTCCCTTGGCAGCATCCCTTGGCCCCGTCTCCCAAGGTCTTTCCCACACACCATTACATGGGCAGACTTCAGACCCGAGGGATCTGCTGTATTAAGCCACCAGAGCATGAATTGTTGCCCATCTTTACAAAATAGCATGCAAAATGACCCCCAGCAATTCCCTGGATTCAAAGCTCCTTTGCAGATAACACTTACAAGTAGTTTGCTACTCCGAAACAAGGCATCTTTCTCTTTGGAGGAGAGGTCAAAAGGCATCAGCCCCATACTTTGACAAATCCTGTTGCAGGCGTGAGAGTGGAAGAACAAGGCCATCCCTCGCACACCTGGGGGGGGGGGAGAACCATTCACAGAAACAGAGTGAGAAACCATTTCAAGATGCAAAGCCCTAAATGGAAGCTGCACAATTTTCTCAGGTCAAGATCCATGTTTGATCAGCTGCCAGTTCACATTCCAAAAAGGCAGAACATGCCAAGGTGGAGAAACCACCATTATGTATCATTTTTTAACTGCTTTACCACTCTTTACATTTATTTGGTAAGTTCGTTATAATCTAGACCACTGTTTCTCAAACTCAAACTTTAAGACATGTGGACTTCAACTCCCAGAATTCCCCAGCCAGCATGCTGGGGAAAAACGAGATCAAAGAAAGAGCTAAAAGCACAAAAGGAGGGAGGGAGGGAGGGAGGAACAAAGAAGTAGCTTCCGATTTTCTTTACAGCAGTTATAAGTACAATTATAAATTTACCTCTTGCTCTAGTCTAGGGTTACATTATAACTTAATTTTTTCTATAATCTATCCTGTTTAATCATCAAAACCATAAATCGTAAGTTCATTTTTTTCTGTTTCACGCAAAAAGTCTATAAGGGGTTTTTTTTTAATATAATTTTATTAAAACTTAAACAAGAAGATAAAAAACTAATAGAAACTAATGTAAGTAAGAAAAAGAGAAAAAGAAAAAGAACATCCACAATGGACCCACGTTTATAGATCGTTCCTTCAAAGGGTGGAAGTCTTCCAGAATTGAAGCTGGCCCCTTCTCAAACCAAACAGAATCCCAACCCCTGGAGTTAAGCCGCCCCAATGAAAAACAATCACTCCGGTTTTTACCGAGATTCCCATCTCCAAAATCTGTGCCGCTCTCGGTATGGATCTGAGGATCCGTGTAAAGGTCTCCAACCCCCTGGATGTCGACAATGATCAGCTGGTGTCCTGAGCGCTCAAAGGTGAAATGACTAAAGGCCTGCAAGGAAGCGTACGTTGCAATCAGCCCAACGAGAAGTCCTCGACTTACGACCGTTTGTTTAACGACGGTCCAAAGTTACGATGGCCTCAGAATGGGTGCTTTACGGCCTGTAAAGCACTTCTGAGCATTGGAAAATGTCGCACCAAACCCCTGCGGTCACATGATCGCACTTCAGGCGCTTGGCAACTGACTTGCATTTACAACCAGTTGCAGGGTCCCGCGATCACGTGATCGTGTTTTGCAAATTTTTTGCTGACTTCCGGCAAAAAACGCCCATTGGGGAAGCTGGATTTGCTTGAAGACCTGTGATTCGCTTGACTACTGCAGTGATTCGCTTAACGATTGCCGTAAAAATGGTCGTAAAATCGGGTCCATTCATGTGGTGATTGAACTGATGACTGCAATGACTTATGATGGAAATTCTGGTCCCAATTGTGGTCGTAAGTCGAGGACTACCTGTGTGTAATCACTACGTGCAATCACAGGGAGCAAACCCCACACTCACTTGCACTGATGAAGTTACCTAGTCGGGTCGTGAAACGTCTGCAAGCGAACAACCAAGCTCAGAGAGCACCAAGGATCAGCTGGTGTCCTGAGCGCTCAAAGGTGAAATGACTAAAGGCCATCACACCAGAGTTCAATCCTGAGCTACAGAGTTTCTCTTCTATTGCAATAACTGTGGCTGCCCAAATTCAGAATTCTTCGGGGCCGCCTTCTACTTTGGGAGATGTCTGCAGAGGCAGCTTCTTGCCCAGACCCAATTATTCTGAGAAGAGCTTCCGCAATGCAGAAGAGCAAGCTGGCTCATCCCCATATGAGAGCTGCTTTCCTGCTGAGAAAGTTACTAGCGAAATCCAAAGGAAGGGAAATTCCTATCTTTTAAAATCAGGGTCGTAACACTTGCTCCTCAGTTCAAGCATCTGATTTCCTACCTGAGGATCTTTCCTAAGCTGTTCACCTGGTCTTTTCAATAAATTGCCAGCCAAAGTAATGTTTTGTGAGATGGGCGGCTATATTGATTGATTGACTGACTGACTGACTGACTGACTGAGTGCTGCAGGGTTTTGAAAGGGGAAGCCATGTCTGGACCCCTTGGCCAATAAACTTCGGCTAAAACAAATCCAAGGTCATCCTTTTTTTTTTTAAACTCCTGGCGATTGCCTGGACAAGTCCCTGCAGTTTTCTTGACATGATGTGGTTTGCCATTGCCTCCTTCCCAGAGCTGTGTGTGTGTGACTGGCCCAAGGTCACCCAGCTGGCAGGACTAGAACTCATGGTCTCCCGGTTTCTAGCCTGGTGCCTTCGCCGCTACCCCAAACTGGCTCTCAAGTCATCCATAATCCACTGTAATTGCCAACCCAGTTGCAAAGGAAGTCCTACCTGCGGGGTTAGACGGATGTTGTCATCTCGTACGAATCCTGAGTTTGAATTATATTTGATATATTTCCCCTCAATGAAATGCTCCAGGTGGAAAAGAGGCCGCCCTGGCCTGTTCTTCATTTCAATTATGCAGGTCTGGACAATATCCACCTAAGGAAGGAAGAGAAAGAGAAAGAGAAAGAGAAAGAGAAAGAGAAAGAGAAAGAGAAAGAGAAAGAGAAAGAGAAAGAGAAAGAGAAAGAGAAAGAGAAAGAGAAAGAGAAAGAGAAAGAGAAAGAGAAAGAGAAAGAGAAAGAGGGGAACAGGGAGGGAAAGAAAAAAGAGAAAGAAGGAAGGGAAAGGGAGAGGGAGGGGGGAGGGAGGAGGGAGGGAGGGAGGGAGGGAGGGAGGGAAGGAAGGAAGGAAGGAAGGAAGGAAGGAAGGAAGGAAGGAAGGAAAAGAGAAGAGAGGTTGGGTTAGGGTTAGCTGGGAAAAGTGCTGAGAAATAGGATTTATCTCACTTCTGTCAGGCTAACTGCAGCCTAGAAAGCACGATATAAACAAACCCGCCTTTTATATATTTTGGCCAACTCAAGGCAGCAAAGATACCCAATACTCTTGGGTTAAAAGCCACTCAATTGTATGCAGTGGACTCACTAAAGTTAACCCAACTTTTAGCGGCGTGACTTTGAACCCTCTAGGCTTCACCAGGTCTGCCCAAGGCCCTGCACAAGATACCTGCTTGGGGGGCTTGTGGCGATTATATTCTTCTCCCCACAACTTGGCTTCCATCTGGAGCCGCACATCCACGAAATAGACGTCCCTGTCGACGGCCTCGATGTACCTCTTCGCCACATAATTAAAGGCCCCTTTCCAGTTCTGCATGTGCAAAAAATTGGACAGCTTTTTCCTAAAAGAGCAAGAGAAACAGAGGTCCGGTGAAGCCAGGAGGCTGTGAAAACGGGACATTCTACGAGCACTCTGCAATTTTAAGGATCTTCCCCAGCAGCATCGTTCCTTAGCTTGTATCTGTGGCAAATCCAGGTCTACTTTAGAGAAAGGCGTTGTTTTCCTGGCATGCAGGAGACCTCCAGTGAGATTCTGAACACTCTTACCAGTCAGGGTGGGCAAAAGCAGATTTCAAAATTTCAAAAGCAGCTTGCCCCTATCTTAGCTACTCTACCCTTGAGCTGTGCGATCATCAAACTCCTGCCTTAATTCCTGGGTTAATGAATTAATGTACCAGTGCTGGAAATTAGTCCCTGTATACAAAAAGATTCTAATAGAAGTAGAACACCCCCCACTGTTTGTTCCAATATGTCTCCAGGAATTGCCTAATTTCCTGATGTGTGAGAAGGTGGCTATTTTTCACGTACAAGTAGTCCTCGACTTACGACCACTCGTTTAGCGACCGAAGTTACGACGGCACTGAGAAAAGTGACTTATGATCAGTCCCCACACTTACGACTATCGCAGTGTCCCTGCAGTCACATGATCAAAATTCAGGCACATGGCGACCGGCACATATTATTATGACAGTTGCAGCATCCCGGGATCACGTGATCACCATTTGCAACCTTCCCAGCCGGCTTCCAACAAGTAGTCAATAGGGGAAGCCGGATTCGCTTAACGGCCACATGATTCGCTTAACAGCCGCAGCAAAAAAGGTTGTAAAATTGGGCACGACTCACTTAACGACTGCCTGGCTTAGCAACAGAAGTTCCAGTCCCAACTGTGGTCGTAAGTCAAGCACTACCCGTATTTTGCAATGAATAAAAAGCTGTTGCTCCAGAAAGGGACTTTGGCCCTTCATCCTTTCCTTGGCACCAGTTTCCCCTTTCTGGTCTTATACCTGACTTGAATTAAAACAAGGAAACGAAGCTTCTCCAAACCCAAAGGGAACCAAGGATGTCTCCAAGCAGCCGCACACTTACGTCCGGAAGCACTCCCGCATCGCTCCTCGGCCAAAAGGCTAGAAAAACAAAACAGAGGTTATTAAACTGCTGAAGGTTATTTAAAAGAACATCAAGTACAGCTTTGGAGGTGCCGTTCCAGAGTCAGCAATAGTCAAAATTTGGGGTAAGACAGAAATCTCTCTGGACATCTACAAGGCTTTGGCCTCCACCTGAGCTTTTTGAAACAAAGTGGGAAGCGAACACGCTACAAGTAAAGCATCACTTTCCAGGGTAATCTTGTCTTCCAGAACATTTTCAGAAGGACCACATCACTATTTTGGGGAAATAAAAATGGGAGATCGTTGTAACTCAAGTGTAATGGTATGTGGGAAAGGCCTTGGGAGACTGGGTGAAGAGATGTTGCCAAGGGAACAGCCAGATAAGAGGCAGAATAGCCCACAGCAGGATAGTGGGCGGGGCAAGAGGCTCAGAAGGGACCCTCCCTAGTTTCTCGGGCTGTAAAGGAGATGGGGGGGGGGGAGGATTGTACTTTCAGACTTGCAAGATGGATGTTGGCCTCGCTGGGTTAACCAGATAGGAATCACGACCAGATGAGCTAATTCCACTTTGTTGTAAGGCTACATTGACAGAATCTTGCAAGTCTGAAAGTACAATTCTCCCCCCATCTCCTGTGGGCCGAAATGTTGGAAGGGATGCGGGGAGGCTGGTGTTCAAATCACATCTCAGTCATAATGTTTGCTGGGACTTTCGACCAAGCCTTAGCTTACAACTGGCCTGCTCCACAGGCTTGTTGTGAAGGTAAAAAGGGGGAGGGTAGCATGCATGCTGTCCTCCGGCTCTTGGAAGAGTGGCAAATGAAAATAAACGGTTAGAAAGCTGTGGGCGCTGGCTAAGAAAAGAGGCCCACTCTTCTTACCTGCGCAGCCATTTTGATCAAGACCTCATCTTCAATCCATTCTCCAGTAACGGCATTGTACCTGCCCAATTTAAAACAAAAATGAAAAATGACCGCTTGTTAAAATGCACAAACATGTTATATCCCACCACGTAGTCTTGAATGCTTGCTTTTTGTCGTTTTCACGTGTTGTTAGCCACCCAGAGTTGCATTTGCAAGATAAATGGATTTAATAAATGAATAAATAAATTTGGGGAGGGGTGTAATGGTATGTGGGAAAGACCTTGGGAGACGGGGCGAAGAGATGTTGCCTAGGGAATGGTCAGATAAGAGAGGGCAGAGCCCGCAGCTGGATAGTGGGCGGGGCAAGAGGCTCAGAAGGGACCCTCCCTAGTTTCTCGAACTGTAAAGGAGACGGCGGGAGATTTGTACTTTCAGACTTGCAAGATTCTGTCAATGTAGTTTTACAATAAAGTAGGATTAGCTCATCTGGTCATGTTTCCTGTCTGGTCTACCTGGGAAGGCTGACATTGGGTATGTGAATCACCATTGTGCCCTTCCCTACAACGCTTCAGTCCAGCTTTCTCCAACCCAACATGCTCTATAAAAGTAGACTACAGCTCCCATCATCCTCACCCAGCACGCCTATGCTGGATGAGTATGGTAAGTCCTGTCATCCAAGATATCCATGGTGTTGTGAGATTCCCTAACAGTCCCCTCTCAAAAACGCAACGTCTGCATTCACACAAACCCTAACCCACCGTTCGATTTCCCACCCTGACAACCGCTAACAGTAGAAAGAAAAAGTACGGTGCCCAGGTTCACCCAATATTTTACGCTTGGCTCAGCTTAACCATGGTTTACTGATCAAATCTCAGTTGGCTGGGATCACACCACATACCAGTGTTTTTCAAACTCGGCAACTTTAAGAGGTGTGGACTTCAACCCCCAGAATTTCCCAGCCAGCATTCTTAGAAGCTGGAAAAGAACCGAGCGGGGGAAATCACGGTTATGTCAACCCCAGATCTGATAAAGCAGCGAAACAGAAACAGCAGGGACGCCCTGAACGCACACTGCGCTTCTGGCATGCGGACTGCCGAGACGAGGAACATGTGTCTCTGCACCGAGGATTTCGCTCAAGTCAAAGGTTAGCCTGATGTCTGCACATTCCTCTAGCTTCACTCCGCCGGGGTTTTTTTTTTTTGCGGGGGGGGGGATCCCATTCTGGTCTCTGCTGACCGAGGGAACATGGTTGCACAAGAGG
The DNA here is from genome assembly GCA_023362775.1 of Charina bottae. Lineage (NCBI taxonomy): Eukaryota > Metazoa > Chordata > Lepidosauria > Squamata > Charinaidae > Charina > Charina bottae. Next base: position 29,055,115 of record JALMGJ010000010.1, read on the forward strand.
GGGAAAATAAAAAGACTATTTCGAGAGGAGCACAGAGGCCAAACTAATAATAGCTTGGAAGAAAAGTCTTTCCAGACATTGTTTTTCCTTATTTGAAGACTTCCAAAGAACCAAGCAACTAGCTGGCTTCTCTTCAAGGTTTGGGAGAAAAAGAAGGAATTATCTATGAATATGGGAAAGAATTCTGTATATGTGATGAACAAGACAAGAATATATCTAAAAGACACCAGATTGGACCTTTTTTAGCTACTCAGAAATAGGATGCAGTTGTCACTATGACCAATAAGCACAGGGCACAGGTAGTCCTCACTTAACAACCATTCATTTAGTGACGGTTCAGACTTACGACGATGCTAAAAAACCAACTTGCAACCAGTCCTCACATGACGGTCACAGTGTCCCTGCGGTCACGTGATCACGATTTGGGTGCTTGGTGATTCGCTTAACGACCGCCATAAAAAGGTCGTAAAATCGGGTTGGATTCACTTAATGACCGCTTCACTTAGCAACCGAAATCCCGGTCCCAATTGTGGTCGTTAAGCGAGGACTACCTGTATGTCTTTTACACACACACACTCACTCACATAAAAAGGAAGGGAGAAGGAATTATTCAGGGTTCAGGAGACAAGAATGAAAGCGGTTCACTGCTTCTGGATAATGAGATTAACTACAATTCAGGCACCGATTAACTAACAGGGAATACGATTATAACCCATTTGGCTAATTCGCTTTCTACATCCATCAGCTTTCTTTCAGCAGTTACGAAGCCTTATCGCTTTTTCCTTTCCAACAATACCACAACACCTTCTTTTTAAAAAGTGGGAGAAGACGGGGAGGAGAAATATCAAGTGGCTGTCGGTTTTGATGCACTGGTTTGTTTGTTTTTAAATGCACCCGGGGGCAAAGCAAAGGTACAAATTCTTCGGACTCAAACCTCAAACATCGACCGACCTGTAGCGGGTGGCGTTTTCCATTTTGATGTCCTCCAGGTGGAATTCAGCCCAGGGGTCAGGCATGTGCTTGGCTTTTTCAACGGCATGTTTCCACGCTTCCTGCAAAGGTCAAAACTGTTAATTTAGTTATTTATAAAGCGCCCTGCTTTCTGGCAATCAGCACTCACGGGAAGTCATCATCGGACTGGATTCAGTGTCTTGATTCTGGCTGTTGGTTAAGTCTCAATGGTTGAGGTTCAGATATTATGCCAATCCAGAAACCCTGGTTTAATCAATCAGAAGTGCTGGGCTTGTGCAGCAAACCAGCCACTGCATGATGATTTAACGCAATGTGTGAACCTGGTCAAGGTCTCTATTATATTTTTGGTCCTAGAGACAAGAGACCTTCAGCTGGAAAGGATAAGTCTACATCGGACACATAGTCATAATGTGGCTTGTTTGAGGCTGAACGTATTGGGTAGGCCAGTTTAAGATGTGGGGACTTCAACTCCCAGAATTCCCCAGCCAGCTGTAGTGTAGACCCATCCACTGTAGTTTGCAAACCATGGTTTATGGCTTTATATCTGCTGTGGGAAGAACCCAGCCAATGTTGGCTTAGGCAAACCATGGCTTTGCTAGATGCCTGAAACCCAGTCCAATTTCAGTCTCTTCACAGTGGCTCTGTTCATACAACACCCGTAACCTAAATTGAATTAATCTATCTTGAGGGTCTGGGCTAAAGCACTGAACCAGAAATTAACTGAATGAGCCAGGCTCACATTATACACCGAGCCACAGAAAGAAATTCATCAAAGTTGGGACGAGCCATGCTTCTTCACAAGTTCTGTGAGTGCAGTTGGGAGATTTGCAGCTGACCCACTTAATTACGTTGTGTGAACGGAGCCAATGTGAAAACAGGACTTTGAAGAAATGCCGCATCTGGGCTCATATTTTTGTGGGTCTAAATTCCATATTCATTCTCAATAAATACTTTTATCGTTGCCACTCTTGGGGAAACAAAATAGAACGGTAAAGTAAGTTCTTTCAACCAGAAACTCATTTGTCTAACAGTGGAGTGGATTATTCACCATTTCTCTTCATTGTTTTCCAGTTGATTCATAGAATCCAGCTATTTTTGTATCCCTCAAGAAAATATAGACACTGGGGGACGGGAGGGGGACTTTTTAAACTTTAGTTTACAAAACTCAGCACTAAAGCTGGAAAAAATATGTACTAAAGATTAATTTTAATGCAAATGATGGAATGCATGGGACAAAGATGGGGGAAGTCCAGGGGATGGTCAAAGAAGTCAAGATGGTGCCCACTGGCTACTCAATTAAAACCCCGCCCCTTTTAAAAGGTGCGTTGCATGTAAAAAAAGGGGCAGGGTTTGGGTTGTGCAGTCATAGCTGCCATCTTGACTTTTATGACCATCCCTCCCTCTCAGCATCTTGTGAAGTCGGACCCCGACTCCCCTTTGGCAGCCCCGGTGTCCAAAAAATGCACAGAAGCAAAACGATAAATGGGAGAAGAGACACTCGGCGCATTAAATCATACACAAAGATCTTTTCTTGCGCAAGAAAAAGTGTGTCTGTTTCCTCTACTGACTGGGCTGGTTGTCTTCCAGCGAATGCCTTATCTGTTGACCTCGGGGCCTCTTTATTTAGTTCAGCACTCTTGTTCATTTTTTAAAAACAAATATACAGTGAAACTGGAACAGGCTTTCAGTGCACGAATGAAACAACACAAAACTCCCACAAGCATCACAGGAGCAACAAAAGCTTTTGAAAACATGAATCCCCCCCCAAACCCGCAAAACTGCAAGAATTCAAGCAGCTGTTAGTACAAAGAGAAGCAAGCACTGAAACCCGAGAAAAATAGCTTTTCCAAGCCAATATGAAATGCTAGGATAGGTTACTGAAGGAAGTTTAAACGCAACATTACTTTTATTTGATGCAATCCTCCTCAAAAGAGGTTGCCAGATCCTATTTCAGAGGTGTGCAATTCCATTTTGGCTTCAAGGGCCACACCTGGGCCTTGAAAAGCAAGCTGGTAGGGGCCAAGTTCCAAAAACGATCAGAAGGGATCAGAAAAAAAAGGAAGGAGCTTTCATTTCATTTCGTCAGTTTCATTCAAGGAAATAAGCCTGATAGGATGTCTTTCTACAGGTAGTCCTCACTTAACAACCATTTGTTTAGTGATGGTTTGGACTTATGATGGTGCTGAAAAAAACGACTCACGATCGGTCCTCGCACTTACAACCATTGCAGCGTCCCTGCGGTCACGTTTGCAATTTGGGTGCTTGCAACCAGTTCGCATTTACGACCGTTGCAGCGTCCCGTGGTCACGTGACCACCATTTTCTACCTTCCCAGCCAGCTTCTGGCAAGCAAAATCAATGGGGAACTGTGTGATTCGCTTAATGACCACGTGGTTTGCTTAACGCCCGTGGTGATTCGCTTAACACCTGCCGCAAAAGAGGTAAAAAAGGGTCCTCACTTAACGACCAAAATTGGGACTGGTTTTGGTCGCTAAGTGATGCTGTCATTAAGCGAATCCGACCCGGTGTTACAACCATTTTTGTGGCATTGTTAAGCGAACCACATGGTTGTTAAGCGAATCACGCAGTTCCCCATCGATTTTGCTTGCTGGAAGCCGGCCGGGAAAGTCAAAAATGGGGGTCACATGACCACGGGATGCTGCAACGGTCGTAAATGCGAACCGGTTGCCAAGCACCCAAATTACAATCACGTGACCGCGATTAGAACCGGTCGGAAGTTGGGTCTAGCGCCGTTGTAAGTCCAAACCGTCGCTAAATGAATGATTATTAAGTGAGGACTACCTGTATATAAATCATCAATCTCACTCTGAAAAAGAAAGGCACGCACCCTGCAGCTGCCAGCGACCCGTTTACCTGGGAATCAACCCCCACTGAACTCACTGGGCCCTGACTTCCGAGGAGACCTGGCAGGCTCGCACTTAAATTGCCGACTCCGATTGCGCCGCAATTGCGTGGAGTGGATGGAATGAAGACAACGCGAAGTGCAAAACAGGCATTCACTAGGGTCTGTTGAAGGAGGAGTGGGTTCACGGTTGACCTACCCGTCCGTGGTCAGTCAGCGCGTTGGGCTTAGACGGCTGCTGAGTCCCACTCTGGAGGACACAGACAAGGAACAATTACTGAAGGCCAGAGCAAAGCAGACAAGCCACAAGGGTCAATTCACCTGCACAAAAGTCACCTTGCCTCGAGGTTTCAACCCCACCCCCCTTTCTTCCAGATACTTAACAGTATCTACACTGCCAGATTTTGCTAAAGATACTGACTTTTCCACAGCCCAAAGGGCTCTGAAACAAACAATCAAAAAAATTCAAGAGCCTGAGTTGATCCTGCATTCGGTCATGAGTAAAACTGAGAGAATCTGTACTTGTGTATGCCATCTCTGGCCAGGCCACCTGTACGGTTTGGCGGTCAGTTTCATTTGCAAAAGATTTCTAAATTTCGCCATCCAGAGTTTTAAAAGGATTTTTTTTTAAAAAAAGATGCTTGCCTTTTTTTTCTATGTATGTACAATTATGGCATCCACCATTAGATTATGCTTACTGAAAGCATGTTTTTTCCAAAAATTACATACAGCATTAAAAAAAAACCTCAGGAGAAATTATGGGTACTTTACAGCCATGAAAGGATAGATGGATAACCTCATTATTTCTTCCTCGCATATTTACTCTAATACAGTGTTTCTCAACCTTGGCCATTTTAAGACGTGTGGACGTCAACTCCCAGAATTCCCCAGCCACCATGGCCAAGGTTGAGAAACACTGCTCTAATATATCCAAATCCTTCAGGCAAAGCTTACTGGGACTAATATACAGTAGTTAATTACAATAACAGAAAGGATAAGAGGTATAATAGAGATTATACAGGAATTATAATATTTAAGACTGTTACAATGTCACATGGAGGCCAAATCTGCTCCAGTTTGGAGGTAATATCTAGATTAGCCCAATTTAAAAGCCAGGATGGTAGAAATGAAGAGATTGCAGGTGTTTAGGGCTGTGCAAAACCCACCATTCTGGGTGCAGAATGTTCACAGGAGTTCTAGAATGTTCTCTGGACAGCCATGATTGGTTCAGAGGACAGAGGGAACATTCTAGAATTTCCCAGAACATTCCGTTCCCGGAAGAGTAGATTTTGCCCATCCTTACCACGGATTCTTCTAGGAGAGGGTCCTAGTGAAGGGATCTGAGAAACCCTGGGCCACAGACCTTGGCCTAGAGAACACCATGCGGTAGTATTTCCCATAATGCAACACTGCTAGAGCCTTACTGAACCAAAGATTGTGCTTGAACCAAAGACGTGTTACCCAAGGATGACCCTTGAGATGAGCCTCAGATAGGCCCCAAAGAATTCTGCATAGAAATACTAGGTGCTAAATAGTAATTCTACCTCCCTTAGGAATGCATGCCAGCCTGGGCCCCCCTATCTGGTCAGCATCTTCTTCCTGACAAGCTAACATGTTTACTTGACTTCTCTGTGATAAATCCTTTGTTCCCCCTCCTAAGATGTGAATGTGCAAAGATTTGATTTTATGGTTCTGACCTCAGTGATTTACTTGTGCTTGTATAACCCGATGTCCCTCAGAATGTAACTGTTATCTGTATGAGATGCAAGTATTAATCTCTGGCCTCCGGGAGGTGCCCATAGAACAATTGGTGTGAATGTTCACAGGCTCCACTCATTGTAACTATGTCAGACCCACGTCACCCCCTTGACCTGATGAATCCCAGAATCCTTCAGCCCTGGGAGGGACCCTGATCCCCAAAAGCTAGCCAATCCCAGGGAATGGTCAAAGGACACCTCACCCACATATGGGCATACCATCATCATCCTCACTTCCTGCTTGTAATCTCTGTATAAAAGTTTGTGCACTCTTGTACTCGGGATGGCTGCTCCACTCAGAGGTCACCTGCACGTGACACCTGTAGGACTGCCATCCAGCAACCTTGCTTGGCGCCAAATAAATTTGCTGCTGTTCCTTTTACAAAGTCTCCTTTGTGTATTTGGTTTACTCCAAAAGGCACGTGGAACATTTTGGTGCCTAACAGTTACAAACTGTAAACCACGGTTGACATTGTAGTGCCATGAGTGAAACTAGCTAAAAGTGGTCTAGCCAAGAAGTCAAGGGAGAATTAGGCCAGGATAAACGTTGCTCATGGGGTCCCATAAATGGATATCTTCCGCTGTACGTCTCCTTCAAACTATGTAGGGTAACCACTGCGCATGCTGGCCAAAGAATAAACTATGGAAAATGCAAATTGGGCCAGCACACTGGTCCAAAATGCAGGTTTGTGAAGAACTCAACTAAAGCAGCTCATGAAGAACTCAACTAATGCAGAAAAATATCCAAATTATAATGTTTCTTGGCAGAGTTAGTTACACAGAGCAAAAGCAGACAAGAAAGCTCGTCATGCCAGCCGAAGAAAGAAACGAAGAGGCGAAAGCTTACCCTAAAATGGAAGGAATTCTGTGGGGAAGAACTGGAAGAATATTGATCATTTTTTACCAAGTTGCCATAATAATTATGAACTTTGTCTTCAGCTGCCTTGTTCAAAACGGGGTCGTCTGTTATCGGGCAGATATAATAATTCTCCTCGTCGCTGTCAGCATCGCGCCAGTTCCCACAACCTGGTTTTGTTAGCTTGGCATTGTCAAGGTACTCCATGTGAAAGATGAGGTCTTCGTCCGCCATATTGGGAGCCAACGGACCTCGCTGGGTGGGCCACCAAGGGAGCCAGTATTACGGGCAGAAGAAACTAGGGAAGAAAATCAAGAGAAAAATGAGTTCCTTAATCCATTTCTTGACGCTCTTATGCTCCACTGAGTGAGCCCTTTCCTGGTTCTTTATGGGCAGCAAATAACCATAACCATGGGAAAAGGAAGTTTCTCTTGGAACCAAGTTTGTTTGGTTTCGGCCATACCTTGAAAACAGTGTTTTTCAAACTTGGCAACTTTAATATGGGTGGACTTCAACTCCCAGAATTCAATTCTGGGAGTTGAAGTCCACCCATATTAAAGTTGCCAAGTTTGAAAAACACTGCCTTAAAACAAGCCAAGGAAAAGCCAAAAAAAAAAAAAAGAACTTAGGATAAACATTAAGAAAAAAGTAAAACCAAAACAAAGCAAGATTGTTTATAGAAGCATCCAAAGCCTTCTTATAAATAAACATATTTTTCTGCAATTGTTTCAATAAAGGATGAGAATATTTCACTGGGATTGTCCACACATAATCTATGCCCCCAGGCAACTCCTTCCTAAATTGCACATACCATAAAGTCTTTAATCCACTGAGTAACTGGAGCCATAAATTGATTTGCCCAGGGTTGACTTAGCTATAAGACAGGTGCAATCAATTCATTTCAGTTGTCCGGTCATCAATTTCCACGTAACAAGTTGGTGGCTCAAAAGAATATGGGCATTTCCTCTGAAAATACTAAACCCTGCCTCAAAGTCAGAGACCTCCACGGGGGTCAAAAAAGTCAAGATGGCAGCCAAGACCAGTCACTCAAAGCCCCACCCTCTTTTACAGGTGGTGATCAATAAGAAAAAGGGGGTGGGGCTTTGATTGCATGATTGATTGATTTGATAACCGCCTCCCAGCCCTGCAGAGCCCCCCGTTCAAACTAATCTCTGCAATAGCATGCCAATCCTACGGGAAGAAAATTGGAAAAGGGGCTTGCAATGAATCAGGACACGCCCCCCCCCACCCAGCCTTGAATCGCCATTCCTCCCTGCCGATTCCCACAAGCCCCTCCCAGCCCTGCAGACTCCCGGCCAATTCAAACTGGGTCCATGTGTTTTTCTTGTTACGTCCTGCGCCCCGGCCCATGAAGGTGGCCTGCTGATCAGAACGGTCAACACTCCAAAAGTTCGTCCAGATGTCCCAAGTCTTACGTCCAGGACCAGCAAAAGTTGGGCGGGGAGATGTGGCTTCTGGGAGAACACGCTGTTCCCTTCCTGCTTAAGGAGGGAGATCCATGCTCTGGTGCCAAGTGGAACAGATTTTTCAAACCAACGACTGGCCGGCCGAGTTGACAGTGAGCCAATCAGGCAAGGAGGCTGCGGCCGGTGCCAAGAGACAGACAAAGAACCCTTAATAAATTCATGGGCCATGCACGGCCCTTCCTACCAGGGAAGAAGTCGCTTTGAAGCGCTCTTTTGCAAGAAGCAGACCTTTCTTGCAAAGGAGAAGCCAGTTCAGAAACAGTCATGCGGCTGTTTCCAGACAAGGGGATCGCTCAGTGGTCTACTTTCCCTTCTACCATTATTTTTCCAGTGGTCTGTAATTTCCTCGACATGATCTATGGGTGCGTATGTGTGTAGGGAAACCCTTGGAGTTTTTGCAGGCGTTGAAGCCAGGGAATGATGAAAACATAGGACAAAAAAAAATCACAACTATCAGCAGGCATCCCCCTCCCGCAAGAGAGCTGGAAAATACCACCAAGAGAACTTCAGAAGACATTTGCAAGCCATTTGAGAATAAGGTAGAAAACCAGAAGCCTATTTTGAAGAAAACTGAGAAACTGCATCTCATCTCAGACAAAATGTTTTGGCAGCTTCAAAAGGTTGTTTTGGAGAGATCTCACGTTGATATGGACTGGTCCCCCAGGAATCTCTGGCAGAAGCTAGAAATTGATCCCGGGGAGATGGTTCGCCAAAAGTACAGATTGTTCTTTAATCACAGAGAAAATAACGACCAATAGACTTCATTTATTTACTAAAGGAGTGAATTTGACAGCCTGACCTCTTTCGGTGTTCCTCTGTCTGATGCAAGAGGCCATTTTAACAGCCTCATAACTTTATCATGCCTCCGATACAGGCTAAACGAAACCGATAAATTCACTGTGCCCTGAAAGTAGCAATAAATTATTTACCTCTTTTACCATGGGCTTTATTTTTGCCATTTTTAAAATGTCCATGCTCTTGGATTGGGTTGAAATGTTATTTTAGAGGCCTTATATAAACAGGAAGGAAGGAAGGAAGGAAGGAAGGAAGGAAGGAAGGAAGGAAGGAAGGAAGGAAGGAAAAATACTGTACTCCAAATCCTATCTTTGGTGCAAAACTATCTTCAATGCAAAACCATCTATGTCCAAAGAATTCATTAAACTGACATTGTTATGCAGGTTGGAACTTAAAGAAAATAAACCTTTCTTTCTTATCTTGTGTTTCCCTCCAGTCCTTGTGAAGCTATAAACCGACTTGGCACGACACCTCGACACATCAACAGCCGAAAGCTATTTTAGCTACACTCTGGATGCGTTGCCACACATGCACACACAGCCCTTCCAGTGTAGGAGGGGGGCGGTTTACATAACATCTTACACCCAGAGCAACACGCGTTGGTTGCACACGGCTGACTTTGCTCCACCCAAATCCCCCACCGTGCCCAAATCCCCACCGCCATGATGACGAAACACATGAGCTGATCCGAAGGCAGATCTGTTGATCGAGTACACCGGGATATGATATGAGATCAACCTTCTGCTTTTTGAGAACCCAGACTGGGAAGTGGAGGGCAGCTTCAGAGCTCACACCCTACTTCGCAGGAACTGGGGTTTGCCAAATAAAGACAATATGGAACACTCTTCGGAACAGATATAGAAGAAAATCTTTCCTGCAAATGTTTCCCAGCATGCTTTGGGGCACGTTTACTCCAGGGTAAGCTTTAAGTTCAGAAGAACGCCACTACGTGAGAATCAATGCGGGGGGGGGGCATTTCTCCAAGGATGATTTAAATGGGGCAGTTATGAAGTTATCTTCTCTAAGGAACCCTCTGGACTTGTTTTAAAATGGGCAACTTAATTCAGGTTCATTTAAGAACAGCTACCCTCTTCATGCGCCACTGCACAATTGGGGTCACTCTTACAAAAAAGCTTGAATTAAACTTTTAATTTAATGTAGGGCTCCGCCCATATGTAGGTGGGCCCAAGTGACACTCCTTGCCTGCAACATAAGATAAGTTGTTTCAGCTGGGCAAACAAACCTGCTTAATGAAAATATTGCAACTTATTTAAATGGTGCTGACTCCGGTAGGGCATCATCTCTAACGCCCCGCAGCTTTCCCCTCATCCCCAGCCAGCAATGTTTCACTTTCATGGAGGGCATCCCTTGGGCATTTGCAAAACCGCCCACAAGCAGCTCAAACAAACAGCTGGCGTGTTCCTACACAATGCAAACTGTCCCCCCTGCTGTTATTTTGCTTTGAGCGGAGAGAGGGAGATGCTATAAAGGCACACTGCAGCCCAGATCCAAAGCACATGGCCTTCCTTGGTATTTGACCAGGAGCAGGCCGCAAGTTCGATGAAGATAAAGATCTGCCTGGAGCAACAGACATGGAGGCTATGACAGCAAAGAAGATAAATTTGCAAGAAATTCTTGTTGTTGTTGTTCAGTCCTTTAGTCGTTTCCGACTCTTCGTGACCTCATGGACCATGGCACGCCAGGCCTTCCTGTCCTCCACTGTCTCCCGGAGTTTACTCAAATTCATTAAAGCATCCCAAAACTATTGTGAGAGATTAAGATTTGTTTTTATGGTTGTATGCCACCAGAAGTTGCATTTTTGGCCGGGGGGGGGGGGGGGCGGCCACATAAATGTTTAAATAATTTTTTTAATTTATTTCGTGTCCTGATCAAGCTTTACGCCACCTCCACAGCTTTGTCATTCGCTTGCTGTAGGTCGTCGACAGTACAAGGCTCCGACAGACAGACAGTAATCGGCACACCACACTTTATTGATTTAAATAAATAAGCAAGGGTTGGTGGCACCACAGCTGTTTTGACACGAGGGCCACACAGGTGACAAGGACCTCACAGACAACTCAATTTTGCTCCCTCCTCTCCCCAGAACACAACTGCCATGACTGTGTGTGTGTGAGGGGGGGGGGAGAGGGAAAGGGAGAGAGAGAGAGACCAGCTGCGGGGTAGGAAGCTCAAGCAAGTAATCCCAGCCACACAGAGGGAACACAAACAGTGAAATTAGCCAGGAACTAACCAGCTTTCTCCAGTTTTGGGATGACTTGGACTACAATTCCTGAAACTGACAAATGGGGGCCCTTGGGGCAGTCACTGGCACCAGCTTCCTTCCAAAGGATTTAAACGAGTCCTTCCCCAACCATTTTGAAGCTTTCTGCGTAATGAACACTTTTCCTTTCGATAAACTGAGTTTGGATTGCACTCCAAATCTATTTAAAAGACCTCATTCCCAGTTCAATGTGGCAAACTCCATTAGGAGAAAACTGCTCCCCACCCCCCAAAGATCCCCCACCAGATTCAAAGCAAATTCATCACCATAATGATCTGCCACAAGGCAAAAAGCAAAGATATGCAGATATATGCGGCGCCTAACACAGATATTAAAGCTCCAAGTACAGACTTGTGGCAGACCTAACCCCAAGCCAAGCCTTTCCACATGTTTGAGGTTCCCATGCTCCAGGCAGCACCCCCCTGCAGGTTGGGGATGATGGGAGCGGTAGTGCTTCCCAGCTAACGCCTGGCGAGCCAGAGGCTGTTTTATCTTGGCTAAAAAGCTGCTTTGAATCCGTGGCTTCTCCCTTTCCTCCCTTTCTCTTCTTCTTTTTCATGCAACAAACTCACGCAACCATCTGTGCGAGGGGACGGTTCCCCTTTTTTTCATGCTGCAATCTCTCCGGGTCCCCCAAGCAAATCTTTCCTCCGGGGGCTCCAGCAGACAGAGCAGAAGACTTTCCCAGCAAAGTTAGGTAGGGGTGAACAACGCAACCCCCCCCCGAACAAAAAGTCATGGAAGTCTGAGCCGGGCCAACGGACGCGCCCCCCCACCCCTCCCCAAAAGTCGCCCCCCGCTCTGACCCCAACCCTTCCACCCAGTCGCCCGCGGAGGACAGGACAGCAGCGCAGCCGCCGCGGAGAAAAATCTCGAATCTCAGAGTCAGCAAAACGGGAGGCGCGCCCGCCTGCTTTCTGCCCCTCCCGGGCCGACGCTGGAGGAGGGGGGCTGCCAAGGCACCCGGGGGGGAGGGCAACCCACGAGCACGCCCCGCTCCCGTCCTTGCCCAGGGCGGCTGGGGAACCCCGAGCCGCGTTCCCGGGTGTAATCGAGGTCGTGGGGACGCCCCCCAGACCCTCCCCGCTTTGCAGAGAGCGTGCACGCCCGAAGCGGGCGGGCGGGGGGCACCCGGCCTACCTTGGCACGGAGGGCCGGGTTGCAAAGCCCGCGGAGCGAGCCGAGCAGCGCGAGAGGCGGCGGCGACTGCTGCAAGGCGCCGCGCCTTCCCCGGGGATTGGAGCTGCCGGGCGCCCCGCGCGCGCTCAGGCAGGCAGGCAGGCAGGCAGCTGCACGCGCGACTCCGGAGTGGCCAATTGCAAGGCGGGGCTCCGTGCGAAAGCCAGCCCAGGCGCCCCCCCCCCCCGCGGGCAATGCTGGACGGGCCCAGGGCGGTGGAAGGGGGCGCGTTCCCACGACCCGCGTGGCCTGCGGGCTGCCTTCACCTCCAGTGACCAGTCCTTTATTGCAGAAAGCTGCCCTTTCGATTTCTTTCTTGTTCAAAAACTCCCTTTGGTCCTTTATTTTCACTTTTCCCGTGCAAAGGAGACCGCTTAATGCACGGTCTTTCACATTCCTGGGAAAAATATGGAAATTGCAGGGTCTTTTTTAAATAAGTGTACATACACTGTTCTGTTTTAGATAATTTTAATTCGAATGCCCGTTTTTGGAAAGTTTTTCCTGGTTTGGCTCTTGAATTTTCCTTTGTACAGAAAAGCTGTAAACGCAAACTATTATTATTACTTATTAAGAAGATTGTTTTATTGTATTGTATTATTGTATTTTAACTAGTATTTTATTCCTATTTTGTGTAAACTGCCCAGATAGATAGATAGATAGATAGATAGATAGATAGATAGATAGATAGATAGATATTTGCTCCTTTTTCAGGTGGGTCCTTTATTTTTTCCAAGAAAATAGGGTCACCGTACCTTAACCCCGTTTCTAGAGTGGCAAAGCGTTCCAGCAGCCAACTAAACACCCCCCCACTCCCCTCCAAATGCTAACCCAGGTGAACGTCAAACAAACCTGGTTACGGGGAGCGGCAAACACACCATGTGGGGCCACAAAGCCACCCCACACAGAGGGTTCGTGGGAACCCAGGAAACGGGGTTTGGGGAGCCAGGCCAGGGTCAAGCCAGTTCACGCAGGCCCAGCCCAAAGGTTGCCAGGCCTACCCCATTGCCAAGGACTCAGTGGAAGGGGCTGCCTAAGGTCATCCCATCCAACCCCCAAGGGAGGTTCTGCAGTGCAGGATTGGGGGTGAAAGTGGTGGCGTGAAAGGTGTTTACCGCATAAAACAACATATATGTATACATATGAAGAATATTAAAAAATTATATATACATACATACATACATACATACATAAAAAATGAAGACTCCCAAATCAACCAATCCATTTTCTCAGCAGAAACCTGTTTGTTTTTTTATTATGTTAGGGGAAATGCAGGGGGTAGAAGGGGTGAAACAATGTTGGGGTGGTAAATTTTGAAGTGCAAGAAGTCCCTTAATTAAAGGCCCTCAAGATAATCTAGTTCAGTGTTTCTCAACCTTAGCCACTTTAAGATGTGTTGACTTCAACTCCCAGAATCCTAGCCAGCTTGCCAATGTGTTGACTTCAACTCCCAGAATTCCCTAGCCAGCTTGCCAATGTGTTGACTTCAACTCCCAGAATTCCCTAGCCAGCTTGCCAATGTGTGGACTTCAACTCCCAGAATTCCCTAGCCAGCTTGCCAATGTGTTGACTTCAACTCCCAGAATTCCCTAGCCAGCTTGCCAATGTGTGGACTTCAACTCTCAGAATTCCCCAGCCAGCATGCTGGCTGGGGAATTCTGGGTGTTGAAGTCCACGCATCTTGAAGTGGCTGAGGTTAAGAAACCCTGATTTAAAGAGGCAAAAGCCTGAAACAATCCAAGAGATTTTCTTTTGTTAACAAGACTGATGGATCCGGAGATGAAAATGGTGGGGCGCAGCGCCATCTGGTGTCCACCGCGTGCAATAGCACCCCCAACCGTGGGAATCCACGTTGCTAATTCAACGTGGAGCAAAGGCCATCGATCCGTGTCTTTAAAAAGGCCGTTTCGGCCCGGTTTTTCTATTGCGGCGTGATTATTGCAACAACGTGGCCCTTTCCCAGAAATGTTTGGGAAGGGCGCGGCATTTACAACTGCAGGGTAAAAGATACGCAAAAGATTTTATTCTAAGCCTTTCTGGTTGGAAACGGGGAAGAAACAGAAACTCCAAGCCGGAAGATAATAATGCTACAATGAAAAAGAAAAGGGGGGGAAAAAAACCACTATTTTTTCCCCGGTTCTTGTAAAGGGAAAGGGAAACTAGCGCACGCTTTTCCGAGACCTTTATATACTATTCAGGGTGCCTCATTGTGCAAGTGGTAGCGTGGCCGAGTGGTCTAAGGCGCTGGATTTAGGCTCCAGTCATTTCGATGGCGTGGGTTCGAATCCCACCGCTGCCAGCAGAACATTTTTGGTGCAGCGGCGCAACGGCCGCGTTTTTGATGCGCCACCCGCAGACCCCACGCCCCGGAGCCCCCGGGAGGGGGGGGCGCCACGGGGGCGGGGAGAAAGAGGCGTCTGAACGTGCCCGCGGGTTTGCGGCTTGCAGGCGGGTCCTTTGTGTGAACGGGAAAAGGGAAAGAGCCTCCGCAAGTCCAAGTTAACTTTCCTAACAGCGCCGTTTCCACCTGCAGTTCCCGGCCGTTGGCAGAGGAAGGAAACACGAAAACATGATTTTGCAAAACGGGGGAACGGGCAGCTGGCGAGAATGCAGGCGGGACGATACCCCCGAAGCTGTAAATCAAATGTGAGTAACTCTCAGGACAAGGAGGGAATTATTAAAACAAAGCAAAGAAATAGGATTAGAAATATAAATAAGATTATAAAGATACTGACCCCTATTTTATGGATTGACTATTCTAATTTATACATTATTATTATTGTTGTTGTTGTTATTATTATTATTATTATTATTATTATTATTTAATTGATCAGTTAAATCTTATTTATTTATTATCTTTGCAAGTCATTTTTTTACTTTACTTTACTTTATTTATTTTTGCTGCAGTGGTTTTGTGTTTTTTAAGAGAAGGTCCCTTGTTCCAGAAATTTTTACAGTCAGCTGGAAGCATTGAAAGTAACCAAGCAGGCAGCTGATTTGCAATAACCAAAAAGGTAGAAATGGGTGAGGTGTTTTTTTCCCTTCCTTCTTAAACAAGTTATTTATTTCGGAACGCAATCCTGTTTCGTTCAAATGCTCCTGTATTGTGCTGGTCTTCTAATGTTAAAAACAAAATGAACAGTGTGTAAAAGAGCACAACCAGGATAAAAATAAATGAGATGATTACACGATGCCCGCATGAACGAAGACGGGGGTCGGTAGGGTGTGGTCAAAAAAGTCAAGATGGTCACGGCGGTGCCATGGAAGCTCCACTGTTTTCTTGTTGTTATTTGTTTTTGATTATTTTAATTATTAATTTTAATTATTTTGATTATTTAATTATTTTAACTATTTAATTATTTTAATTATTTTATCAGTATAATTTTATCATTATTTTAATTATTATTTAATTATTTAATTATTAAGACATCAGCCAGTTTCTTTTGTAAGTCCAGTGTAACATCTTTTTCCATTTCTTTCTTGTAGCCTGTCATTTTTAAATCTACTTTCAAATCAGTCTCAATCATGTCGGGTAATACTTGTTCCTCTTCCATAACATCTTTTAAACACAGTCTATCTATAGAGGCAGACACTCTTAAAATTAACTTCTGGGTCCCTTGTTCAAAAATATCCTTCCATATGTCCAATGTTAAAATATTTTGCTTCATTCTGTATTTGTAAATCAAATTTAAGTGTTCTTTAATTAATTAATTTATTGATTTATTTTCTATCCCACCTTTATTATTTTTATAAATAACTCAAGGCGGGGAACATACCTAATACTTGTTATCTTCAGTTCCTTCTAGCTCCCTCTAGTGTCCAATTTTTAAAGTCTTTTTTTTTTAAAGAATTCAAAACAAAAGCATTTTCCCACGGGAAGGATTCTTATAATTAATTCCAAAATCTTATTTCAAATCCATCTGGACCCTTAGTCCGTTTGTAACTTTCCAAAATCAAAGTTCTAATCATTTTTTTGCTGTTTATTACAAAATATTTTTTTTAAATCCTCTGCTGTTTTTTAAGTGTGTTGCAGAGCTTCCATCGCACTGTTATGAACACCATATTGACTTTTTTGACCACTTTGACTTTTCACCCTCCCTAGTTTCTCAGGCTTTAAAGGAGACGGGGGGTGGGGAGAGAATTGTACTTTCAGACTTGCAAGATTCTGTCAATGTAGCTTTACAATAAAGTAGAATTAGCTCATCTGGTCGTCTCTCCTGTCTGGTCTACCTGGGAAGGCTGACATCCATCTTGCAAGTCTGAAAGTACAATTATCCCGCCATCTCTTTTACAGCCCGAGAAACTAGGGAGGGTCCCTTCTGAGCCTCTTTCTCCACCTGTTATGCAGCTGCAGGCTATGCTGTCTCTTATCTGACCGTTCCCTTGGCAGCATCTCTTCACCCATCTCCCAAGTTCTTTCCCACATATCATTACACATGCCCACCTTCTTTCTCAAAAAGACATCGTTTTGGTCTTTTTTTTCCAAGTGCTTTTATTTTCAGCATCTTTACATGGTTGCCATAAACATCAGCCAGCTGGAGTCATGCGGTGCACAAAACCGTCCGTGAGTGGCCTTTATTTCCCACATCATCCTCCTAGGCTTCATCTGCAGAAGACAACACTTGACCCTTCTGCGTGGCTCTTAAAGGGCCCGGGGGGGGGGGTGTTAACTATCTCAAAGCTGAAGACCTCCGGGGAGGACGACTCCGGTCCTGGAGAAGTGCCGGTATGCAGCGTTTTGGCAACATCACGCTGATGCTGCCCTTGGTTTCCCCCGTCCGTTCGCCATTTCAGGACAATTGTTGCTTCCTCTTAGTGCCACCTGTTTGGCCTCCAAGTTGGGGACTACGCCGAAGCCCATGTCCCACACCATCCAAGAGTGAGGTTTCCCGTCCCCACTCCTAGGGGCTGGCTGGCAATGTCCCGCTGCATGTCTTATTTTTTGTCAGGAATCTAGAAGAAAATCTCTCACTTGGGTGAATTTCACAGCCAGCACGATCAGCACCATGAACAGGAGCAACAGAGAAAGGCATTTGTGTAAGAAGAAATTCCTTGGCCGGGGTCTCTTTTTCAAAAAATGATCCACGCAGTCGGCGAACGAATACTTTTTGGGGGCGTAGCCAAGGTGGGCCCGAGCTTTATCGATTTTGAACGTGTGGGTGCAAGACATATTGTGTATCTGTACATTGGGGGGAAAAAAGAGAGATCCTGTTTTTGTTGTTATCCTCAATAGCATTTACAGGTAGTCCTTGACTTACAATCGCAATAGGGACTGGAAAATTTGTCGTTAAGCGAGGCATCACATGACCGCACCCGATTTTATGACAATTTTTGCAGCGGTCATTAAACACTGATTGTCGGAAGCTGGCTGGGAAGGTCGGAAATGGCGATCACATGACCCCAGGACGGTGCAACCATCATAAATACATGCCGGTTGCCAAGCACCCAAATTTTGATCATGTGACTGCAGGGAAGCTGCAGCTGTCACAAGTGCAAGGATGGTCGTTAAATGAATGGTCATAAGTTGAGGACTACCTGTATAGAAAAGGAGGGGGAATAAATAAAATGTGGGGAAGCCTTCTCCGTCCCAGCGCCTGCCCTCTGGAACAATGTCTCCCCCGAGATCCCCCCAAGATTCGTATGGCCCCACCCTTAAAACTGGCTCTTCCTCCAGGCCTTAAAACCTGCCTGTTTCTCCAGGCCTTGGAGCTCGAGTGGCGGCTGAATCCCTTGTGAGATGTTGGCTTTGGTGATGTTGGACTTATTTTTGCATGATCTCTGCAAAGTTTAATGGTGGCCTGTGGTCCACTGCCCAGAGCGGGGTAGAAATTGGGCAGCTTATAAATTGAACAAACCAACAAACATCTCATAGACCAGAGTCTACAGTTACAAAGCATCGCGTGCAGGCAGGGGAGGCGGCCAAGAATCTACCCTAGGCTCAATTGCCTATCTGTAAAATGGGCACATAGGACCATTTGGGACTCTTCATCCCAGGGACACGGAGGGCAAAGACCGGCAAACCGAACCCACTGCATGTTCCTGGCACGCCTGAACATGGGTGGCATCGCCCTTTTGGAAGGCCCACTGGGGTCTAGCTTGATGGCAGTTACAAATTCTTCTCGCCAAGTAGCCCCTTCACCCCCCAAATTGCTCAGGGACACATTACTTCATTTCTGGTGAGTAGGGGCGTGATTTCCACGATCGGTAGCAACAGGTTGTGCACGTTTTCCATGATGACAGCTGTAGAAGAGAAAAGGCAGCCCTCGCGGTCACAGTTTTAACAGAAAGCAGAACACGTGAACGACGGGGCTGGCATCTTAGCAACTTCTCCAGGCGTCTCTCTTACCTACGGGGACCCTATTTTCTTAGAAAAAATAAAGGACCAATCTGGAAAAGGGGCAAATCTGAGAGTTTCATCAGGATAAAAAAAGTTAGTTGTTTATGTTGATAACTTTGCTTTACAAAGGAAAATTCAAGAGCCAAACCAAGAAAAGCTTTACAAAAACACATATTCTAATAAAAATATCTAAAATCCAACAGTATACAGTATGGACACTTATTTTAAAAAGACAATTCAATTTCTATATTTTGTCACATGAATGTGAAAGTCTGTGCATTAAGTGGCCCCATTTGTACAGAAAAAGTTAAACCGCCAAAATAAAGGACCAGAGGGAGTTTTTGAAAAATAAATAAATCTAAAGGACAGCTTTCTGAAATGAAGGACCGGTCTTTATAATAAAGGACGGATGGTCACTGTATTCTTACACTAAAGAAAATCAAGACGGGGTTACTTTGAATTCCTTTCTCACACTTTTTAAAAAGAACCTTGATGTCCATTGGAGGAAGAGCGGGGAAAGGAGGCTTAGAAACTCTCCTCAAGCCAGAACTGGCTGTGGTTTGGGGGGTGTTGGAACTGAGATCATGTAGCGCAAAGCCTTCCAAACTGTGTGTCAGGACGCGTTAGTGTGTCGGCTGCAGTGTCTGGGTGTGTCGCGGCTGCTGCTGCCTCTGAGCCCTGCCAGGATTCCACGCAGGTCCTAGTGCCTGCCTTGTGCCTTGCTGCCTCCAAACCTGCTGTGATTCCGCGCAGGTCCTAGTGCCTGCCTTGTGCCTTGCTGCCTCCAAACCTGCTGTGATTCCGCGCAGGTCCTAGTGCCTGCCTTGTGCCTTGCTGCCTCCAAACCTGCTGTGATTCCACGCAGGTCCTAGTGCCTGCCTTGTGCCCTGCTGCCTCCAAACCTGCCCTGCCAGGATTCCGCGCAGGTCCTAGTGCCTGCCTTGTGCCTGGCTGCCTCCAAATCTGCTGTGATTCCACGCAAGTAAAAAAGTAAAATAAATTAAAATTAAAATAATGAAATAAAAATAAAAATAAAAATAATAAAATAAAAAAATTAAATAATAAAATTAAAATTAAAATTAAAAAAATAATACAATAAATAAAATAAAATAATAAAATAAAATAATTAAATTAAATTAAATTAAAAATTAAAAATTAAAAATTAAAAAAATAATGAAATAAAAAATAATAAAATAAAAAAATAAAAAAATAAAATTAAAATTAAAAAAATAAAATAAATAAAATAATAAAATAAAGTAAAATAATAAAATTAAATATTAAAATTAAAATTAAATAAATAATAAAATAAATAAAATAAAATAATAAAATTAAATAAAATAAATAAAATAAAATAAATAAAATAATAAAATAAAGTAAAATAATAAAATTAAATATTAAAATTAAAATTAAATAAATAATAAAATAAATAAAATAAAATAATAAAATTAAATAAAATAAATAAAATAAAATAAATAAAATAAAATAAAATAAATAATAAAATAAAATAAAATAATAAAATAATAAAATAAAATAAAATAATAAAATAAAATAATAAAATAAAATATAAGCATCAGAGGCAGCTTACCTGATAGATGAAGCAGAAAAATGGGAACACGGATCCAGGGTTTACTGAAGCCCAGTCCTTCGAACTGAAAACAAAGTGAAAGACTGATATTAGTCAACAGAGCCAAAATGTAGGGCAGGAAGAAGAGGCGAGGTGTTTAACCCACATAAGGGGGCAATTGAGCAAAACCAGCTCCCACTGGCTTCTCTGGAGTTGGTTTTGTTTGCCTTGTGAATTAAAGACCAATAAACGGGCAGCTGGTCAAGGATGCTCAAGGGATTACCGTACTGAAAGGACCCTCAGCGTTTCTACCTCATCCGGGGCAGCAATTAAACGAGCTTTGTAGACGTGTGCCTGTGACCCACGGTTCTTGTACTCACCAAGGGAGTTAGCCATTCAAACAGGTTGACTTTCTCACCGTCGTTGATAAAGTATGCCTGGCCACCCTAGGAATGATACAACAGAAGGATCAGTTAGAAGGTCTATGAAGGTTCTCAGTCATCCAGGTGGAATTGTCTGTAGCTTGAATCATGTCAACTGGATTTCTATTTTCTCTGCGAAACGTTTCCACTGAGAAAATAGAAATCCAGTTGACATGATTCAAGCTACAGATCAGTTAGAAGGGTGACCTTGAAATCCCTAAGATGCCCAGGCAGAGGTAGTCAGATAAGGACATCTAGGTGAAAAGACAGAGACCTTGAGTGAGCATCTAAAAGAAGGTTCGGGGGTCTTCCAAAGATAGGAGGGAGGTGTTTTCAAGGGGTGGGGGGCACCACCGAGGAGGCCTTGCTTCTGTGTAAGCAGCAGAAGACAATTTGTTCATGGTCTGTATGGAGCTCGAGAAAGACTCAAGAAGTGGTTTAGAAAATAACACCATCCTGCAAATTCCTTAGTTCTTTTTGAGAAGAACAGCCTGCTCCATAGTTCATAGTAAAGTATTCTCAAGACACTGAAAAAGTTTCTATCTTAATGAAATGTAATGTACAAGGGGCTCAGAAAAGAAACGAATCAGAAAATTTCTGTAAACTTATTCCTTACCCTTTCAACAAATCTTGTTAAGGAAGACTGCGGAAATCTTGCTTTTGCCTATCAAGAGCCAGATCATTTGCAGCAAAAACAACAAGGCATTTCTTAACTTATCTTAAACAATTGGGGGGGCGCGTAATGTTTTAAAAATCTCCCTCCAGTGTCCTAAACAAGGACCAAAGCCTTTTTAAGACCCCGAGAGGCACAAGAACAGAATGCTAAGCTCTTCCACAATCTTTTCGCTGTATCCTACTTACATATTTATTTTTCTCCACTTTTTCCTCCAAGGAAATGAATGGAATAATCACTGGGATCATGATGTAACCAATATATTTCTTGCCCTGAATGAAGAACACTGATTCATCTAATTGAATCTACTTCGGAGGGGTTCTCCCTTCATGTGGGTGGATCAGGACAATTAACCACCTAATACTGTTAAAAAAGTTTTTTGCACTGGCAATTCAATATACAGCTAGTCCTCACTTAATGACCATTTGTTTAATGATGGTTCAGATTTAACAACGGTGCTGAAACAACTGACTTACAACCGGTGCTCACACTTATGACCGCTGCAGCATCCCCGTGGTCACGTGATCATGATTGGGGTGCTTGGCAACTGGTTTGCATTTATGACCATCGCAGCATCCTGTGGTCACTTGATCGCCATTTTTGACCTTCCCAGCCGGCTTCTGGCAAGCAAAATCAACAGGGAACCGTGTGATTCACTTAACGACCACGTGGTTTGCTTAATGACCGTGGTGATTTTCTTAATGACCGCCACAAAAAAGGTTGTAAAATCGGGTCGGATTCGCTTAATGACCCCTTTGCTTAGCAACCGAAATTCTGGTTTCAATTGTGGTCATTAAGCGAGGACTACCTGTAACTGGAAGAAGCTATGGGCTGGCTTTCAGCTCCTAAGCAGTAAATTGGGGATTTTTTCCCCTTTGTTCTTTTTTTTTAACGTTTTACATTAAAATCCCAACTGGGGGGGGGGGAAATCAATACAAGGAAAATATGCCATCAATGCATAAATGTCCTACAGGCATTTGTTCAGCATAAGTGATGGGTGAAGCCAAAACACCTTTGGGAAATTGGGGAACAAAGGACTCACCGCAATATAGTTCATTTCTGGAGTGAGCGCCTTCGCAGCAAGGATGTGAGCTTGCACAAGATTTTTCACGTGGACCCAGTTCATCAGAGTCCCCGGATCCCCGACACAGATGTTAAAAATCCCTCTTTCGATATTGAGCTGTTGGCAAAAGACGAAAATCACGAAGGCATAGCTAAAGTAGAGGATAGGAGTGCTTAGTAACAGGAGACCTGGGAAAAGAAGTTTTCCAACTTCTTTTACCGTTTTTTCTTTTTTTTAACAGAACACCCCAACATTTTAGAGCAGTGTTTCTCAAACTTAGCAACTTTAAGACGTGTGGACTCCAAGTCCCAGAATTCCCCAGCCAGCCATACTGGCTGGGGAATTCTGAGAGTTGAAGTCCACACGTCTTAAAGCTGCCGAGTTTGAAAAACTGTTTTAGAGCAATTGGGGGTGGGGTGGTACTCATGTTTTAGTGCCAGGCAAAAAGAAAGATTGGGTGGGTTGCTTAAGCAATTCCCTTCTTTCTGATCTAAAACGCAGCGCTTGAGAAATAAAAATGCAATGCAGGTTTTAACGCCTTCCTGCTTCACCTTCCCTTATTTACCTGCAGAATAAACCCCGTTTCAAGTTGGCTAATCATTTGCACTACTGCAGACTTTGTAAGCTTTCCCTGCCAGGGTGCTTCTCTGCCCCCCCACTTCATTAGGGCTGCCCAGGGCTGTCAGTCGAAATACGTACGGCCAATCGAGGCAAATGCCGCTGCTCTTCCGGTCCATAAATCCCAGGAGGGCGAATTGCACACGTGTGTAGCTTCCCTCCTCCTGTCGAGCAAAGCAAGCCGGAGTGAACCCCTGGATGTATGAAATGACAACCCTTACCCCTTCGGCTGCAATTCCAAAGTGGTTATAATGGTATGTGGGAATGGCCTTGGGGTGCAGGCGGAAGAACCGCAGACTAGGCAATGGTCAGATAAGAGGCAGCTGCGCCCACAGAAGGAACAGGGACGTGGCAAACATCTCAGAAGGGACCCTCCCTAGCAGGGCTTTCCAAAGTTTTCCCGCGGCGACACACCAACCGCAGTTGGTGTGTCGCCGCGGGAAAACCCAGAAGTGCCGCCGTTGCGGCAGCGCGCAAAAACCCGGAAGCGCTGCTGCCGCTTGTTCGTGTGTCGCCGCGGGAAAACCCGGAAGAGCTGATGATGATCAGCGCTTCCGGGTTGTGTGGCGACACACCAGACTGTGTGTGGCGACACACTTTTGTGTCGCGACACACAGTTTGGAAAGCTCTGCTCCCTAGTTTCTTGAACTGTAAAGACGAGGGGGGAGAAATGTACGTACTTTCAGACTTGCAAGATTCTGTTAATGTAGCCTTACAATAAAGTAGAAGTAGTTCATCTGGGCATGCTTCGTGTCTGGACTACCTCGCAAGGCTGACAGTGGTTTACAAGTTAATTCCTCAATCACAATTAACCTTTTTTAGAAACGTCCTAAAGCCCCCCTGGGGATTGCATGGATGTGGCCATCATCTTGACTTTTTGGACCCAGAGATCCCTGCTTTCATGGCATGAAATGGGCCTGCCAGTGCAAAAATTAAAGTAATAGGAGTGGTTTAGGGAGAAATTCTGGACAGGAAACAATATAGATGAATCTATACAGTACATTGGAAGAAGATCTTTTAGTATTCTTCGCAGGATCGTGCAGCAGAAAACTCCCATTCCCTCCCAACATGGGGATCAAGATTCAGGGGGTCCTTTTCGAGTGATCTTGTCCTTCGTTCCCGATCCCCCCCATCCCCCACAATCAGCTGGGCAGCAGAACCAGTCCTGAGTTCTAATCAAGCACGGAAACTTGCAGAGAAGTACCTGCCAGGGGTGATCCGTTAGCCGCTAAAACCATTTGTTCCGCAATTGATTTCGTCCGGGAATATTCATTAACTTGCTAAAATAAAAAAGAGAGAGAAAGCACAAAAAACGGATGATTTTCAGGGCCGTGCGGCGCTTTAGATCCGAAGGCCAAAAAAGTGGCTTTAGAGCTGTGTTGGCTCCCTCGCACGCTCCAAAGTGCTTTGGGAAATCGGAGTTTGAAGCTTCGCACAGCCATGCCAAATCTTCAACATGGGGAGAAAACAGCTGGCCAGTCCGTTCCTCCTGCACAGAAGGGCTTCCAGATCCAACTCCCGAGTTCAGCCAAATGCTAAAAAGCAATTTATTTCAGCTCAAATACCTGCTCCAAAGGAAAATACGGTACGGTAGCTTCGTCGCCGTCACTGATAGTTTGTCCAGCAAAGACCACATTGATGGAACTGGTGTATATCAATCTCGGGATGCTCTGCCGCTTGCAAACTGGGGAGACAGAGAAAGGGAGGAGGGCTGGTGACGCAATAACACAACAGGGCCAAAAGGTTGTGAAAGGGCAAAAGGTTGTATCGCGTGGCGGCATGGAGGAGTGACCCGTCGTGGGATCATGTCTGGCAGGCGCAGGTGGCAAGGTGGCAAGGTGGAGCTGAGCATGGCTGACCTCAAAAACGTTAAGCAGGGCAGAGCTGGGTAGTACTGGGATGGGAGACCACGAGGAGATCTCTTGACTGTCGGCTAGTCTGAGAAGTGGAAAACCATTGGGCGAAAAGGCGAAGGGAAATCAGTTTTGTGCTGCTGGCAAGAACACGGACATTTCTGGGATGTCGCCAGGAGTTTGAGTTCAACTTGAAAGAGGTTTTGCTTTTTTATTGCGTTGCAATAAAAAAGAGCGGAGTCGATGTAGGCAGTGAAAGGAAGTAAGACTTATTCTCTATTTCCTCAGGGAGAAGAGCAAGGATAAACTGCAACTTGGAAAATGGGGTATGGCACCACCAGGTGATTCCAAATGACAGGTTCTGGAAGCTTCGAGTTGCTTAAGCACGGTCTCCCCTCTGTAGCTCGGTCCCAAACTTTGTCCAGCAAAATTGAAGATCTGTTCTCACTTGTCCCCCACCCACCACCACAACCATCCACAAACCACCAGTTACAGACCTTCAAGAACGATTCCAGTCCCACCAATGTTGACCGACCGGATATGTTTCTTGCGCAGCTGAGGACAAGAGAAAGAGCTACAATTTCACAACAGCATACAAAAGGGCTTGTTCTATTCCAGGGTTTATCAACCTCAGCCACTTTAAGATGCGTGGATTTCAACCCCCAGAATTCCCCGGGCAGGGGAATTCTGGGAGTTGAAGTCCATGCATCTTAAAATGGCTGAGGTTGAGAAACACTGCTCTATTCCCTTTGTGTTTCCTTTTTTTTAAAATCAAAGCTTTATTAATTGTTTTCAACAAATACATACAAACTACAAGAAAAAAAAAAGAACTAAGATGTGTGAGAATACAAACATACTACATACATACTGACTTCCAACTTTCTACAACAAAGATATAGATAACTCAATATCAATCTCTTACTCTAATTTAAACTGGAATAAACATTACTTCTATAAAACATTTCCATCTTAATATAACATTTCCCCTAAAACAAACTATTTTTCCCTCGATATGAACATATAAAAGAAACATTTTTATAACATGAGTTTTCCCTCCCCAATAGATAGATAATCAAATATTATCCTTCTTCATTGCAATTTTACTCCTAACCAAAGCATTTATATAGTTGAACACTATATCTCCACCATTATATATTTAAACAATAACCTTATTACTATCCTTTTACCCAAAATAAATTCATTGTCCCAAAAACAAAAACATTTCTTTTTGTTTCTCCTTGTGTTTCTTGAACAGTTATGCCAGATGGTCCTAGAAAGGCTTCTGAAATGTTGCATTTCTTTCTCATGTTGGATCAGATGCCCAGATTTATTTATGACCTTCCAGTCAGCCTTGAACTCCAGCCTGGACAAGTCCCTACAGTTTTCTAGGCAACATTTTTGGAAGTCGTTGGCCCTGGCCTTCTTCTTCCTAGGGCTGAGAGGGAGGGACTGGCCCAAGGTCACCCAGTCGGCTTTGATGCCTAAGGCGGGACTAGAACTCTCAGTCTCCTGGTTTGCCATTGGCTCCTTCCTAGGGCTGAGAGAGAGCGACTGGCCCAAGGTCACCCAGCCGGCTTTTGTGCCTAAGGCGGGACTAGAACTCTCAGTCTCCTGGTTTGCCATTGGCTCCTTCCTAGGGCTGAGAGGGAGTGATTGGCCCAAGGCGA
The DNA here is from genome assembly GCA_023362775.1 of Charina bottae. Classification (NCBI taxonomy): domain Eukaryota; kingdom Metazoa; phylum Chordata; class Lepidosauria; order Squamata; family Charinaidae; genus Charina; species Charina bottae. The sequence goes on from JALMGJ010000010.1 coordinate 29,081,498, forward strand.
CCCAGTCGGCTTTTGTGCCTAAGGCGGGACTAGAACTCTCAGTCTCCTGGTTTGCCTTTGGCTCCTTCCTAGGGCTGAGAGAGAGCGACTGGCCCTAAGTCATGCAGCTGGCTTCCATGCCAAGGTCAGGATTAGAAGGCCTAGTCTAGTGGTTTAACCCCTAGACCACTCAGAACTGACCTTTAAATATCAGCGGATGAGGGAAGAGCTCTTCTTTATGCACAGAGAAGCCACAAATGGGCTCCGTTCAGCCACCTCAACCTGGCATCTTCCAGCTGGTTGGGACTGTAATTCCCAGAATAAACATCCCACATCTTCAAGAAAGCCTGCATCGGTCGCAAGACCACAAGGCTAACAAAGGAAAATCACGCTGGACTTACTTGCTCTATTCCGGTCATCCCGTACGCGGCTGCATGAATGACACAATCCACCCCTTCGCAGGCGGAGTACAAGTCACTGAAGTTTCTCACATCCGACTGTGATGCAGGGAGAAAACCCATGTGAGTGACAGCTTGGAGGAAAAGTGTCAATTTTCCAGGCTACTCATAAAACAGCCTGTCAGACTTCTGCTAAAACCGCCAGAGACATCCTCAAAATCTGGAGGAACATGTAATGGTATGTGGGAAAGACCTTGGGAGACGGGGCGAAGAGATGCTGCCTAGGGAATGGTCAGATAAGAGAGGGCAGAGCCCACAGCTGCATAATGGGTGGAGCAAGAGGCTCAGGAGGGACCCTCCCTAGTTTCTCGAACTGTAAAGGAGACGGCGGGAGATTTGTACTTTCAGACTTGCAAGATTCTGTCAATGTAGCTTTACAATAAAGTAGAATTAGCTCATCTGGTCGTGTTTCCTGTCTGGTCTACCTGGGAGGGCTGACTGAACATCAACATGACAAAATGGGCATTGTGACTTCACAGTGCATGCTTTGTCCTCCCCTTCCTGCAACACACAGACAGGCAGACAGACATAAATACACCCCCAACCACCCCCTACAGATTCTAGGTTCCATCCTTTCCAGAGATTGTAAAGGGCTTGGCAGCACACGGTGCAGATCACACGGCTGAGCAGCTGGGGGGAGCCCCATTTTGAAGTCTCTGCACACAACAGGAAGTGCTTCTGAGCCAGATGTGGCCAGAGGTTGGGGGTGGCCAGCCCCTGTTTAAATGAAATGAGCCCGATAGGAGGGCTGGAAGCTGGGTCTTCCCACCTCAGACCAATACCTTCACCATAGCATCACATTGGTTTGCCAAGATAATTAGTCTTCCTGCCTACCAAGATGTTTCCTCATATAGATTTACAGATCACTTTTCAAACCAAATAGGGAGTTGCAAGCCGGCTCCTCATTTTTATTTTCTAGGGAAGCTCAGAGGCAAACTGACAGGAGAGTCTAACATCTTCTTCCCTGCCGGGTTGGCAGCCTTGCCCATTTCCAGATGCATGGACTTCAATTCCCAGCATTCTCAGCAACGGGCCTGCTAGCTAGGGAATCCTGGGAGGGGAAATTCACAAGTTTCGGGAAGGCAGCTCCGTGGCATCCCATGAGGGCCACGTTGTCCATCATTGCCCTAGTCTGACCTTAATCTTTATGCTACCCCCTGGCATTTTATTAATTGCAGGATGCACCGCTTTCCTGGATTCCTGCAATAAATTGATCCGTCAATTAATTAATTAGAGTCCCCTTCGGGGGAGGTGGAGCGGTAAGAGAAATTGAAAGAATAATTAATTAATCAATCAATCAATCAATCAATCCAAACAGGCTGCATTGAAAAAAATGGCTAAGGGTGATGGGCTTCAATCTTGCGTTGGTTTCTGTCTGGTTACCTGATGAATCAATGCATTGTATGAACCCAGAAAGCAAATTAATTCCTCAACCCAGTAAAGTACACCGTGTGAACCCCGCCTGTATGAAACCAAATCTACTGGCCTTAAAGCTTTGCAAAAATATCCATACATTGGTTGTCCCCCCACTCCAAAGGTGGAAAATTAAGATCTCAGCAGAAAAGAAAAATACCTTTATAAATATTATTCCCTTTGGAATGTCCCAGGCAGGCGGATTCACATCGTACAAAATGACTTTCGTTCCTGATTTAGCGAGCGTGCAGCCAAGAGTGAAACCTAAGTAGCCGCTGCCTCCGGTTATGACCGTCTTGTCACTGACTTTCTTCAACAGTGGCTTATAGCTTTCGGGAATTTTTTCGACCAGTTTGGTGTCTTCCTTGGAGCATTTATAGAACCGGCTGGGCTTGGGGTCGTTCGCTTTCTCCATTACAGGCTGGGAGACTTCTGGATCTGCCAGGCTGGGAGCCCCAAAACGCCATCCAGAGGGGTGAAGGTTCACCTTCTCCTCACCTGCTTCAAAAACACCAACATCAATCAGGCTGTGGCCACACCATCCCCAGGTGATTCAGAGACCTGATACAAGAAGCGTAATGGACTGTGGGAAAGGCCTTGGGAGACGGGGCCAAGAGACGCTGCCCAGGGAAGGGTCAGATAAGAGACGGCTTAGCCCACAGCTGCATAATGGGTGGAGAAAGAGGCTCAGGAGGGACCCTCCCTAATTTAGTAAAGGTTCCCCCCGCACATTTGTGCAGTCGTGTCTGACTCTAGGGGCCGGTGCTCATCTCCGTTTGTCAGCCGAAGAGCCAGCGTTGTCCGAAGACACTTCCACGGTCATGTGGCCGGCATGATGTGCGTGGAACGCTGTTACCTTCCCACCGAAGTGGTACCTATTCATCTACTTGCATTTGCATGCTTTCGAATTGCTAGGTTGGCAAGAGCTGGGGCGAGTGCGGGAGCTCACTCCGTCGCGCAGGGCTAGGGATTCGAACCTCCGAATTTGCGATCTTCCGATCGACAAGCCTGGCGTCTTACCCGCTGAGCCACCACGCCCCTAATTTACCAGGCTGTAAGGAGATGGTGGGAGGATTGTACTTTCAGACTTGCACAATTCGGTTAATGTAGCCTTACAACAAAGTAGAATTAGCTCATCTGGTCGTGTTTCCTGTCTGGTCTACCTGGGGGGGCTGACAGAATCACGTATCTGTATCCCTTGGCCGCCCCCCAGTGGCCACTAGGCGTTTTGCGAGCCAGCTAGGGCAACCCTGCTTCCAAGGGTTTCAAATGCACAATTTCAAAAGCAAGGGAAGCGTGCAAGTTTGTAAGGCTGTCTTTACAAGGGAGTAACAAGTAATGGGAGAATCTCCAAATAATATTTTGCTGGCACTCACAAAGCCTAGCTGGCTAATGGGCTAAAACACCACAAAATGGAAAAAAGTCAATCCTGCCCCCACCCCCCAGCAACAACCTATTTCCCTGAGCAATGGCACTTGTACATTAAGGAGACCAATTGTAATTATTGAAGTGGATTGTTCAAAGGGAGAATTTCCTATAATAAAAGACGGATAATATATTAGAACAAGGAGCATCCTTTTTGGACTGGGGAAATCGCTTCAATTTCCAGGGGTGGGCCGGGGCGGGGCAGTGACCACATGACCTCATGCCAAATGGGGAAAAGGGGGTCCACTTCTTAAAAGTTTTTAAAATGTTTTCTACCCTGTTTGGTTTTAATTTAAAAAGAAGACTTCTCTATGGGTTTGGCATCTATCTTCATCTAGCTGGCACCTAGATTTATGGCTGAGAAGCCAGAGATCACAATATTAGTTGCAAACACAACACACACACAGACGGACAAAACCAGCAGGGTATTAATACTAAGGAATAGCAAGTGGGAATCAGGTTTCTGCAATCCCCCACTCACAGTTGGTAACACATTTCCAACAGAGCTACAGAAAATATAGCTATTATAGCCTATCAAGAGGTAGTTATAGACAATGGTGGTATCTACTACAGCTATGATATATTAACTGTATTAAATATATAATAGCAAGGGGGAGGAAGAAAAAGATGACTTGCAACCTTTTCCTACTGCCTAGAAAATAAGCATCCCAGATACAAGTATGGGCTAAGGGGAGGTTGTGCGGATCCAGAATTGGCCTTTACAGCCACTTATGGATCCACTGTTAAGATTTTACCCCTGGAAGACAATCTTACTCGGCTATGAGTGATCGCCAAGAATAATAATAATAATATTGCAACATTATATAGTCATTTATAATTATACTGTATATATTATATATGTGTGTGTGTGTGTGTGTGTATAATATTGTGTGTGTGTGTTTGTGTGTGTGTGTAATTATATATAACTACATAATTTTTAAAAAAATTATATAGCACCCTTGGGTACTGATTGGATGCCCTTTGAAGCCCTTCAAAGCCCACACATCTTAAAGTAGCCAAGGTTGAGAAACACTGGTCTAAATGGTGAACATCTGAAAAAGGATGGAACTCTTTCGATGTGGAGGTACGTGTTGCTCCCATCCTGCTGGATTTTTGTGAGCAGATTAAAACAATATTAACTGAACGGGCCTATCATGGTGATTTGTAGTAGGATTTTACTCTGTTAGTGGTGGTTTGTTTTAATTGTATTGTTATGGTTTTATTCTTTGCTACCCAGAATCTGTTGGGAGAAGGGCAGCCAAGAAATGTTATCATGTAAATAAATAGTAGGGAAAGAGCTGAAAATGCTGGTGACTCTGCTCTGACAGTGCAGCCACATCACCATCGTGACTCCAGTACCCGAGGCTGCTGGAAAAGAAATTAAAGAAGAAAAAAAAGAAATTAAAGAAAAGAAATTAAAAATGCAGCAAACAGGACACATGCCCTTATTTCACCATTTAATTTTTGTTTTTAAATGTTGGTTCTTAAAAAGAAAAAGGCACAATCATCTCTAATCTGCCAACTCCAAAAGATATGCCACAGTTCCAAGGCTGGATTTTGAAGAAGCAGGATAGGAAGAGTATTGACGCCTTTGAACTTTGGTGTTGGAGAAGACTCCTGAGAATACCGTGGACAGCCAAGAAAACAAACCAACGGATCGTCTAACACAGGGGTCGGCAAACTTTTTATGCCGGGAGCCATTTTGGCATGCTCGTGCACATTTTGAAATGCTCGAGAGCCAGGGGGCGGGGTTTGCGGGCGGGGGCCAATCGCGTGGAAGGGGCGGGGGTGAGTTCAGCTGCGGAAGAGCCACACTCAAGGGGCCAAAGAGCCGCATCTGGCTCGCGAGCCGCCATTTCCGACCCTTGGTCTAACAAATCAAACCAGAGTTCTCACTCGAGGCACAGATGGCCAGGCTCAAATTATCCAACTTGGGACACATTATGGGAAGACCTAGCTCTTTAAAGAAGGCTCTGATGCTGGGAAAGGTGGAAGGAAAGAGGAGAAGAGGATGACCAGCATTAGGGTGGATGGACAAAATTACAGCATTGGAAAGCCTGAAGAGCTAGGTCAGGGAGAGATCCTCCCAGAGAAAATCTATCTATGTGATCACGAAGAGCCAACACCAACTTGATGGCACATAATCAAATCAAATCAAATCAAATCAAATCAAATCAAATCAAATCAAATCAAATCAAATCAAATCAAAATCTCTACACTAGCAGCTTACACCAGGGTTTCTAACCGTTAAACTGCCATGGCTTCTCACAAAGAATCCTGGGAAACTGGAGTTGAAGGGTGATGCTGTGGCTGAGAATCCTGGGAGCTCTTCAATCCACCTGTCTACCGATGGCACCACAACCCTGAGTTCTCTGAAGAAAAAGAAGGATGGAGGATGAAAGCAAAGTGCGATGAGGTCGCTAGGCGTATTTTACAGGGTTGGTCCTCAAGGAGAATTGGGGGGATCAAATTAAAAGGCCCTGGCCCAACGACATCTTCCCTCAGCGATAGGTTGTCCAAGTAGGCCACTACCCCCTTTCCAAAAACACATTCCCAGATAACTAAAATGGTCAGCTCAGGCATAAGAATATTTAGAAGGCCAAGGAATATGATGATACGCTGGGGAAAGATCCTGGGCTGGAAGCGAGCAGGGCTGCGGGAATGCAAAAGAAAACCACTCCCTAAAAGGAAAGCAAACTTGAGCAAACTCCGGGAGACAGTGGAGGACAGGAAGGCCTGGCGTGCTATGGTCCATGGGGTCACGAAGAGTCGGACACGACTTAACGACTGAACAACAACAACAAAAGGAAAGCATGTTCATGAAATACTGCCTCTTGGTTCTTTCAAAACCCCATTTGTAATCTTGTCCTGTTAACTTATAGTTACGCCCTAGTTGCTTCATTGATCTTCACTGACCTTCTTATAGCACTGGATATATGAAGTGCTATATCCAATGAAAGACCTGGTTGCAGTATCCAATCACAGGCATAGTCTAATTTGCGTAAGTCTAAAAGTAAGTAAGATAATCAGTTTCGTGTAGTGGTTAAGGCACCGGGCTAGAAACCGGGAGACCGTGAGTTCTAGTCCCCCTTTAGGCACAAAGCCAGCTGGGTGACCTTGGGCCAGACTCTCTCTCAGCCCTAGGAAGGAGGCAATGGCCAACCACTTCCGAAAATCTTGCCAAGAAAACTGCAGGGACTTCTCCAGGCAGTCTCCGAGGGTCGGACACGATTGAACAGATTAAAACAAAAAAAGTAAGTAAGTAGTTTGTTTGTTTGTTCATACATACATACATACATACATCATATTTCTATGACTGCCTGGACTACCTCAAAGGGCTGACAACTGCAAAGAAAGAAACTTTGTTGTGTCACAAACTGATTGGTAAGGAGGACATTCTATTTATTTTTGGCATTCCAATTCCTGATGTCATGACCTGCCTTGGCGTCCTGCGCTGTCAATAAACCAATTTGGGCTTCCATGTAATTGCATCCTGGTCTCCTGTTTAAATGTATTCCTGGGGAAATTCTCCTACACTTCACACCTACATAAAACAAGAGGTCTAATTTGTCACGAGTTTTGTCCTAGTGCCTGCCTTGTGCCCTGCTGCCTCCAAACCTGCCCTGCCAGGATTCCGCGCAGGTCCTAGTGCCTGCCTTGTGCCCTGCTGCCTCCAAACCTGCCCTGCCAGGATTCCGCACAAGTCCTAGTGCCTGCCTTGTGCCCTGCTGCCTCCAAACCTGCCCTGCCAGGATTCCGTGCAGGTCCTAGTGCCTGCCTTGTGCCCTGCTGCCTCCAAACCTGCCCTGCCAGGATTCCGCGCAGATCCTAGTGCCTGCCTTGTGCCCTGCTGTAAGAGTGTGTTGTGAAATGTTGAGAACCTCCTGTTGTGAGTGGTTTTAGTGGCATTTTCAATAAGGTTTTTTTAAATATTCAGGTAAGCTTCCCCCTTCAGAAGAATATATAGTTTGGAGAAACTCTTGAGTGTCATCTGGATGTATGGAACTATAATACGTCCAATTCCCACTCATTGAAGTTATTTGTCCTACCCTGCAAATTTATTAGTAGGCACCTATACAAATTATCCACATTATACATTTATCTTCCCATCAATCTGTCCTTATAATTTGAGCACTTTTGGAAAAGACTTTATGACAAGCCAGCTGTCAGCCATCATTTGTTGTTGTCTGGTCCTGGATCCACACATGGGTGTTGGGAGGAGTAGAACAAATTTGCTTTTCTAACTTTATGCTTTGCTCTGCTAATAAGGATCTAGGAATAGAGAATAGGGTTTCCCCCCCCCCCTCTCATGGGACCTGGTACTCGTAGGAGAAGGAGGACAGATATGGAGTTGACATCAAGAGGAGAAGTCTGGAAACTTCTAGGAGGACACATCAAGATCAGAGAAGCTCAGCAGCTGGCTGGCTGGCAGAGGCCCTACAGTGGCTATAGTGGACTGGACACCTCTGCTGGCTGTTGAAAATGGGTTGTGGTCTGTTGGTTTCTATCCAGACTAGCTTTGCTGGTAGACCTCAGATAGACTGAGCAGTTGATGCCAGTTAGGATTTATGGAAGGTAAGTGAAACCAGGAGAAGACTCATCAAAGCATTTAAGGGCATAATCTGGAGGATTTCTGGAGGCTAGAAACAGGGAGACTGTGAGTTCTAGTCCTGCCTTGGGCACAAAGCCAGCTGAGTGACCGTGGGCCAATCCCTCTTTCTCAGCCCTGGGAAGGAGGCAATGGCAAACCAGGAGACTGAGAGTTCTAGTCCCGCCTTAGGCATGAAAGCCAGCTGGGTGACCTTGGGCCAGTCCCTCTCTCTCAGCCCTAGGAAGGAGGCAATGGCAAGCCGCTTCCGAAAAACCTGCAAATAAAACTGTAAGGACATGTCCAGGCAGCCTCCAAGAACCGGACATGATTGAACGGATTAAAAAAAATAATAATTACCTTTAAGCATATCACTGGCTTCTTTAACAATCTTGTAGCGAAGTGAGATCCTCCGGTTTCCTGTGAGGTCTTTGAGAGAATCTTGGAAAATCTCTTGCCTTTTATAGCAGCTTCCTCTTGGATAAGCAAGCTGGCTAGTATTTGAACACTCATCCAGGATGTTTTAGGTAGTTCCAACGTAATAATTATCTCAGAGGAAGTTTGTCCTGGATAAGAATCAATATGAGTAACGTTGAACAACTCAACTGCCCAAACGAAGGCTCCATGGGAGGAGAGGTGATTGCAGTGGGGCTCCTTTTGACTCGAGACTGGGGGGGGGGGGCAGTCCAAATACAAATTGAGCAGCACCATCCCCACCAAACGGACTTTACCCAAAGCCACAGAATGAAAGGCGAGCAATGAGATGTGTATCAGAGAAACATCAACTCATTCAACTCATTCAACATTCAACTCAACCTTGAAAAGAGTGAAACCAGCCATGGGTCGCCCCATGTTGGAGCTGGAACTGCAACAGATTTAACTGACCACCAGTCCCGTCAGATAAAAAAACTAAAAAACTAAGCTACCTCATAACGTATTTATCTGGGACACTAACTAGAAAAATCACAACAGCTATGTAGGACCATTTGAAGGCAGCTTCCATACTGCAGATCAGAACTGCTCTAGCAGCATTGCACTATTCCACGGGCGTTGTATAGCCTACCTGCTTACAATTTAAGGTGCTGGTTCCGGCTTCAGGTGCCCTCTCCCTATAACACCATCTCCTCCCCAGAGAATCTATTCCTCTCTATTGGATCAGCCCAGAAAGAGATGCTTCAGGTTCCCTCGGTGGAGTGATTAAACAGAGGTGGGCTGGAAACAAGTCTTTTCAGTGATGACTCTGTTCCCCAACACTCCTATCGTTTCATCAAGCCACGAAGATGTGGTACCTAGAAGATTGTGTGGTGGAGGTTGTTTTTAACCTTTAAATGTATTTTTTCCCTTTATCCTGTTATTTTTATCTTGATTTTGGGGGGCAATTAACAAACTTTAGCTCAGTGTGAAGACATATGCTATCACTCGTATCAGCCTAGCGAGGTAGACAGGAAGCACGCCCAGAGGAACTAATTCTACTTTATTGTAAGGTTACATTAACAGAATCTCGCAAGTCTGAAAGTACATTTCTCCCCCGTCGCCTTTACAGCCCAAGAAACTAGGGAGGGTCCCTTCTAAGACGCTTCCCATGCCTCCATTCCTTCTGTGGGCTCAGCTGCCTCTTATCTGTCCATTGTCTAGTCTGTGGCTCTTGCTCCTGTCTCCCAAGGTCATTCCCACAGACCATTACAACTCCAATGCTTTCAGATTTGCAACAGCTTTTCCAAAAGTAGCTTCACCCATCTAGTGCAATGGTATGCAGCCTTGAATGTGACAGAGTCATATTTTGAGAGTGACGTCTATCCATCCATTGTCTTTCAGCCCACTGATGGGATATGAACTGTCATAAAGCAATCTGTACACGTACCTGCTATGTGAACTGTACACGTGAGTTAGGGTTGATTGCTTTGATGTATGTCATGGTTGGGCTGCCTGCTATACAATTAAAAATAACATTTCAGAGGATAATGGATGCATGTACAGCCTGTATACAATTAATATGGCATAAATAGCAATTCATTTGAAGATGTTCATGCTATAGGAAATGCCATGTCTAATAAATTCGTAAGATGATTTCGAGACCGGTATGAGATGACGACAACTGGTACCTCTTTTGATGTTACTTGAAAGAGCAGTATCCAACTATTATCTCATATCAGAAATCTAGCAGTCATGGGCGTCGGGGTGTGTGTGTGTCATAAAAAGTGAAGATGACCGCTGTGACTGTGTGATAGAAGTGCTGCTCCTTTTGTATATGGGTTGTGCAATGTATGTAAAAAAAGGCTGTGGCTTCTATCGTGCAGCCACTCTCACTATCTTGACTGTTTTGACACCATCCTCCCCTGGATACCTGTAATGGTATGTGGGAAAGACTTAGGGAGACGGGGCGAAGAGATGCTGCCTAGGGAACGGTCAGATAAGAGAGGGCAGAGCCCGCAGCTGCATAATGGGAGGAGAAAGAGGCTCAGGAGGGACCCTCCCTAGCTTCCCAGGCTGTAAAGGAGACGGTGGGAGGATTGTACTTTCAGACTTGCGATATTCTGTTAATGTAACCTTACAATAAAAATGGTATTAGTAGTCATGATTTTGGTTTCCTGGTCTCACTACCGACTTCTTAACGCTAAGTAAGTCTAACTGTAGACCCTCGGGTTCCACGAGAGGTCCCTAGGGGTTCCCTGGGAGATCGCGATTTAATTAAAAAATGATTTCAAGTTCAGGCAACTTCACATCAAAGAGGTAAGTTTCATTCTTTATTTTTAGTTGAAAAACACTGTTAATGGACTCCAAGCCGGACTAGCAGCTCGATGAGTCAGAATTCTTCAGAGCGCTGAAGACTTGGCTAGCTTTTCCCTGTTTGCAGTGGACTATAGATACGATAAGATCACTGGAATGTCTCCCTGGACAGGGGAGAATCGGAAGATTGATCACAGGGTCGTTGGAATTGCCTCCCCCCGCTCTTTCTGTTGTTTTTCCACCGCGGAGAGAGCGAGAGGCTGGAAGTGAGAACGACTGGAGTACACTACAAGCTCTTACAGGGAAGAAGTAAGTTAGAGCTAAAGCCGGCTTTTAGATTTACTTTTTTTAAAAAAATTTATTAGAATAGATTGTTTTATGATCTAAGATCTATCTCTGGACTTTGCACATAAATGTTGGCAAATTTTGTGCTTTCTTTGCTATAGTAATCATGGTGGAAACATGATGGATTTATATTGGAAGCATAGTGAAACATCTGCATTTTTTTTCTTTTTACCTTTCTATCTTCTCTAGAGTGGATTTTGTCTCACTTGGAAGTATACGTTTTTTTAAAAATATTTTTTGAATATATTTTGTTGGATTAACTATTGATGAATCTGTTTAATTTCCTTTTTTTCTCTTTTTATACTGGTTGATATTTATCCTTTCCCTTTTTTATAAACTGTTTGAAATACTATTTTCTCTCTTTATTTGGGATTATTGGATCTTTGTATCTTTTACTTTAAAAAATTTTTATTTAATAGATAAATCCTGATGGTAATTTTCCATCTGAACAGATCAGCTGACTTCTCACTCCCTGGGAAAAGTGTTGTTTAGACTAGAACGGCTCGGCAGCTTGAAAGAAGAAGGAGGGGTGAGAGAGAATGGCTTTTTTAACAGTACTTCAAGATTTTAAAAAAGAATTTTGTGAATCTCTTTCAGAAATTAAGAAATCATTGGAACTTTTATTGATAGACTTGGAACAAAAGGAACAAAAGATAGATTTAGAAATGGAAGAGAATTTTTTTGAGTTAGTGAAGAAACAAGAAAAGGGGGATTTAAATACATTGTTTCAAAAGAAGATTTTGATATCCTACATGAAAACAAGTTACATATTACAACTTGGGTACAAACTCATTGTGGCAGTTGAGACAGGAAGATTTTAATATGCAAATAGATAGTTATTGTGAAATACTGGGAAAGATTAAGAACATGAGATATAGAACAAAACAGATTGCATACTGTGATTTTGGCATAACCTGAATATGAGATTTATCATAATGTGGGATACATGGTTAAGGAAAACATGAATTTGGATTGGACACAGAGTAAAGTTGATATGAGAAACTGTATGGATATATTAAAATGTGATATTTTAATTGTAGGATATGGGATTTAGAAATTAGTGATATAAATAAGTTGATGTTATAGAGAGAGGGATCAAGGAATCCATTTATGCCAACTTGGAAAATCCTTCCTTGAATAGAGGTGGGGGCCTCAGGCACAATCTTTCCCCTATTTTCCTTCCTGCTTTGTCTTCTGTGCCTAGGAAGATTAAGACCATTTTGCAAGCTCAATAGCAGCATGGTGATCTTAACGAGCCTCCTTTAGATGATAAAGGGACTTAGAAATAACATCTCAAAATAACCATGACCTAGCCCCAGGGGTAAGGTCACACAGCCACCTAGAAACATATTTAAGGATTCCCTTACTAACTTTGCTCAGACTGAAGAAGCTCCTTGGATAAGGAGCGAAACGTTTCCACTGAGAAAATAGAAATCCAGTTGACATGATTCAAGCTACAGACAATTCCACCTGGATGACTGAGAACCTTCATAGACATATTGATGTTATAGATTATTATTTTTTAATGAATTGTGGTTAGGTTATATATTAGTGGAATATGTAGTCACAAAATTAGTTAATTAGGTAAATATATAAGATGGTATAATTGTATAGTTGTAGTTTAAATAAGATTATGATTAAATTAATGTTATGTATGGAGGTGACAGACTCAACCATGGGGGAGCTGGGGATGGTGACGGCCGACAGGAAGCTCTGGCGTGGGCTGGTCCATGAAGTCACGAAGAGTCGGAAGCGACTGAACGAATAAACAACAACAATGTTATGTTTATGGATATATATGAATAGAATATATTGTATTTTATTAGAATTATAATAAGGCCTTTATTTGTTATACATATGATTTAAGACTAATTGGACTATATCAAGGATATAAATATAGATGTAAAAATGGAAAGAGTGAATAAAAAACATTAAACTGATACAGCTAAGAACACTTAAATGGATATTATCCCAAGGAGTGGAAACCACGGATGGATAATTGGAGAATTGCAAGAAAGGTGAAACCTACATGAAGATCAGAAGATTGGATTATAGAAATTGAAGTATATATGACAAAGAAAAGTTCCTGTATATTGCATGAAAGACTAACTTTTAAAGCAAATTATTGTATTTAAAGACCAAAGATAGATTGGAGGCTATCTATTTTCTATATTTCCTTTGCTTATTGTTTTCTTGACTTTACTTTTTCTTTACTTTTTTTCTTACTTTGAATTTCTATCTTTATTTTCTGCTTTAACTTTTAATATGTATTTTAAAACTCAATAAAATATATTTTAAAAAAAATACTGTTAATGCATATGTACAGGCCTACACATGAAAGGAATATAATAATTTTGGAACTTCCGGCCTATCTTTGAGCCTGAATGTGCAGGGGTTCCCCCAGGCCTGAAAAATATTTCTAGGGTTCCTCCAGGGTCAAAAGGTTGAGAAAGGCTACTGTAGACCAATTGGTGGTGGTGGGGAGCTAGGAGAGGCACGAACTGAAAAAGCAGGCATGAAGAACAACTCTCATAAAGTGTTGTAGAACTCTTCCACAAAGTTTATCAACACTAAAAGGGTCATGACGTTTGAAATGTTATCTCAGTCCTTCCAGAAGAAACATGTTGTGGTAGGGGAAGCAACAACAACTCTGGACAGAAACCAAGACACCTGAAAATCTGATGCAATAATGGCTCTCAGCCCAGCAGAACAGGCAGGTACCTATTTGAGGCAATGAAAGCATCTCTTTGAAGCAAATAAATAAAATAAACACACAGCTTTATTCCAAAGCGCTCACATTTCATGCAATGAGCAGCTGAAAGGTTTGGCAATCAGAAAACATGGTGTTTTATTCAGTATTTAGATTTTGGGGCTTCGCAGATAATACCATTAGGAAAACTTGCCACTTCCTATGTAGAAAAAATAGCACAGGTTTCACTCCAAGTTTTAATTCAGACATCACTTTGTAAGATATCCATGAAATGGTGTGAGCTCCTTTTCACGTGGAACATGTAAACTGACTTTCTAATCTGGTTTCCTAACACTAAAACATATTGCGCCAGGGATTTCATGCCATCTCTATATCCTCGGAATATAATGTTCAAAACTTTCAGAAGGTTTTTACCAGGAATTTTTCTTATTACCCTGGGGAGAGAAATAAAAATAAAGGAAGGTGGAACAGGGATTTGCTATATGAAATAGTCAACTGCCATAATACCGAATGGTCAAACCATTTGTCATGTGGTACACAACTGAAAAGTAAAATAGTCAGTTTCCATGGTTAACCTTCAAAACACCTGGAGTAAGTACAGTTCTAGGATAGCACACAGGCAGAATTTCAGAAAATGCACCTTTTTTTAGGGAGTAACATATATCTCTATTTTCAAGTTCTGCTTATCTGCTGCGTCATCCAACAGCCTAGACCAGCCATCCTTAAGATGTCACCAATTGAAGATGTCACCTTCCAGCACATGTTCTAATATCCTCATCATCCTTGTTCATTGGACATCTGGCTCGGGATGATGGGATCAATATCTTTGGAAAGTGCCATGTTCAGGAATGCTGGCCTTGGACAGCAATCCGGGGTATCAATTTGGAATAGACCTTGTTTTACCTTTTGCCCTGCTTTGCGAGTTTGAGAGAAGCCAGCGGCCCCAAGATCCACAAGACGAGGGGAGTTGTGGGAATTGAGGTTTGTTTGTTTTTTTTTAAAAAAAAACACATTCTGGGAACAGCCTCTTGCATCTTCAAAATGTGCAGAATCCATTAACAAACTTATCATAAAACTGTAGTGATGTGAACAGGCATATTCTTATCACATTTGGCAAAGCTGAAAAGATTGTGTCTAGGTAGATCCCAGATCTTACTCCTGCAGTCCTAAATTGGGGGTGATGCAATAATTTTGTGGGTAATATAAAGAACAAGAAAAGTCTGAAAGATTTTACAAGCTTCTTTGTTTTCATTCTAGAATTCCTGTGCGAATGAAGAAAGATTTGCCAACCAGGATGTTGTAGCAACAGTTTTTGAAAAAAACTTCTTTGCCGGTTCTGTTAAAAGAATGATAGAGAGTATCATGTTAATAAAGAGACAATCATTGATGCAATTCATCCATAGGATAATTCCACTCGATTATGTGTGGGTCCGAATATCAACTCTGCGTACTGCGTTTATTTCTGAGTATCATAATTTAAGAAAGATTTAGATAAGATCCTGTGCCAGGTACAGGGTTGCACTAAATAACTGCTGATAAGCCCTCAACTAGGATTTTAGGATTCTACAACAAAGTCTAAGGAGCTGGGAAAATGACTGGGTTCTGAAAACTCCTACAAGAGAGATCAAGAGTATTTAATGCTAAGAAGAGGAGGGGGAATCTGACTACATTCTTCAAATATTTGATGGAATTTTGGGAGTTGAAGTCCACACATCTTAAATTTGCTGAGGTTGAGAAACACGGGTCTATGGTATTTAAGTTTTTAGATCCTGCCTTTCCACAGCTAATGTCTGAGCTGGTTTATGCAAAAATCCAAAATAAATTCTTCAAACTAGTATTTATTCCAAGTTTTATGAAGTATCAATTGGTTCTTTCAAATAATTCAGAGGTCAATGGTATAACATCTGCTTTGCATGGACAAGTCTCCCCCATCTTCAACAGAAATCTGTCTACAGTAGTATTAATCCTACTGTACTAACAGTAGTACTAATCTAATTTCAAAAATCTCCAGTGGGAAGCAAAGAAGAAGAGGAAGCAGGAAGGAACACAATAGAATCATAAAACTGTAGACATGCACACAATGCCCTTGGGTCAACATTTTTATTTCCAATAAGGGTGCACAATTTTTGTTTAATTTGAAGAATTCCAAATGGTGCACACCCCGTCTTGAGTTTGAAACACCTCTCTCCAGCTCAAAACAGCTGTTTTGAATGGAAAATTGCTGTCTCACATTTGAGATGGGCTGTTTGGTCAGCTTGAAAGTGTTGCGTACTCAGAATACAGCTTTTTCAAGCTTGAAACCCTTCTGCTCCATTGTGTTGATTTCTGTTGGGTCATCCCATTGTCCATTCTCTCTATTTGGATTTGGATTTAAGTCTGGTATAGTCTGGAGTGAATGAGACTTGTTTTACGGCTACTGGAAATTCTCACAATTCTAAATATATATGGCCACTTTTGGTGTTTCTGAAACTTTTTACAGATTCACATATTTAGAATAAATATCTTTCCAAATTTGTATTTCCTTGGTATGTGAATCTGAAAAATGCATAGATATTTAGCTTTAAAGATTAACAAGCAAACATGTATACATTGTACCTGGAAGCAGTTGTATTAAGAGAGATCGTTCTTCTGATTTATATTCTTTTTTTCTAAAAGTGATCTAGTAAAGGAAAAGAAAGGAGACAAAGAAGATTATTGCCTTTGTTTTCTTTTCATCTCCTGCTTTCAAAAATAGGCTCGCTACCTATTCTTTTGGATTGTGGCACCCAGAAAATACGCATAGCCTTCTGGAATATGTTTCTGTCCCCGCTCTGTTTCTGGGCTGAGACTTGTAAATCTACACTGCCTGCCGTGTTCCATTTTATTTTCTTTGCCTTGAACAATTTGCTAATTGATAGAAACCCTGTATGGCATAGTATATGCCAGTGTTTCTCAAGCTTGGCCACTTTAAGGTGTGGACTTCAACTCCCAGAACTCCCTAGCCAGCAAGGAATTCTGGGAGTTGAAGTCCACACATCTTAAAGTGGCCAAGCTTGAGAAACACTGGCATATGCAATAGTGGAGAATTCCCCTCACATGTTTCCTGATGTCTGGAGGGACTTTCTCAATGGAGATGCTGGTCTTCGTTGTAAAATGCCCTGCTAAATGCTCCTTTCATAGGTATGTCTCTCTCCCTATCTACTGGGAATCATTTGCATGACTTCTTCCCCCGTGCTGAAATGTTTAGTGATCTTGGGCCAGTCACATTCTCTAGCATCGCCCAGCTTCCCATCAAGCCTGGTACTCTACAAATGCATTGGGACAATCCACAAGGTTGGATGGATTGTCTGGTGGGCATCAGGTTAGGGAAAGCTGGCCTAACCCATCTCAAAGGATGCAAAAGTGGGGCATGTTCTATCCTGAGCTTCTTGGAGGAAAAATAGGGCATAAATGTTATCACGTAAATAAATGAATGAAATTAAAAAGTTTAAAGTTTAAGTTTAAAAAATGAAAGAGTTAGTTTGGTGTCGTGGTTAAGGCATCTGGCTAGAAACCAGGAGACAGAGTTCTAGTCCCGCCTTAGGCATGAAAGCCAGCTGGGTGACCTTGGGCCAGTCCCTGTCTCTCAGCCCTAGGAAGGAGCCAATGGCAAACCAGGAGACTGAGGGTTCTAGTCCCGCCTTAGGCATGAAAGCCGGCTGGGTGACCTTGGGCCAGTCCCTGTCTCTCAGCCCCAGAAAGAAGGCAAGAACACTTCTGAAAAATGTTACCAAGAAAACTGCAATGTCCATGTGGTTGCCAGAAGCCAAGACTCAAAAGCACAAATACAATATAGTCATTACTTTCTGGTTCAAAACTTCAGGGAAGCCCAATATGGAAAGCAAAGCAGAAATGCCTGAAAATGCCTGCTCATTTTACGCAGCAGCAACCGTCCCGAGTCTTTTTTCAAAACAGAAATAAAGGAAAACAAATACCAATCCCAAAGAGCAAGGAATTGCCAACCCTCAAAAGAAAGAAACGAGTATTAGGGAAATCGACAACCCCAGATGCCAATTATTGGGCATTCACCTAAACAGCTTTGCCTGCGTTAAATAGTTTCTAGCTTTGCTTATTTCTTCAACAAGCTTCTTCAAATCGTCTCCTTCAAACAAGGGGAAAACGGGATCCTGGAAAAAAACACACACAAGAATGCAGGGTTTTTTTTTTGTTTCGTTTAAGGGAAGAGCACTTAATAATTAAAGAAAATAAATGTCAAAGATCTAACAACATCACTCTTTCTTGGGAATATCTGCTAGGAACCCAAGAAGCAGGAAACATGTCCTGAAAATGTCTTTCTGGGGACTCCGGCCATATTTGAAGCCCTCGTCCAGCTGTCCCCAGCAAGAGAAGTTAAAGGTCTTCTTAGTGGTGGTGTATGACTTGGGAAATGCCCTCCCCAAAGTGGCCTGCCTGGCACCCACACTGAGGTCCAGTTGGCATCAAGTTCAGATACCCTTCCTGAGCCTTTTAATAGGTGTTAAAATCCTGCTTTCCAGCAGAGGACTTCAGTTTTTCCTGTGATAGTTATCAACTGATTTCATTGCTTTATTTCTTTCACGGATGTTATTGTTGCCAAGTTTGAACGTTTTGGTGGAGAACTGAAAGTAGAACGTAGCAAGACTCCAAGCTTGGCTGGCAGCTCGACAAGTCAGAGGTTTCTCAGAGTGCTGAGACCTGGCTGATTTTCCTTTGTTTGCAGGGGTCTACAGAATTTGTAAGACCACTGAAGTTTCCCCCTGAAGAAGGGGGGAACAGAAGATTGCTCACAAGGCCATTGGAATTGCCCACTCCTGTTTTTCTTTGTAGTTTCCACCACGGAGAGAACGGGGGTGAATGCAATGAAATGGCTGAAGGAGGATCTTAGCTCTGCAAGGAACGTAAGTCTCTCGGGAGGCACAAGAGCGTGCAGTCAGCTTTTAGATTTTCACTTTATATTATTTTTTTCATCAGATTAGAACGTTTTTACTATCTAAAATTTATCTTTGGACTTTGCTTAAAATGTTGGCTAATTTTGTGCTTTCTTTGTTATAATTAATTTTGGTGGAAGTTTGATAGACTTTATTTTTGCAACATAATGAAACGTTTGCATTTTTTTCCCCTACCTTTCTTCTGTATCAGAGAAATTGGGACTTAAGAGATTTTGTTGGTAATTCTTCACTCGACAAACTAATTGACTATTTATTCTCTGAGAAACTGTTTGTTTGGGATAAGCAGCTTGCAGCCTGAAGAATAAAAGCACAGAGAAATGTTTGCATTTTCTTTCTCTTATCTTTTTACTCCTTTTTAGAACGGATTTTGTCTCACTTGGAATTCATTTTTATTTCCCCTTTTATAAACTGTTCGAAATACTGTTTTGTGGAATTTTTCATCTTTTATTTTAAAAGTTTTTCTTACTTAAATAAACAGACTTTGCTGGCAACCTTCCATTCAATAGACCAGCTGACCACTCATTCTCTGGGAAAGTATTTTGTTTTGTCTAAAACAGCTGATTACAGCAGCCCGAAGAGAGAGGCTGGGAGAGAATGGCATTTTTAACAGCGCTTCAAGATTTTAAAAAAGAATTTAGTGAAGCCCTTTTAGAAATTAAGAAATCAATAGAATCTATACTGATAGTTTTGGTGGCTCAGGAACAAGGGACACAGGGGATGGATTTAGAAACAGAAGGTAGATTCCCTGAGTCAGTAGAGAAACAGGGAAAGAAGATTTTAAATATATTGGTACAGAAGAAGATTTTGATATTTCACAGGAGGTGGTCTACCAAACGTTTGGGCACAAACACATTGTGGCAGTTGAGTCAGGAAGATTTTAACATGCAAATTGATAGATATGGTGAAATAAATACTTTGACATCCTATATGAGTTATAGAATAAAACAAGTTGCATATTGTGATCTTGGCAAAACTTAAACAGGAGGTTTAGTATGATGGTATGGGACACAAGGTTAATGAAAACACGGATCTGGATTGTACACAGAGTAAAAGTTGATATGAGAAACTGTATGGATATACATAAAAATGTGATATTTTAAGTGCAAGATATAAGATTATAAATATAAATATAAGTTGATATTATAGATTACTCTTTTTTGGAGATATATTTATGAGAAGATAAGGAGATGGTGAGATGGAATTAGAATGAAGGTTATTACAGGATGATATTACGTATGAATATGTATGTATGAATATTATAAGAATTGATATATTATGTATTAGGTTATGTGTTATGTTAGGTTATGTATTTAGTTTAAATGGACATTATCCCAAGGAGTTGAAATTAGAGATGGATAATTGAGATATAAGATTACAAATATAAATAGAAGTTGATATTATAGTTTATTTTTCTTTTATGGGAATATATATATAAGAAGATGATCTACAACATACAGGGGGCGGAGCTAAGATGGCGACGGAGCAGCAGCTTCTCTGCTGGCTCCTTCTGATATTTTTATATGTTTTATTCATTTTTATAAACAGCCTAGCCACACGTTTTAATTTTTATCTAGCTTTATTTTATAAACACATTCTCCGCAAGAGATATTTTAAAACTGAACATCAAGTTCCTAAAACATCGTACAGGCTTCAGTTACAACGCAACGACACTGAAGCAATGGGGAAGAACAAGAAACGCAACAGGACTAGCCCAGGCACTCAGACTCTACCCAAACCTACAAAGCAGCCAAAAATTGAAGATTATATGATGGACAAGAAAACTGTGAGTAAAAATAATAACAAAATAGATCCTCTCTATTCCATCCCTACCTCCAACAGTTATGATATGCTGAACTGGGATTTGGAAACTGAAATTGAAAAACAACAATTATTAGAGCTGTCCTCTACTTTGCATGAGGAATCAAACCAACGGATTGAACCCTTGTCTTTACTACCTTCTCCCGTTGTTAATACATCTCTGATGGGGGAAGAGCAAGTTAAGCAATCTCCAAAGGAATTTACAACAGGCTTTGCTGCTAGACAATGCTTATTAACTGCACAAACTGTAATTTCAACTTTTGAATATTTAACTTCCACAAACACAAAGGTGGACTCCTTAAAAACAGGCTTTGAAAATTTTGTGCAAAGTTATGGAGATAAGCTGGCAGCATTTAAAGTAACTCAAAACATCGGCACCAATTCTGAATTGTTTATGGACAACCAAAAGAAACAAAATTGTTCAGAAGAACAAATTAAGATTAGCAAAGCCAACCAAAACCAGGCAGAGTTTACAGCCTTACCTTCTACTAAAGAGATAAGCACAAACAGGCACAACCGCATACTCCAAACAAACCAGGTTGCTCTGGGGATTAACCTCAACAGATTTAACATTGGATGCTGGTCCACTAGAAGAGCTATTATTCTATCACTTAGCTCACTTCTTCGATGCCAGCATCATATGATTGAGTGAGTGAGACTCAATCAATCATATGATGCTGGCATCGAAGAAGTGAGCTAAGTGATTGACTCACTCGCTGGATCGTCACCTTGTTGTGGTGAGTGGGCTTGTGTGTTCCCAATGAACCCTGTGAGCGAAGCCGTCGGGAGTCATGTACTCCTGGTAGGGTCACCCATGGCGGTAAGGTCCAGGGGGAGGAACCAGACAAAGAACGATCCAAGAAAGTCCTCAACGGCAGAACAGGCGGAAGATAACAAGGTGCATTGTTACAACGGCTGCGAAGGCGGATGAAGGCTGCAGCAGACAAAAGGTCACCAATCGTCATGATATCCATGCCATTGGATTAGAGCCTTTTTCTGTGAAGGTTGTGTGCTGATCGTTGTGCACCGATCTCCACACATAAAACAAATTCACGCACAGGCGTCTTCCAACCACACCAAACCCAAAACAACCAAAAGTCCCATGGCGATTGATGAATGGCAACGGGGGCAGGACTGTGAAATCCGGAAGCTCCTAGTCATGAACCAGCACATGGGCGGTGGATACGGATTCAGTCGCCCTGACTCAAGGATCGAGGCAGTTGAGTAGTTCGGCAGCTGTATCCACGACTGAGCAGCCCTATTTAGGATCCACTCTGCTCACCCCATATGGGGAGGGGGCTAGAAAAGGTGCCCTAAACATAGTCTGCCTCATTTTCTCCTTGACTGGATTACCGCGACCAGTGGGGTCACCATCTAGCGGTCGTAAAAAACACATGAATTTTGGAACATGGAATATACGGACACTGCAAGACAATATGGATAGTGAACGACCTGAACGTAGGACTGCCATTATTGCAAGGGAGCTGAGACGTTTTAATATTGATATAGCAGCACTCCAAGAAACTCGAAGAGCAGGAGAAGGACAGTTGAAGGAAGAAAAAGGAGGTTATACCTTCTTTTGGAAAGGACTGCCTGAACAAGAACGACGAATACATGGGGTAGGCTTTGCTATCAAAAACGACCTTGTGAAGCTCTTGTCAGAAGTTCCCACTGGGATTAATGAACAACTCTCAACTCTCCGAATAAAACTCGCCAAAAACCAACAGGCAACTATCCTAAGTGCTTACGCACCAACACTAGATGCAGATGAGGATATCAAGGAAAAATTTTATACCCAGCTGGACACCATCTTATCAGAGATACCAAAGGAGGATAAAATTATCCTCCTGGGCGATTTCAATGCAAGAGTTGGGCGTGACTTTGATTTGTGGCCAGGGATCATTGGGAAAGAAGGAGTTGACAACAGCAACACGAATGGAATCTTACTTCTGACTAAATGTGCAGAGCATAACCTTGTCATTACTAACACACTCTTTCGCCAGAAAAGTAAATTTAAAACATCATGGAAGCACCCACGGTCGAAGCACTGGCATCTTTTAGATTATGTAATTGCCCATGCTAGAGATCGCCGTGATGTACTTCTCACCAGAGCCATGACGAGCGCCGATGGTTAAGTTCATTGTTGAGAAATTGGGTTTCACAGTTTCGATTAGCACGATCCACCAAGGTTTTGATCATGCCTCTCTTTTGTCGTGGGTGGTGATTGGAATTTTTGTGTAGATACCGGTCTGTATGGGTGGGTTTTCTGTATACTTTGTGTCCTAGTTTGAGGTCCGGATTGCGTATGACCAGCGTATCTAAAAATGGAAGTTTGCCATCAGTTTCTTTTTCCATAGTGAATTGTATATTGGGGTGGATGCCATTTAGGTGGTCCAGAAACGTTCCGACAGACACGGAGACTGGAAACACTCCGGAACAGAAAAGCACACCTTCTCTGCTCCTTAACCTTCCTAGTGCGATGCAGAGATACCAGGACCATTCCAGCTTTTCTCAGAACGAAAAGGACCTTCAAATCGTCACAAGCCAGCCGCATTTACGACCGCCTTGAACAAGCCCTCCTGCGCGAGAGAATTCACACAACCCGCCGAAACCTTGCCATCACAGAAAAAGATCTATTCGACACACATATGAGCCTTAGTCACAAAATGAGAAGCCAGGATTGGGACAAGATTGATACCATAACCTACAGAAAAATGGAAAAGGACATCTTTGACTACACAAACAGACAAAAGCAAAAATTCAACAAATGCCAAAACAGTCAACCAAAACCGGCACTGGATACTTCACGCATTGTCATCAATTTGACAGAACGCCTGCTCTCTCCTGAAGAAACCTCCATCCTAAGCAAAGGAGGAAACTTTGCAATTACACCCACCAGAATTCCAGTGGAAGATATCATTGCCAATGTGGAATCAGCCATTCACCAACGTCCAGAGGAAGAAGCAGAAGAAATAAGGGGTGAAGTGGCAAGAATCCTAAGGAAAGCAAAGCCCCCCACCAGCAACATTACTAAGAAGGAGAGAAACGCCATAGAGACCCTCAATTCGGACCCAGACATCATCATCCTTCCAGCGGACAAAGGCAATGCCACGGTAATTATGAACATAGATGAATACAAAGACAAAATCAGAGAATTACTAGACCCCACCACATACAGAACAATAAGATGGGATCCGACCAGCAAAATCATGAAGCAAACCAACACACTGATAAAGAGCTCCTCCCTGCATCCCAACGTACTACAACGTATTTGCAAGACAGAAGCTCTCTCACCTAGACTATACGGACTCCCCAAAATCCACAAAGACTCGATCCCACTCAGACCCATTGTAAGTGCCATTGGCTCCCCGACATATGAATTATCCAAACATTTGGCAACCCTTTTACAGACCCACATCGGACAGACTCCATCCCACATCAAAGACTCAGGACACTTCATCAACAAAATCAGCACCCTAAAACTCAACCACACGGACAAACTGGTCAGCTTTGACGTGGTCTCCCTGTTTACCAAGGTGCCAGTAAGGGACACCCTGGCACTCATCAAGCAAATCTTCCCAGAAGACATTACAGCTTTATTTCAACACTGCCTAACAACTAGTTACTTTCAATGGGAGAATGAGTTCTACGAACAGATGGATGGCGTTGCCATGGGAAGCCCCCTGAGCCCAGTCATAGCAAACTTTTACATGGAACACTTTGAAAAACAGGCTTTGGAATCGGCACCCATTACACCAACAGTCTGGTTCCGGTTCGTGGATGACACCTTCGCAATTTGGAGTCATACTGAAGAAGAACTGGAGAAATTTCTGGACCACCTAAACGGCATCCACCCCAATATACAATTCACTATGGAAAAAGAAACTGATGGCAAACTCCCATTTTTAGATACGCTGGTCATACGCAATCCGGACCTCAAACTAGGACACAAAGTATACAGAAAACCCACCCATACGGACCGATATCTACACAAAAATTCCAATCACCACCCACGACAAAAGAGAGGCATGATCAAAACCTTGGTGGATCGTGCTAATCGAAACTGTGAAACCCAATTTCTCAACAATGAACTTAACCATCTGAATTGGGTCCTACAGGCAAATGGCTATTCCAAGAATGAAATAAAAAGAGCCATCAAACCAAGAAAACAACATCCAACTGAAGAAAAACAGCCCCCCACAAACAAAGTATTCCTGCCCTACATCAAAGGAGTCACTGACCGCATGGGAAAACTGATGGAAAAACACAACTTTCAAACAGTCTTCAGACCCACCAGAAAAATACAACAAATGCTAAAATCAGCAAAAGACAAAAGGGACCCCCGCACCGCTGCAGGAGTATACCGCATACCATGCAGCTGCGGACAAGTATACATCGGAACCACAAAACGAAGCATTCACACCAGGATAAAAGAACACGAAAGACACTGCAGACTACAGCAACCGGAAAAATCTTCAGTAGCTGAACATGCTCTCAAGCAAACGGGACACAAAATCCTATTTGAAAACACAGAAATACTGGACAACACCAAAAGCCACTACACCAGATTATACAGAGAAGCCATTGAAATTCACAAACACCAGCACAGTTACAATAAAAAAGAAGAAAGTTTAAAAATTAGCAAAACCTGGCTACCAGTCCTGAAAAACACAGCCTGCAAAAGGTCAACGAACTCAGTCCAACCACCAGGACATGGGAATACTTCTCACAATGAACATGCTAATCACGCTCATCAGCCACTCGTTAACATTTCAACACAACAAAAAACCCCACCTAATCTCCTATAATTTAGCTCTATAAATAGAACATTGCCACTCTACCTGGGCACAGAGATTTTGCTTCTATCTGTGCTCCTGCCCTCTGAAGATGCTGGCCACAGATGCTGGCAAAACGTTAGGAACCACAACTTCCAGAACACGGCCACACAGCCCGGAAGACCCACAACAGCCATTCTCCCCATTATTTAGCTGTTAAATTTTCTTATAAATCTTCTGAATTGGTATTATTGAACATTTATCTCCCACCACATACTTCTTCCTATTTTTCTCCTAATATATGGGCAAATCTAGAAGAAACAGTGTTAAAGATAAACAAAAATCATTCTAAAGCCACTGTAATTCTAGCAGGAGATTTCAATGCTAGGGTGGGGGCCTCTTTACAAAATTTTGTTCACTTGGGTATTATACCTGAGGATTATTTAATAAATGATCCACCCTGGCTTTCTAGTGACCCTAAAAGAAATACTGCAGGTTCTCAACTCGTCTCCCTGATTTATAAATGTAACCTTTTTATTTTAGGTGGTAAAGCAACTGATTTTATATATCCTTTTACATATCATGCAGGAAACTCCAGCAGTGTTTTAGATTACATATGTGTTTCTCGAGATAGGTTTGAGTTATTTTCAGATATCCAAGCCCTTGTGAGGGAAGATAGCGATCATCAACCTATTACAGTCTCTTTCCAAAGCAGATCAGATACAAGGATATTTACGCCCCATGACAAGATGATACTAGTTAACCTTGAAGTGAGGCAGGAGAGAAGACTTAAATGGGCTAAGGTTGATACCAAGGCATTATCGATTTTTTTGAATTCTCAACAGGCCCTGAATTGGAGAAATTCAATTTCTTCTTCTACTTTAGGTTCAGACAAAATCCTCACTCAATATGGTGACTTGTGTCATTCACTAAGAAATTTTTTAACTAACAATCTTCCTATTAGAAACCGTCAGCGAATTTGCACCAATTGGTTCGATTCTGACTGTTTACATAGTAGAAAACTTTTGAGGGCAGCTATGCGTCAGGCCTTGGGACATCCTACCACAAAAAAATCATGCTAAAATGTTAAAAATTAGGCGTGACTATAAGAAATTGATATCCATTAAGAAAGCCTCTTTTAGAGCAAAATTATGGTCTGATTTGGACATCTGGGCAAAAGGGACAAATTCAGTCTTCTTTTGGAATACTGTATCGGGTTTGCTGAAGGAACGTAAATTTCATTTCGATATTCCTATCCCAGCTTCGGCTTGGGAAGAATATTATGCCAAATTATTTTCTAATCCTAATCAGGGCCTTTTGCATAAACAAAGTACAGATTTTTTTACCTTTTGTAAACCTTCCCCCCTGGCCTCCAGTATCTGTATCAGAAATCAAAACTATTATTCGATCTTTAAAATCTAATAAGGCTCCTGGAGAAGATTTTTTACCTCCGGAACTTTTTAAGACTCATATTGATTGGTGGGCCCCACTATTAGCAGGGCTGTTTACTTATATAAATAATACAGGTTGTATCCCAGTTGGATGGGAAGTTGCCATTATTGTTCCCCTATATAAAAAAGGAGATAAAGAGGATCCAAAAAATTATAGACCAATAAGCTTTATTGGAATTGTGGCTAAAATGTATGCTAAACATCTGTTGAGCAAGGTAGAAGATTGGGTTATGGAAAATAATCTTTTAGTGGAAGAACAAGCTGGTTTTAGACCAGAGCGCTCCACTGTAGACAATTGTTTTACTCTATATCATCTTCTTTCAAAACAATTAACTAATGGCAAGAAACTGTATACCGCATTTATAGATCTTAGTGCGGCTTTTGATTCGATAAATTTATTTATTTTTATTTATTTATGTTTCAATTTATATACCGCTCCATCTCCCCACAAGGGAACTCTGGGCGGTTTACAAAACACAAAAATTAAAATCCGACAATTAAAACAACCCAATAAAACACTCTAATATATTAAAATTAAGTATAAAAATCCAAGATGCGGTGGTATGATGTTTGGATGTTTAAAAGGGCCCTATGGCACCAGCCATCCCCAAGAGGAACTGTTCCCCCCTCCCCCCACGCAAGGCGTGGATGAAATATGTGGATGAAATTGGCCAGTTTAAATATGGAACCCAGACTCTTATTTTTGGTTAAGGCCCTTTATTCAAACACTTATCTGAAAGTCCGTACAGGTTTAAATGGCTCTCTAACTAAGAGTATACCCACCTTCAGTGGCGTTAGACAGGGTTGTATATTAGCCCCAATGCTTTTTAATCTGTATGTAAATGATCTACCAGGATTCCTGTTTGATGTAGACACTCATATGCCAAAGATCCTTGATAAATTTATTAATATTTTACTATATGCTGACCGACATGGTTCTAATGGCACATTCCCAAATAGGCCTGAGAAGACTGCTGAAAAAACTGAACAATTACTGTGCTCTCAATTGTTTAAACATTAATAAAAGTAAATCCAAAGTGATGGTTTTCAGCAGAAAAAGTGTGAAATATAATTGGCAGCTAAATGGAGAGTCTATTGAACAAGTTAATTGTTTTAACTATCTAGGAGTGGTTTTTACCAGTTCAGGCTTGTGGTTAAATCACTTTAAAAGAAGCTCAGAAAGGGCAGCGGCAAGTAATAAAAGATTATATAAATTATTTAACTACAATTATCCAGGCACTCTGACTCCTATATTGAAAGTGTTTAGGGCCAAAATAGTTCCAATGCTGACCTATGGTGCAGAATTATGGGGTTTAAAAAAAGCTACCCCTCTCGAACAAATTCAAACTCGCTTTTTAAGATCCATATTGGGAACTGATAAAAATACGTCTGCCCCTGCAATCAGAGCAGAATTAGGTATCCATTCCTTACATAGTCACTCAATTATTAAAGTTTTTACTTATTGGCTGAAGATCCAACAAATGGATTCAGATAGACTTCCCAAAATATGCTTAATGGAACAGATAAATATGGCACAGCCCAATTCCTGGATCAGCCAACTTTATGAAGTTATTTTAAGACATGGGTTTTCTATTCAGTATTTGCTTTCAACAGTCTCACAGGCAAGGGAAATTTTTAAACAGAGAGTCCTGGATATTAGTGCACAAACTGACATGGAATTATTAACTAAAAATAGATCTTTAAATTGGTTGGTTAAGAATAAAACTATATTTCAACCTGAAAAGTATCTAGCAATGAGTATTCCACAAACTTTAAGAAGGGCCTATACTAGAGCTAGATTTGAATTGCTGGATTCCATGGACAAATATGGGCGTTTCCACCACTTGCCATATCGTGAGAGAACCTGCATATGCGGTTCTCCACCCATTGAAAATATTTTTCATATTTTGTTCAATTGCCAATTATATGCATCCATTAGGCATAAATATTTATCATCTTTATTAGAAAGAACAGCATACTGGGATCCAAACCACAGACTGTCTTATTTCCTCCTGGGTTCAAATGTGCATATTGTACATAGGACTGCAAAGTTTATAACTAAGGCAACGGTCATTAGAACTCAATACTTTGAACAAATTGGGGTATCCTGTAAGGGAGATTTATATATCTGATTTATGATCCTATGTATTATCACATATGTATTTTATTATTGTATTTTATTATTGTATTGTATTGTATTGTATTGTATTGTATTGTATTGTATTGTATTGTATTTTATTGATAAGGTCACAGGACTAATCAATTAATAAACTACTACTACTACTATATAAGAAGATAATGGGATGATGAGATGGAATTAGAATTAAAGTTATTACAGGATGACATATTTTTACAATATTATGTATGAGTATGTATGTATGAATATTACAAAAATTGCTATATTATGTATTATGTTATGTAATATGTTAGGTTATGTATTAGTGGAATGTGTAGTAATAATATGATAGAATATATTGTATTTTATTAGAAATAAATAAGGCCTTTATTTGTAATATTAATTGGATTTTATTGAAGATACAAATATAGATGTAAAAATGGAAAGAGTGAATAAAAAACATTAAACTGATGCAGTAATGAACATTTAACTACCACTTCAAGGAGTGGAAGCCAAAGATGGATTATTGGAAGATAACAAGAAAGGTGAAATTTATAAGAAGATTAGAAGATTGGTTTATAGAAATCAAAGGCTATATGACAAAGAAAAATTTCTGTGTATTGTATGAAGGACTAACATTTAAAGTCAATTATTGTACTTAAAGTTCAAAGATAGATTGGAGGACATCTATTTTCTATATTTTCTTTGTTTATTATTTTTTGACTTCACTTTTTCTTTACTTTTTTCTTACTTTGTATTTCTATTTCTATTTCTTTTCTCTGCTTTAACTTTTAATATGTATTTTAAAATTCAATAAAATTTATATAAAAAAAAAGAAAGTAGAACGTAGCAAGATTTCCTTACGCCTTCCTATAGTTTCTTGATATATACTTTTATGCACATCACGTTTTTCTATAGATGCTCGCTTAAAAAAATGCCACATTACATTTAAAAGAATGTGTTGATAGTATCTCCCCACTTTGAATGTGACGGTCATAAGTGCAAGGACCGGTCATAAGACACTTTTTTTCTGGCAGGGGCCAACAACCCTGTATGACACTCAAGGCTGTCCAAGGTCCTGACCTTTCAACATCTAATGTAACTGATCTACCTATAGCCTAATCTTGTGGACATTGCACAGTGGATTACAGAGATCTCAGTGTAAAATAATTGGGAATGAAGATTAACTAATTGACTCTGAGTTGGGTCAATTAAACATACCTCTTCATCTTTAAAGCCTTCTGAAAGCAGTCGGTGTGCTGCCAATTGCCCATCCACTTCTCCATGGCACCGATGGTAGCGTCCACCTGTCTGGAAGGCCAGTTTCTTGAGAAAGTCATTTGCTACTCTGTGGAAGACCAGAAGGGAAATGTCCTGAGTTGGGAGTCATTTGAGCTCAATTCTCACAGCACGTTCTAAGGATCTGGCAGTTTTGCAGAAGCTTTTCTCATGTTCGCCGAGCATTAAATTTTAAAAATCAATTTGGGCTGCAAAGCAACAGATACCTGTCCAAGCAATTGAAAGAAATTGTGTGGATGATAACGGGCCGTTTCTTCATAAGCGTTTCAATTTCTTTGAGAACTAAGCTGCAACTGCTGTCAGGTTTTCCATCCGTCAGAATATAAAGGGCTTCTACATCTTGAAGACTGAATGCTCTCTGAAAATGGCAACACAAACACCTTGAACTAAATATGAGCTTAGGCACTAGAACATTGGGATAAAAAGTTTAGTTCACCCACCAGGTAATTGAAGGAACATGCCTGGTTGAATGATATGAATGATATTTTGTCTGCATTTTTAGAACTAGTTTGCAGAACACAAAACTCAGTGCTTATACTACAGTATATTATAGACCAGGGTTTCTCAACCAGGGTTCCATGGCACCCTCGGGTTCCGCAAGAGGTCACTAGGGGTTCCCTGGGAGATCATGATTTATTTTAAAAATTATTTCAGATTCGGGCAACTTCACATCAAAGAGGTAAGTTTCATTCTTTATTTTTAGTTCAAGAACACTGTTAATGCATCTATACAGGCCTACCCATGAAATGAATAGAATAATTTTGCAACTTCTGGCCTATCTTTGAGCCTGAATGGGCAGGGGTTCCTTCCCCGAGGCCTGGAAAATATTTCAAGGGTTCCTCCAGGGTCAAAAGGTTGAGAAAGGCTGCTATAGATGGCTGGGGGCTGTAGGGGTATGGATGGGGAAAAACAGGCTTCTGCTGAACCCTGGTAAGACGGAGTGGCTGTGGATTAATGGCCCCTCGGTTTCTGGGAATTTGTCATCTTTAGTTCTGGATGGGGTTGCACTTTCCCAGACAGACCCGGTGCGTAACTTGGGGGTCCTCTTGGACTCACGACTCCTGCTCGAAGAGCAGGTGGCAGTTGTGGCCAGGAGGACCTTTGCTCAACTTCGTGTAGTGCGCCAGTTACGCCCTTTCCTTGACCAAGAGGCCCTTCGAACGGTCACTCATGCCCTGGTTATCTCCCATATAGATTACTGCAACGCACTCTACATGGGGCTACCCTTGAAGAATATCCGGAAGCTACAGCTGGTGCAGAATGCGGCTGCATGGGCAGTTTTAGGTGCCTCAAGATCGGTACATATAACACCTCTGCTCCGTGAGCTGCATTGGGTGCCAGTTTGCTTCCGGGTCCAATTCAAGGTGTTGGTCATCACCTTTAAAGCCCTACATGACACGGGACCAGGTTATCTGAGGGACCGCCTCATCCCCATTACATCTTCCCGCCCCACCCGATCTTGCAGAGAGGGCATGCTGCGGACCCCTTCTATGAAAGAATTCCACCTAGCGGGGTCCCGGAGACGAGCCTTCTCTGCAGCAGCACCTGCCCTATGGAACATCCTCCCACCAGTGATAAGACAGGCCCCCTCGCTCCTGGATTTTAGAAAAAAATAAAAAACCTGGCTCTGTGATCTCGCCTGGGGCAAAAAGGAAAGCAATCAAGCTTGGGGATGGCTGATCCCCTAGTACCACCTTAAATATCTAAAATATTTAAATATATTCAGCGTCACTTTAGAACCATCTGCCTCTTGGATTTTACTGTATTTTTATTGTAATTTTATTGTATTGTATTTTTATTACTGTTTTTATTGTATTTTGTTGATATTGTGTTGTGAACCGCCCAGAGTCCCTCCTTGAGGGGGAGATGGGCGATTATAGAAATTCAACAAACAAATAAATAAATAAATAATATCTAATGTCATTCTTCCAAGTACATTCATGCTACAGATCAGTACAAAATGGGCAAGTTTCCCTCTACAATGGCCTCAAGAAAGCTTCCACTAGTATATTCCAGCAAAATAGCATTGGAATTCAGAAAATTCAAGCGGGCCATAATTTTTGGAAGGGAAAGCCCACTCTCTATGCCAGTGGCGCCAGGATTTACAAAAACCGTACTTCATGGTTGCCTTTGTACCCAAGAAGGTTCTGTTCAACTGAACAAACCTGTAAAGCCTTCAGAATGGATGTATTCCCATGAGCCTGAAACAATGACGCCCACTGGGCAGCCTCGTGGCACACTTCATCGGTGGCCTCCACAAGGCACTCCTGCCAAACCTGGACATCTTCTGCAAAAGCAATCAGGTTGAACCTGGAGAGGAAGTGAGATATCCATCAAAAGCCCTATCAGCTTGGGCAACCACATCAGCAAATATGTGGTGAGGACCACTTTTTGATATAAAGTCATGATGTAAAATTAAGTGGCCAACAGATTATATAATTATAATTCACTCTTCTTTCCCGTGTTATTTGTTGATATTTCGAAGAGGGTGGAGAACATCAGGTGGCCTTTCCTTCATTATCTCTGCAATATTCCACTACTTCTGAGCAAGAACCACACTGGTCCTTTGAGTAACCTGTTGGGGGCCACCTTTCAAAATGGGCTGACTGAGGCCATGACAAACCTGCCTTTGCTTTGATTAAAGCTGCATAGGCTTAGTATTACCCTCTAGTCATGTATATCACATTTTCCCCCTTCTGTCATATTAACATTTTGGTAACGATTTTTAGAGATCTTTGGAGGTCACACAAGGTTCTTCGGGTCACACACTCTGCATTGTCAGCTACCTTGGTTTGCGGTGATCAGTACTTCCCTGTGTACGATTTAATAACCTGAATCAACTCCAAACACATCCAGTAGGACAACGATTTCTTGCAAGTAAGAGCAAGTAGGATTTTGTCTGGGAATTCCCACCCAATGACCTTCAGCAGACCAACTGTCTTCATTGAGCAGGCTTCCCTCCAAAAATCCCCCAGTGCCATAGATATATGGGGATATCTGTAATGGTATGTGGGAATGACCTTGGGAGACAGGGTGAAGAGATGCTGCCTAGGGAAGGGTCAGATAAGAGAGGGCAGAGCCCGCAGCTGCATAACGGGCAGAGCAAGAGGCTCAGAAGGGACCCTCCCTATCTTCTCAGACTGTAAAGGAGACAGTGGGAGATTTGTACTTTTCAGACTTGCACGATTCCGTTAATGTAGCCTTACAATAAAGTTGCATTAGCTCATCGGGTCATGTCTCCTGTCTGGTCCACCTGGGAAGGCTGACCATGTCCCACAACCAGTTAGAGCTCTTACATCTAAACACAAAATACAGAGCTCAACTCTGATCCCTTGTGAGAAATTTGAAGGTGGGAAGCCTGCTTATGAGGACAACTCACCAGTCCAAGACTGGCTATCCCTGGAATGGGGTAAACTACCATTCCTGCATCTTCCTTACTTGGTGTCATTCTTCCTCAGCTGTTCCCAGATAAGAGAGGTGAGTTCTTTGGCAACCAGACTCAAGGAGTGGTCCATGGAACCAGACGTGTCAATAAGAATGCAAACGTTGGCTTCCAAAATGACACCAAAGAATCGGCGGCTGCCTGGGAGAGAGAATTTATCACTGTTTAATGTCGAGCCACCCTTTGGTCTTACTTAGCACTGGATTCAGTTTATCTAAAGGAATCAGAATCAGGATAAAAGACGGATGCTGTAATTTCCAAGGTGGCCAGGAATCCCATCAAACCAACCTTCTCCAGGCTGGTGCCCTTTGGATCGGTGATGTCAGCCTCTAGAATTCTCCAACCAGCATGGTCTTGGTTGAGGATTCTAGGAAACTAAGTCCACACACCTAAAGAATATTCAGCTTGGCTGGGCTCTAAAACTGGATCAGAAATATTTGACTCAAAAAGATGGTGAGGCATGGCTTGAAAGCCACTGTTGATTCCATGATCTCTTAGCTTCCAGCACTTGGGACCCTACGTAAGGCTGATCGAAGCCCAGAGAATTGCCCTCTAGGCTACAATCCTGGCCTAAATATTACCGATGAACAGAGATACTCTGGGCCCTATAAAATCTGGCATCCTAATCATTTCTACAGTTGTAGAACCAAACTTTCTCATCAATGGAGCACTTCCTTGACAGTGTCTGGAGCAAGCTTGGGTTATGTCATGACACAGATCCCACCCTTACGTTCTTGCATCATAACATGAGTTTCATCACTATCCCCCTTCTCCTGCAGATGCTTTGGGCCTGAACGTGTTCAAAAGAATCATTTTGCCACAAACTTTGGGGCAGTTCATTCTTTCAAAGACTGAAGAATCATCTCTTAAGAAACGCAACCTAGGTCCTACTGCCACGTGGTCCGATTCTGAAAGCGAAGAGCATAAATAACTCCCACCACGATGGTTAACAGTGGGGCAACTCCTCAATATCCAGCACGGGACAGACCCGAGAGAAGCCACTGTACTCTTCGGATGTAGCATCGCAGCACTCTCTCCATTTGCTCCATGTAATCTTCCAAATCCTTGGGTTGAACCTGCAGATGCTTCACCATCCCCTGGGAGACAGATTGCAAGATGTCACTCTAGATGTGATTGGAAGGTCATGTCCAATGTAGACTAGACTAAGAAACCAACGCCATATAGGTCTGAAACTACTTTTATTGGAACGGCTATAGGAGCAGAATCTTGTAGGTCTGAATGTGCTTCCCCCCTTCTCTCACTTTATCTTTCTGGGAACTAGGGAAGGGCTTGTCTGAAATTATTTTCTTGGATTGGACTCAAGCCAAGCTTATCTGATCACTGCCTTGGGGGTGCCTCTTCCTCCTGTCCTTCAAGGCCATTCCCTATGCCCTCTACAGGTAAGATCACCTGAGATTATACTGTACTTAGGCTGGGTAGAAGTACTGAGATTCATTCAGAGGTTCGGAGGGGTGAGTGTCATTCCATATAAGATTTAAGGGGGTTTGTTATGGTTCTGTTTCACGTATTGTGGTTGGCAAGAACAGAACAGATGTTGGTTTGTTCATGTTTTATGCATCCATAGGTTTTGGCATGTAGTTTTGTTTGGAAGGGGGCTTGTTGGTTTTTTTGCATATTTTATGGGTGCGAAAAAATGGCAGGTGGGGTCTCACACATGACTTAAGGCAGAGCTTTCCAAACTGTGTGTCGGGACACATTAGTGTGTCGGCTGCAGTGTCTGGGTGTGTCGCAGCTGCTGCTGCCTCCGAGCCCTGCCAGGATTCCGCACAGGTCCTAGTGCCTGCCTTGTGCCCTGCTGCCTCCAAACCTGCTGTGATTCCGCACAGGTCCTAGTGCCTGCCTTGTGCCTTGCTGTAAGAGTGTGTCGTGAAGTGATGCCCTGCTGTAAGAGTGTGTCGCGAAGTGATGCCCTGCTGTAAGAGTGTGTCGCGAAGTGATGCATGTCTAAAAAGTGTGTCACCAACATGAAAGGTTCAGAAAGCTCTGCCTTAAGGTGATGCATTTTGAAGATCTCAATTTTGTTATCTGTGGTTGCTACACTGGACTGAATGGCCACAAATGATGAGGTCTGGTTGTATTGGTTTTATGCAAGCGTTATCCTCCATTATTTATATAAGCCAGTGTGGGAGGACTACAGTATGACCCTTAAAAGCCGCCTATAATAACAAGAAATAAATAAATAAGACTAAAAGTCTGAGGCCAAGTATAGTTGGAGAAAAATTACTAAGATTACTATATACAATCAGATTACTGAAAAAAACATTTCACGTTTCCTCTAAAAAAACCCAAAGGAAGGGACGTACCTGCATTTCTACGCTAGGGAAAATGTCGCAGTATTTTGCTGAAACTTTCTTGTGCAGTGATTCCACCATCTGCTTCTGATGCACGCTCCCGGGTCCAAAAACAAGTCTGGGCAAATCTAACTTCAGCCTTTTTATGCTGTATTTGTTGAGCCACTGTTGGAGAGGGGGAAAATGGTGGATTGCTGAGTGAATGATGGATGCACTGCAACCAAAGAAGCGTTCAATGATTTAACGATTCTTCTGTCAAGGCGGTGTGATATGGGAAGTACGTACTGCCTTGGTGGAGCATATTTCTTCTTCCTTCGGCAAAACAACGGAAGGAATCAACCTCTTCCCACTCCTGGGATTCAAATAGTTTTTGTAAACTGTGCCTGGAGAGGGGGAAAAACAGTGATATTCAACATTCTGGTTTTGAGAGGGGTGGTTGCAGTTAACAGTTTTGACCACCTTTTTTTTCCAGACTAACAAGAAGCCACAATAAAGGAGCAGAGGACTATTTGATTGATTAGAGCAGAGCTTTCCAAACTTTTTATGTTGGTGACATACTTTTTAGACATGCATCATTTTGCAACACACTCTTACAGCAGGGCACAAGGCAGGCACTAGGACCTGCGCGGAATCACAGCAGGTTTGGAGGCAGCAAGGCACAAGGCAGGCACTAGGACCTGCACGGGAACCTGGCAGGGCAGGTTTGGAGGCAGCAGGGCACAAGGCAGGCACTAGGACCTTCCCAGAATCACAGCAGGTTTGGAGGCAGCAAGGCACAAGGCAGGCACTAGGACCTGCACGGGAACCTGGCAGGGCAGGTTTGGAGGCAGCAGGGCACAAGGCAGGCACTAGGACCTTCCCAGAATCACAGCAGGTTTGGAGGCAGCAAGGCACAAGGCAGGCACTAGGACCTGCACGGGAACCTGGCAGGGCAGGTTTGGAGGCAGCAGGGCACAAGGCAGGCACTAGGACCTTCCCAGAATCACAGCAGGTTTGGAGGCAGTAAGGCACAAGGCAGGCACTAGGACCTGCGCGGAATCCTGGCAGGGCTCGGAGGCAGCAGCAGCCGTGACACACCCAGACACTGCAGCCGACACACTAACGTGTCCCAACACACAGTTTGGAAAGCTCTGCCTTAGGCCATTCCTTCACTCTGTCTAACAGTAGGACTGGCTCTGAGGAAAGGTGATGTGGAGTTTTGCCTTAACTCTAGAGTACTCAGTTACAGGTAGTCCTTGCTTAACAACCACTTGTTTAGAGACGGTGCTGGAAAAGCCAACTTACAACCAGTCCTCACACGGCCATCGCAGCGTCCCCTTGGTCATGGGATCACAATTTGGGTGTTTGGCATCCGGTTCACATTTATGACTGTCACAGCATCCTGTGGTCACATGATCGCCATTTTCGACCTTCCCAGCCGCCTTCTGGCAAGCAAAATCAGTGGGGAACCGCGTGATTTGCTTAATGACCATGTGGTTCGCTTAATGCCCGTGGTGATTCACTTAATGACTGCCGCAAAAAAGGTCGTAAAATTGGCTCGGATTCGCTTAATGACCGCTTCACTTAGCAACCAAAATACTGGTCCCAATTGTGGTCGTTAAGCAAGGACCACCTGTACCTCCTTTTCAAATACAGTTTGCAAGAGTTAAGTGGCGTGAAATCCGTGGCACAAAACCAATATGGTGAAAGAGAAACCAAACACCCAATACTTCTGAAATACACCCCGTTTTTGAAATCAACTCCTTCCTGGAAGGAGAGAACTATGAATTTAAAACGCACATCTAAATCTCTCTGATGGAAAAATATGCATGTTCTGTGATCAAGGGAGAAAAAAAACGTTACGCAGCTTAGAACGCTAAAAGTTTTAAAACTTCTCTGTTGGAAGGAAAACAAATTTCCCGTTACCTTAGGAGACCCACCTATGTTTTTTCTTTGCCTGGGATAAAACAAAGAGACTGAAATCTCTGGCTGTTTCTTTGCCTTGAAGTTCAATTTCTTTCTTGCCAGGAAAATCTCTTTTATGGGCTGAACTGGACAACAAGTCAAGTCAAGTCAAGTCAAGTCAAGTCAAGTCAAGTCAAGTCAAGTCAAGTCATGTTCATTACAGCCCTAAGGTTTAGGGTTATATCTAGTAATAACAGATGAGATAGAGAGATAGAGATAGAGATAGAGATAGAGATAGAGATAGAGATAGAGATAGAGATAGAGATAGAGATAGAGATAGAGATAGAGATAGAGAGAGAGAGAGAGAGTTCTGTTGTGAGCCACCCAGAGTCACTTAGATGAGATGGGTGGCAAGTCAAGTCAAGTCAAGTCAAGTCAAGTCAAGTCAAGTCAAGTCAAGTCAAGTCATCATCTAGGACAGGGCTTTCCAAACTGTGTGTCGCGACACAATACTGTGTCGCCTGGGGCCCCCAAGTGTGTCGCGCAAGAACCCAGAAGCGCTGATGTTCTTGCCAAAAAAGGACGCCAAAAAACCCGAAAGTGTGGCGGCGGTGGCTCGTGAAAAAGCCTCGGATCACTGCAAAAAGTGACAGTGGAGGGGGCGCCCCGGAGTGGAAAATATCCGTGCCGATCAGCTGTGCGGCTGGGAGGCGGAGGCGCATCTCCTCCCCACCGCATAGCTGATTGGTGTGGATATTTTCCACCCCAGGGCGCACCCCCATCGTCATCGTCAGGGCAGGGCAGCTGTGGGGCGGGGCGGGGCAGGGCAGGGCAACCCTGCCCTGCCCAAGGCAGAAGCCAATCGCGTGGGCCGGGGGGCGTTTCCACCCGGGAGCCAATCGCGTGGGCCGGGGGGGCGTTTCCACTCGGGAGCCAATTGCATGGGCCAGGGGGCGTTTCCACCCGGGAGCCAATCGCGTGGGCCGGGGGGGCGTTTCCACCCGGGAGCCAATTGCATGGGCCAGGGGGTGTTTCCACCCGGGAGCCAATCGCGTGGGCCGGGGGCGTTTCCACCCAGGAGCCAATCGCGTGGGCCGGGGGGGCGGGGAGCCCTGTTATTACTGTGTCGCAAAATGATGCACATCTAAAAGGTGTGTCACCAACATGAAAAATTTGGAAAGCTCTGATCTAGGATCAGAACATTACCTCATCCATGTACTTTTTTTTTGTTTGCAATCTGTTGAAATTTTAGGACTCTGATAACGTATTTTGGATCAGTCCCATCCAATGGAAGGAAGGGGGGGATATCTGATCAGTCAGCAGCCACCCCCTGCCCTTTGGGGGTTGGAAAGGTGGGCCAAGACTATGTTAACTTTGCAGAAAAAGTATTAAACACATTGCTGTATTTTAAATACGGGCAAGCAGGCCAGATGGATAGATGAGTAGAGACCCCCCAATCACATTCACACAAGCCAAATCGAAGCAAGCCACATGATGACTTAGAGCCATGGCAACTTCCAGGTGTGTGGACTTCAGCTCCCAGAATTCTCATCAGTAGCTGTGCTGGCTGGGTGTGGAATTCTGGGATTTGAAGTCCACACACCTGGGAATGGCCAAGGCTTAGAGAGATGTATGAACCCACACTTGGTTATCCCATTTGGTGGCCACTTCACTTATACACACCTGGTGGGATTTCTGCTTTGCCACTCGGAGGACGCCACGAAAGGGCTTTTATGCTACCACTCCTCTCGCCATCTTGGTGCTATTCTCGTGAACAGATGGTAAACATGTGAGAAAACCTCTTGTTCCATTGTGAGATTCCAACATGCAGTGTATGCAGACACCAAGAACAATTTTATTCCCAACTTTGTTTCAGAATCTCCCAACGATGAAGAGCAAACTTTATCTGGATGTCCACGCTGCAAGATAGTGACTTGGTCCACCTACTGCACTCATATACTGTATCATAAGTTTTGGCATGTTGTCTGAACCGAGGAATTATGATTTGTCAACTGTGCTTCATGGCTTATAAGCCCAAACGCTATAGCCTAGTTAAACCATGGATAAAACGAACCTTGGTTTGGCACAATGCTTAATGAAAGAAAACTGAGCTGTTAAGATGAGTGCAGGTCAATTGCATCATTAATAAAAAAAACAAATCTTGCCTATTTTGTTTTCAAGTTTCCCCTACTCTTCCTGGGTGAAGGAATGCAGACACTTGACCCATCCAACCCATTTAATCCAAGTAAGAACCCTGTAAAATATGTTAAGCTAAAAGATACTGATCACTCGAAAGCCCTTGGTTGGATTTCCTTGCATCACAAGAAGACACTGCTTGTTTTACCCACAACAGATCATATACAGTAAGTCATCACGGCTTGGTTGAAACAGGAAAGGTATCATGTTAGGGCACAACCAAAAACACCCACATGATGGCTGCACAGGGTGTGTGAATCAGGCCAGGAAGGTTTGCTTGATCAAGGTCAAGGAGCTTTATGGGGCGTGATCACCTACACCATTCCATCCTCCCAACAGTTCCTGAGAAACCATGACACCAAGATAATTTGGTGAACAATCTTCAGATATCTAAAGCAGAACTTTCCAAACTGTGTGTCGGGACACGTTAGTGTGTCGGCTGCAGTGTCTGGGTGTGTCGCGGCTACTGCTGCCTCCAAGCCCTGCCAGGATTCCACGCAGGTCCTAGTGCCTGCCTTGTGCCCGGGTGCCTCCAAACCTGCCCTGCCAGGATTCTGTGCAGGTCCTAGTGCCTGCCTTGTGCCTTGCTGCCTCCAAACCTGCTGTGATTCCGCGCAGGTCCTAGTGCCTGCCTTGTGCCCTGCTGTAAGAGTGTGTCATGAAATGATGCATGTCTAAAAAGTGTGTCACCAACATGAAAAGTTTGGAAAGCTCTGGTCTAAAGGGTTCTCATAGAAGAAGACTTTGTCTCTACTACTGCAGAGGGCAGGACCAGAACCATTAGGTTGAAATCGTAGAAAGTAGATTCTGCTTGGATAGCAGGAGGAATTTCCTGGCAGTAACAGTCACCAATCAGCAAACAGCGTTTTAAAAGATTGGAGTTCCTTGCTAGAAATTCCACTGATGAAGTTTGCTGCCTAGTTCCCACCCCATTCCTAAATGTATTGGCAAAGTGATTTACATAGGGTGGTATTTTTTAAAAAATCCCTACAACTGAACACTGTTGATTCTGCAATCCTTTGGGCCTGATTTCAGCAAGGACGGACACGCATTGCTGAAAACAAGACTTCTAAAGTGCATTCTCCAGCAATTTCACAAAAGGTGATTTCTTGATTCAAGGACCAGAATTGGCAAAGAGAAAATCTTGGACAAAGCAGGGAACCATCAATATATTTTGCCAGCAATTATGACAGATTTCACTTTGAAGTACTAGTGCCATCATACCTTCCTGGCAAGGGTGAGGGCTGTTGGCCTTGGGAATGGTAATTTTGATGGTCTGGTCTTCTTCTCTTCCTTCTTTAGTGATGAGAGGTCAACTTTTTTGAAAGGTGATTGGTTCCCCAAGACGTTTCCTGATCTCTGCCTTAAGGATTCCACTAACAAGGCACACTGAAAACAAAGCAACAAATCAACAATCGCAAAACACGTTTAGGCTTCCTTTAGAGGCAAATCTCATGAAAGACATAACAGTAACTCAATCGGTTCTCGTCAGGAATGAATTCAAAAGGAAATCAGTAGCAAATCATTTTTTCCCCACTCCTATTTGAAGAGAGATGCATAGGGTGTGTATTTCTAACTACCAGGGGACAGACCAGAGCAATAGACAGACAGACCGTTTGGGGGAGATGGGCGGTCATATAAATTTAAATAATAATAATAATAATAATAATAATAATAATAATAATAATACGCCTTGTGCATGGATCACAAATGAATTCCTGTTCTCCACACAAAAAGCACCCATATACACATCTGTACATTTCTCTCTAAATATAGTTTGTTGCTGTTCTTGAAATCTATTTCCATGGATGGGAAAGGAAGATTAAATAAGCCAATATGGGTTCTGAAGTCTGGGTC
Source organism: Charina bottae (assembly GCA_023362775.1). Lineage (NCBI taxonomy): Eukaryota > Metazoa > Chordata > Lepidosauria > Squamata > Charinaidae > Charina > Charina bottae. The sequence continues at coordinate 29,123,239 of JALMGJ010000010.1, forward strand.
TACTGTAAATTAGGAAACATGCTTCTTGTTCTAACTTCTGTACTTTATCACAAAGTATGGTCACCAGATCTGTGCTGCAAAAATCCCAACCACCCTTAGATGGCCACAAGGAGTAAAGGATTTCAGGGTCCCTCTGCTGCCATTCATATTCATGTACTGTAGCTCAGATCTAATAAACCCATCAGAGAAATTGACAGTTGACCCCAGTGGTTGTGCAAAATGCTACATCCATGTGGTCAAACCACTGTATCCTCCTCATTGTGAAGAGATATAGTGACTATTTTAAGAAGTCAAGTTTTGAAAGATCCAACCTTGTGAGAATAGTTGACTGCTTTTTCCATTTCAGAAAGGATAATGCTGATATCATCACTTTCGTTGATACCTATCCCGAAGGCAAGGAGGAGTAAAAAATACAAACATAAACTCCTAAGTTTCAAAACTTGATGCAACTCAACTTTTACAAAGATTGTTAGAATATACACACACACCCCTCTCTTGGAACATTTTGGATTTTGAATCCTAGGATCTCTTTGATGGAGGCTAAGCAAGATGTGATTCATGCAATTCTAGATATTCATCAATGAAGTTATTTTTACTAGTATATCCCACCATTCCTACAAGGTTTCAAGATGGTTCATGCAGAGCAGTATTTCTCAACCTTGGCAACTTTAAGATGTTTGGACTTCAACTCCCAGAATTCCCCAGCCAGCATGGCTGGCTGGGGAATTCTGGGAGTTGAAGTCCACACATCTTAAAGTTGCCAAGGTTGAGAAACACGGACGTAGAGGGTCTTCTCTTCATTTTATCCACACAACAACACTGGGAAGCAGGTTGGGTTGAATAACATGGTGCGTTCATTGGTCAACTGGAGACCTGAACTTGGGTCTCCTCTTAAAAACAAGGTTAACTTACCATTGATGGTCAGAGAAGTAGCATATTTGCAACAAAGACACGTTTGTGTGACTTTGCATACGTTTGTGCAAAATGTCTATAGCTTCACCTTCAGACATCTCCAAGGGAAGGTTGAAAAGGAGTTATGAATTTTTGCAAAGTTGCTGCCAGTCAGGGTTGACCAAGCGGGAGGAGCCTGCAACTCCCCAGATGTTGCTGGACTACTGGTTGCACAATCCCTGATCATTAGCCAAATCAGATGGGTTGAAGGGAATGGGGAGTCCAAGAACATCACGGAGGTCCAAAGAGTTCTCCTTTCTGTGGTACCCTAACGTTTCAATTGGAGGTCAGCCTTTATTAAAGCCGCTATGGACTTTGAAGAAGCACGAGTACAGGGCGAAAGGGAGAAAAGAGCTAAAAGAAGGCACGTCAGGCAAACCCTCATCATGACCGTCTCCCACCCGGAAACCTATGCCCTCATTGTGGGAGGTTGTGCGGATCCAGAATTGGCCTTTACAGCCACTTACGGATCCACTGTTAAAAATTTACCTTTGGAAGACAATCTTACTCGGCTACGAGTGATCGCCAATGAATGAATGAATGAATGAATGAATGAACCCTAAGGGCAGGTGAAGGGGGCAGAATCCAAGAACCCTATAAAGTAGAACGACCAGGAGGCCCGGAGGCCTACATTTTGAAGTAAATGAAAAGTTACCCTTTCCAAATCTAACATACTCTTCTCCATACCCCCATGAAATTCAAAGTGTCGCTCATGTAAGAACATTAAATCTGGTGACCAAAATGACCTAATTCACCATTGTGTCCATTTCTGGTTCAAGTAGTACTGAGCTAGATGACATATTTGTTTCAGCACAGACTTAGATCTGACTTATTCATACAGCATAGGAAAAAATGGTCATTTCCAAACAGTCCAAACTCAAATCTCCTCAGAACGCGAAAACAGAATGCAAAAGGTAAACACGTGACGAAGCAAAAGTCCAAGCAGTGTCCACATTCTTAAAAAGTCAAGAGACCCCTTGAGGAGTCCCCATGTGGCACCTGGAAGTACATTTAAAAAATACATTGAAATTCTACCACACCTGCTTCTCCAAACCAATGAAAGCGGCCATTGGCGGACTGCACAATTTCTTTGTAAGCAATAGCGGTTTCATTTGGACTTGCGTAGCGTGGTGGAATGTCATCTTCAAGGGAATAACCATTAACACTGAAGAGGCAAGCATGTAGTTGCAAATCACAGCCCCCACAGACTTCAACCAGATAAGAAGAGATTAGGTGCTGAAAAACAAGGTCAATAACCAATGCAATTTAAAGCATAATTTGATATGACTTTAATTGTACTATTAGACAGCATTTATGCGTTGCTTGAAGGTCTTCCAAGGGCTTCGCATTCATTATCAGAATAAGTTTTGTAAGAAGCAGGGAACCAGTGTAATTACAACCATGGTGCAGGGATGGGCAAACCATGGGCCACGGGATCTGCGTGTAGCCCCTCCAATGCACTACCAAGGGTCACAGGACTCTTTTCTTATTGCGTGGCTGAATTTTAGTGATGAGGCATTGCCTGGTTTTTACATTTTCATAACATTTCCAGATTGCTACTTAATGATAACATATTTGGGAAAGACATGGATTTCTTTTTATTTTTACAGTTTGTCTAATGAGAGAAGACAAAAAAAAAATCCAGGCTGCCTACTTGATGCCAATGATCCCCCACTTTAGAGCAGTGTTTCTCAACCTCAGCCACTTTAAGATGTGTGGACTTCAACTCCCAGAATTCCCCAGCCAGCATTCTGGGAGTTGGAAGTCCACACATCTTAAAGTGGCTGAGGTTGAGAAACACTGCTTCAGAGTAACAGCTGCACCCATGGATAGAGTGTTCCTCAGCCAAAAGACATATTCAAAATATAAACCTTGTCCTGTAAAATGGTATGAACCTTGTTCACCACTGCTCAGGATCAATGCTTAAAATTGTTTTTCCCCTAGTCCTTGTTGGTACATACTGGCTTTGTCTTGGCTGGACGCTAAAGCCAGCTTGGGTCTAGCAAAGACTTAAATGGGAGACCACCATCAAGAGCTGCCAGAGCAACAGAATAGACTGGGAATTTGAAAAACTTCCTGAAAGAAGGCAATGTCAGGCAAGTTCCTTACTGGGGCAACTTAGATATGTCCTCAAGATTACCCAGGAGCCAAGCTCATTTTGAAGACGGTATTATTTACATCCTACCTAACATTATTCACACCTGCTAATATAAATAAAATAGAAGAGCCAGTTTGGTCTAGTGGTTAAGGTGCTGGGCTAGAAACCAGGAGTCTGTGAGTTCTAGTCCTGCCTTAGGCAGGAAAGCCGGCTGGGTGACCTTGGGCCAGTCCCTCTCTCTCAGCCCTAGGAAGGAGCCAATGGCAAACCAGGAGTCTGCGAGTTCTAGCTCCGTCTTGGGCATGAAAGCTGGCTGGATGACCTTGGGCCAGTCACACGCTCTCAGCCCTAGGAAGGAGCCAATGGCAAACCAGGAGACTGAGAGTTCTAGTCCCGCCTCAGGCGTGAAAGCCGGCTGGGTGACCTTGGGCCAGTCCCTCCCTCTCAGCCCTAGGAAGGAGCCAATGGCAAACCAGGAGACTGAGAGTTCTAGTCCCGCCTCAGGCGTGAAAACCGGCTGGGTGACCTTGGGCCAGTCCCTCCCTCTCAGCCCTAGGAAGGAGCCAATGGCAAACCAGGAGACTGAGAGTTCTAGTCCCGCTTTAGGCAGGAAAGCCAGCTGGGTGACCTTGAGCCAGTCACTCTCTCTCAGCCCAACTCACCTCACAGGGTTGTTGTTGTGGGGAAAATAGGAGGAGGAAGGAGTATTAGGTATGTTCACTGCCTTGAGTTATTGATAAAAATAATAAAGGCGGGATAAAAAATAAAATAATAAATAAAATAATAAATAAAATAATAAAATAAAATAATAAAATAAAATAAAATAAAATAAATAAAATAAAATAAAATAAAATAAAATAAATAAATAAAATAAAAATAAAATAAAATAATAAAATAATAAAATAAAATAAATAAAATAAAATAAAATAAAATAAAATAAAATAAAATAAATAAAATAAAAAAATAAAATAAAATAATAAAATAAAATAAAATAAAATAAAATAAAATAAAATAAAATAAAATAAAATAAAATAAAATAAAATAATAAAATAAAATAAAATAAAATAAAATAATCCACCCTTCCATTTCACAGCCCTTTGCAAGCCCAAGTTAGTTGTGGCATATGCTCCAGCATTTATAATAGGGAGCTCTACACATCGCATAAGCTGATTTTGGAATTTCACCTACCGCCTCCTGGTCAGGGACTCCAGCTGCCAGCAGATAAAGGCTTTGAGATTTGTGCCTGTCTTTCTCTTTAAAATCCACCTCCACGGCTCTTTTAAGGGCCTTCATAACATTTCTGGTGCCTTCGCAGCGCAGGCTCAGCACCCATCTAGGAAAACGACTAGGTATCAGCAATGTTCTCATGGGATGTTCCATACATGTTGGGCTGATGCACTCAATACGCTCAAGTGACAGATTGGGACATCAAGGGCAGGGACATCCACCGGAGAGGATGAAAAAGTCAAGATGATGGCTTTGTCTGTGCAGCTGAGCACAGAATGTTGTCCCGCTGAGTTGCATGCCCCCCCAACTTTTTAGCTCTTGCGCCTACTTTATTATCTAAAGTATTTGAACAGCAAGGAAGGGTTGAGCTGTGCTTTTCATTTTATGGTTTTTTGAGATTAGTTTTTTACTTTCTGTTACTTTTTGAATGTGGTCTCCTCCTTTTTCTTGTCAACCCCCTAGAGTCTCTGAAGAGGGCTCTGTCCAAATTTTTGTAGAAATAAACTAATGAAGGCAGGGAAGAGGAAGAAAACATGAATCACTTCCTGGAAGTAAGAGATCAATCGGAGAGATTTCACACTTGGGATTTCTACTTCCTGAAATCTCTTGGTCAAATAATCACTTCTTTTGCACTTCTGGCTGACCCAGATTCAGGAATGACTGTGTCCTCACATGACACATCTTAGCTTCCAAGTTACTACTTCATTCAATACCACTGACAGAGTAGACAGGCCTTCTTTCCATCATCTCGAAGGCTAACTCTGCCTGGTTGCTTAACCATAATTTACTGATACCCAGTATTGGCTGGGTTTATACAACACATGGATCCATGCATACATGCTAACCCAAAATCAAACAATGTAATTAATTAATTAATAATAATAATAATATATTTTAATTATTTATTTATTTATTTATTTATTTAATAATTTAACAATAATTTAACAATAATTTAATAATAATAATAATAATAATAACATTAATAATAACATTAATAATAATAATAATAATAATAATAATAATAGTAGTAATAGTAATGTTCTGAGTTAGTGAGATGGGTAACCCTCGTGTGTGCCCAACTGTAATTAAAGGATATAATCATTCCAGGTTTTGCTCATTCATTTTTACTGAAGAAGTAGAAAAAAATATATGCAAAGTTCTTTACCTCCAAGCACTCTGTAAGTTATCTGGGTGAGGTGGAACCATTTCGGGCTGCCAAGCCTTAACATCACTTCCAAAGCTGCAGAGGAACGTAGAATAAACAAAGACTGGCCATGCTCATCCGTTACTTGTTGGAAAAATGAACTGGTTACCCCAAGATGTCCACACACAGTTTTGCAGTGTTGGGGTTTGTATATACCCAGGAATTTACAGTTAGATAAATTATACTGGAGAGGCTTGATATCTAGGTGAGAGGGGAATTATTCTGCAAGTCACCCAATTAGCAGCCATTGTTGTAGGGATGATGTGGCAGTGTATGACTCATACTACAGGTGCTAATTATTTAGTTGGGTGTGGCAGATGATGAGAGTGACCTATAATGTGATTGGTCAGTTTATGTATATAAGCAGAGAATATCTGGTATTCTTTCTTCTCGTTTGCTGTAACTTCTCATCACTGTATCATTTGTTACCCGTGTGGATGTGTTCTGTAATACGTATGTGTATATATATAGTAAATAGGCTATTTTTATAATCTCTGTTTGAGTATCTATTTACTGCTCAGAACGTGGATCACTGGTGTCTAGGAAGAAGTAGTGGGCCGCTCCACGCACGCACTCTGACATGCAGAAATGAGCAGATCCATCAAGAAGGGATGGCTTTGCATGACAGCAAAATCAAGAGAAAACAGTGATTCAGTCTGCTGTGACTTGCTGCTTCCTGGTCTTTAACAGGACCTAAACCAGAACAGGATATCTCTGCTTTCCCATGACAAGATTTGTTATATTTCCTCAGGAGCAACGGCCTTGGCTCCTTAACAGAATATGAAGACGGGGCCCAGAGGAGGTTATCTCACATGAGATCCAAGCCAGCATTTCTTAGCATTACCCAAGGTTTAGTAGGGGATCATCTCCAGTGGATGTAGGGAGTCTGTGAAGTAGGGATGACCAAGGGCCAGACTTATTTTCCATGAGTTGCTCCAACTGTTACACAAAAGTTACTTATGCAGCTCATTTTATCATGTCTGGTGGACTTGCAAAAAAGCCAGAAAATTTTGGGTTCAAAAAGACACAGTGATGCAAAGAATTTTAAAGATTAATATTCAATTGAAACCAGAACTTTTCTTGTTGGGACTAATGGATGGAAAAGAGTTATGGAAGATAGTTTTTATCTATGATATCTGCTGTGAGATTATTATGATGCACAAAATGGAAAGACACTGAAATACCCACAACGGAGGAATGGATGGTAAAGATGTCAGAATTAGTGAAGATGGCAAAATTGACTTGTTTGATTAGAGAATGGACAATAACTACATTTATTAGTGACTGGAAACCCCTTATGGACTTTTCTGGTGGAAAAAAAATGAACTTGTGATTTATGGGTTTGTTTGATGATTAGAAAGGGTGGACTATGGAAAGAAGGAAATTATGTTGTAACCTTAGACAAAGAGGGTAAAATATAAATGTACTTGTAACTGCTGTTAAGAAGATCGGAAGCCACTTCTTTATAACTTTTTCTTTTCTTTTTCTTCTCTATTTCCTTCTTCGCACTTTTTTTCCCACTTACTTATTACTTTTCTTTACACTCTTTACTTTTTTCTTTCAAAATTTGCATTGTTTTTATTCTCTTAAAAATGTCTTCAATAAAAATTATATATAAAAACAAACAAACAAAAAGTTACTTACGCAAGGATGTTGAACAAGTCCTTACTTGACATCTGCTCCTCCAGTAAAAGTCGTAGGGAATGTTGGATATGAAAGAGGTAGAGGGAATTTGTCTTGGAGATGTCAACAAGTATAAGCACCCTAATGAAAATCCAGAGATCATCAGCATTTCCACTGCTTAACAGGATCTGCAAACCAGTCATTGTTGCAGTGCTGTGCCTTCCATATTAAGGAACACCCCAAATCTACAGACCTATGTGGAGATTAGGGGAGGGAAGGAAGGCAGGAAACAAGCATATAGGGCAGAGCTTTCCAAACTGTGTGTCGCGACACAAAAGTGTGTCGCCACACACAGTCTGGTGTGTCGCCACACAACCCGGAAGCGTTGATCATCATCAGCGCTTCCGGGTTTTCCCGTGGCGACACACCAACCGCGGCATGCAAAACCCCGAAAGTGGCAGCAGTGCTTCCGGTTTTTTGCGCGCTGCCACAACGGCGGCACTTCCGGTTTTTCCCGCGGCGACATACCAACGGTGGTTGGTGTGTCGCCGCGGGAAAACTTTGGAAAGCCCTGATATAGGGCATATCCCATCTCTCTGGTGCCTCTCCATTCACTCAGTGATCAGACCTGGTTGAAACAGGGGACTTCCGGTGAGCACCATGGAGAACTGACATCGCTAGAATAGAGGGACAACGTTGCGGCCAAAAACAGCATCCGAATGCTGGATTCGGACTGCCAAAATCTCTCTAGAGCAGAGCTTTCCAAACTTTTCATGTTGGTGACACACACCAACGGCAGTGGCGGCGGCACAGCCTGCGGTGTCCTGGTGTGTTGTGCGAAAACCCAGAAGCGCTGATAGGGGAACCGGAAGAAGCAGCACCCCCGCCAATCAGCACTGCTGCCGCCGCGCCACCAGTGGCGGCGCTGATTGGCAGGGGTGCCGCTTCTTCCGGTTCCCCCCATCAGCGCTTCTGGGTTTTTGCACAACACACCAGGACACCGCAGGCGACACAGTAGTGTGTCACGACACACACTTTGGAAAGCTATGCTCTAGAGAAAGGAGAGATCTCAAGATTACCCACGTGTACTCCGGACAGCTGGTTTTTTTTTGTGAGCAGACAGCAGGAACTACATTTTTGCAGTCGGCTTGCGATCAGTTGGGAGTTGCGGGATTTCATCGAGCTTATAGCCGCTAATGTAGCCTATACAGACTCTAGGTTCGACCAAGGCTCGCCTCTTAATCACTTTGGATTTAATATTTTTTTTGGGGGGGCTGCTTTTCAAAGATGGAGAACCTTCAGATCGGCAAGTTTTATTGAAATCACTGGGTGAGTTTTCTTCAATCCTTTAAAACAGAAGTTTTAACTCTGAGTTTAAAGATTTATAAAAAGTTTTAGAAATTGGTTTATAGAGAATGGGGTGAGGTATGGGATGAAGAGATGTTTGGTTTTATTTTAAGAGATAGTGATAAGTTGTTAATGTTGATTATACTTGCTGGTGATGAAAGGGGAGGTTTCTTCTTCTTTTTCCTTTTCTGCACTTTTTATAATTTTTTCCTCTTTTTTCTTTTTTTATATATTTTTATACTACGTAGGGGGTGCGATGGCTCAGCGGGTAAGACGCCAGTCTTGTTGATCGGAAGATCGCAAGTTTGGAGGTTTGAGACCCTAGCCCCGCGTGACAGAGTGAGCTCCCGCACTCGCCCCAGCTCTTGCCAACCTAGCAATTCAAAAGCATGCAAATGCAAGTAGATAAATAGGTACCACTTTGGTGGGAACGTAACAGCGTTCCGCGCGCGTCATGCCGGCCACATGACCACGGAAGCGTCTTCGGACAGCGCTGGCTCTTCGGCTAACAAACGGAGATGAGCACCGGCCCCTAGAGTCGGACACGACTGCACAAATGTGCGGAGGAACCTTTACCTTTTTTTATACTATGTAGATTGTGTTAGTTTTATCTGTACAATAAAATCTTCAATAAAGTTATCATGAAAAAAGAAAGACCTGGTTGAAACAGAGGACCTGGGCGGGCAGGCCTCTATTTATTTACTTATTTTAAAGAACGTATATGGCCACCTATCTCACCTAGCGATCTTAGGCGGCTCAGAACAACTAATAAAACAATAGAATAAAAACAGAACAACCCTGCCCATCTGGCACCAGATCAACCAAACGATCACTCTCCTGACAACCTCCACCTTAGCCCAAGGCTTGGGGAAAGAGCCAGGTCTTCATGTGACCAGCCCTCCAAAACTGGGACTTCATTTTAAATGTACCTGAACTCTCATTAATTGAAAGCAACGAATACAACTCTTTCCTATATACAGGTCGTCCTCGCTTAACAACTGCAATTGGGACCGGAATTTTAGCCGCCAAGCAATGCAGTCATTAAGCGAGGCATCACATGACCGGACCCGATTTTATGACCATTTTTACTGCAGCCGTTAAGCGAGTCAACAGTTCCCTATTGATTTGGCTTGTCGAAATTTGGCTGGGAAGGTTGCAAATTGCGATCACATGACCGCGGGACACTGCAACCGGTTGTAAATGCGAGCCAGTTGTCAAGCGTCCAAATCACGATCATGGGACCGCGGGAGTGGTGCGACAGTCATAACTTTGAGGACAGGTCGTGAGTTAACTTTTTTTTAGCCGTCTTATCTCCGAACTGTTGTTAAATGAATGGTTAAGCGAGGACTACCTGTATAATGCTTTTCCATTTCTGTTGTGTTAGGAATTACATTTTGTCGGTCAGTTACAGAAGGGTTTGGGGGAGGAAGTTCTCTACTTCTGCTTTAACTGTTGGGTCTACTTCTTTCATTTCTACTCCCATAATGATTATCACTGCCCAGAGTCTGTTGGAATTGGATGGCTTATACATTCAAATAAATAAATAAATTCTTATTCTTATTCTTATTCTTATTCTTCTTCTTCTTCTTATTATTATTATTATTATTATTATTATAGCACATGCACTGGGAGGTTTTCCTCCTTTTAAACCAAAGTGGAGTCACAGTATGGAAAAGGGATTGACCAAACGAAACAGACAGCTGTAGAAATAAAAGGCAAAAAGGCAGCCTTTCTCTGAAACAGATTAAAGGAAGGCAAATCCTGGTACCTCTTCTCGCAGACAGTTCCCCAAATTCTTCTGCTAGAAAGGGACAGCCAATCAATGCGTCTCTCGTACGTCTTCATCATCTGCCCAAGCTGCTTCTGTGAAGCAAGGGGGAAAAGACACCAAGTGGAGCTACTGGCTAATGGCAATGCAAGCATTTCAGGCAGCCATTTTTGGAGTTTCCCTTCTACAAATCAAATTCCCACAGAAGGGTGGAGAAGGTGCGTCAGGCCGGTTCTCTATCCTTCACCCATCTACAGCATTGTGCTCGTAACCATCTTCCCTGCCCTCCTAAACTACAGAAGTGGGAACAAGCTGTGCTGCAGTTCAGAGCTTAATTGGCTGTTTAGCCCCAAGACAAACAATGGTTAGGACGGCATGTAATTTATTCACCTGGTAATCATACAATACTGGAAGATCGACGTGAACATTTTTCACTGTCCCATCGTGCCATTCAAACTGCATCATGGCTTTCTGAAATGAAGAGGATACAACATCACAAATCAAATTACGGCACACACCTTTGGAAGAGCCTTACCATTAGCTGGATTCATCAGGCTACACCCAGCTATTCTGGAAGGGAAATCTATTTACTACTAAAACTCTCGTGTCTGTTTGATACTTTGTAGCCTTTAACTGGGCAAAACGGTGCGTCGTGGGCCAACCATTTTTGATCCAAAGTACCTCTAATGGGCTAACTTATAGAATGCGTCCCAAAGTTTTGTAACTGTGTCAGCATAGTTATTGTAATTTCATTTGTAAGTTATACAAAGAAAATAAAAAGTAATTTTAAAAAAGTATCCTAATAACGATCAGCACTGTCTTTCTTGGCATCCACATTTGCTCTATAGCAGTGTTTCTTAAAGTGTGGTCCAAGGACCACGGAGGTTTCCCCAAGATCCTCTCAGGGGTCTGCGAAATCAAAATTATTTGCCAGATATTGAAGATATTGCCAAAAATTTAAAACCATGTCACTCCTATTATTATTATTATTATTATTATTATTATTATTATTATTATCATCATCATCATCATCATCATCATCATCATCATCATCTGTTAAAAAAATATAGGGTTATTTTGTGAAAAATATTTGATTTAGGTTAATATCTCATGGATTTAATACGGTTGTCTTTACATGATTCAATAAATAAATATTCTACAAACGCATCAATTTTAATTTTTAATACAGTAAATATTGATCACATAACAACAAAAGCTCTTTTGGGGTCCTCCCTAATTTTTAAAAGTGGGAAGGGAGAGCAAAGAGTTTAAGAAACGCTGCTTTATAGAAGAGTAATCTAAACATTAAGAAAAAGAGTTGAACATGTGAAGTTCATAGCTTGGAGTTCAAATCCTCCCTTGCTGGGGAATTTCAAGCAGCAGAGATTTGTCTTTCAGCAATGCCAGCCTAGCTCCGGATTTCTTATATCAAAATGTGGGGTTTGGACTCATAAGAGCAAACAAGCCACAGCTCTGCCAACATTGCTGGATGATGCCTTTTGATGAGGATTCCACTTCCCTGCTGGCTTGTCCTGGGCGTGAACGTCTCTCACAATCCCCCCAACAAACAAACAAACAAAATCAGTCCCCCTCAACTTACCCCGTGCAAAGTGGAGGATACCGTTTTTCGGAGCACGGGCACAAATTCTTCCACAGGCGAAAAAGCATTGGGTGCTAAAACTTGGTAAAGGCTGAGTTTCTTGGCTGCGGCAAGCAAGCAAGAAAGAAACGTGAGTCCGGCAACTGAGGCCTTTGGGCCGAGCTGGTACCATCCCAGAACCGAACCTTGGGCTCTGCCTACCTCGCAAGCCATTGGTTTTTAACCATTCTGCAGATGTTTTGGCCAAGAAGTTGGGGATCTGGATGGCAAGAAGGCCTTCGTGCTGGAGGGGTTTGGGCAGCTGCAGCAGGGATGACGACTTCACACGTTCCATCGAACTCTAAGCAGAGATACAGTCAAAGTGTCCTCTGTAAAAAACAGTGTGTTCTTGTTCCCGTTGAATACGCAACTACCACAAAATCTTAATGAAAGGGAGGCTACCAACAATATAAAGGGAGGCTACCAACAAAAGTGTTGTTTTAATCATTTCTACATATTTACTTGTGTCACTTCTTTACCCCAAGCTTCATGTAATGGCATGTGGGAATGACCTTGGGAGACAGGAGGAAGAGCTGCAGACTAGGCAACAGTCAGATAAGAGGCAGCTGAGTCTGCAGAAGGAATGGGGGCGTGGTAAACCTCTCAGAAGGGACCCTCTCTAGTTTCTTGGACTGTAAAGGCGAGGGGAGGGGAGAAATGTACTTCCAGACTTGCAAGATTCTGTTAGTGCAACCTTACAATAAAGATAGAGCTAGTACTTCTGGGTGTGCTTCTTGTCTGGACTACCTCGCAAGGCTGACATCAATCTTGCAAGTCTGAAAGTACATCTCTTCCTGCTAGTCTGCGGCTCTTCCTCCTGTCTCCCAAGGTCATTCCCACATACCATTACACTTCTCTTCCAACTGTGTGCATAATTCCTTGTTTCATTCTCACCACCAGCCTGTGAATTAAGTTAGACCAGGAAACAGACAGACGCTGGGCAAAGCCTACCAAACGTCTCCAACCCAGTGATCTCCAGATGTGTTGGAATGAAACATTCAGAATTTCCAGTGGCAATTACTATGGTGCCTGTCTAGGATTTATGGAAGGTGACATTAGATAACTTAGAAAAGTGTTTCTCAGCCTCGGCAACTTTAAGATGTGTGGCTTGGTGGCACACCTAAAAGACTTCAAAAACAGAACTGCAATTCCGGAACACGGCATGTTCTTTGATGGGGTGTCAAACAAATTACCGGGCCTTGTATTATCCTATTAATGATAATTATGAAATCACAGTACTATTTCTTGGAAGGCCATTTGACCTACTTGCCTTGACCTACTTGCTCTTTCCTTATTCAAGTCATGAAATCATGATAACACGTGAAATCACAGCTAACCTTGGCAAGATTTCAGTAGAAATGACACAAAAATTCACAACTGATAACAGAATCCAAAAATATTTGCTGATGTTGTTGTTGTTTTCGTGTCAGAAGCTTTCGCTTCTGTAGTGAAAGGATTTGCCAGTGAAAGGATTTGCCGGTGACATCACCCTTGCCCGGGAAGGAGGCTCCTTTCATGTCCCTGTGATTTTTCCCACCAAAGTGGTACCTAATTTACCTACTCGCATTTGCATGCTTTTGAACTGCTAGGTTGACAGAAGCTGGGACTGATTTTACTAATTGCCGGGAGCTTACTCCAGCACGCGGCTCACCCTCGGGTTAGCTGATGTATAGTTTATATAGAAGGTATTTCTTTCATGACACCTTAAAGTTGCTGAGGTTGAGAAACACTGCCTTAGAAGCATCAGTATGAGAAAGCTTGGAATAAACCTCCTGGCTTTTAAAATTAAGCGTGGATCATTTGCTCCTGATTTTGAGAAAACTAAACCTAGACCAGTTTGGTGTGGTTGTTAAGGCACCAGGCTAGAAACCAGGAAACCGTGAGTTCTAGTCCCGCCTTGGGCACAAAGCCAGCTGTGTGACCTTGGGCCAGTCCCCCTCTCTCAGCCCCAGGAAGGAGGCAATGGCAAACCAGGAGACTAAGAGTTCTAGTCCCGCCTTAGGCATGAAAGTCGGCTGGGTGACCTTGGGCCAGTCCCTGTCTCTCAGCCCTAGGAAGGAGCCAATGGCAAACCAGGAGACTGAGAGTTCTAGTCCCGCCTCAGGCATGAAACCGGCTGGGTGACCTTGGGCCAGTCCCTGTCTCTCAGCCCTAGGAAGGAGCCAATGGGAAACCAGGAGACTGAGAGTTCTAGTCCCGCCTTAGGCATGAAAGCCGGCTGGGTGACCTTGGGCCAGTCCCTGTCTCTCAGCCCTAAGAAGGATGTAATGGCAAACCACCTCTGAAAAACCTTGCCAAGAAAACTGCAGGGACTTGTCCAGGTAGTCTCCGAGAATCGGACACAATTGAACAGATTAAAAACAAAAAGTTCTTCTCTAAACATTAAGAAATAAAGTATGGGCACTATTTTAACTCTGTCCTTATTAGGTGTATCCCATTTCCACTGCAGTAACAATATTGTATTTTCTCAACAGTGAGGCATGTATTTATTTATAAATTTATAAACTGCTTCAGTCAAGGCTACTCTAAGTATTGTACAAAAGCAACAGCTGCAGCCAATGCAGTAACAACCAAGACAGAAATATAATGTATGATTACAGGATCTCCTGGCACTAAGCTACAGCACACAATAAAGCATTTAAAAGAAACCAGATACTTACATTTTTCACTAAATTAAAAAGTGAGTCACCCATCTTGCCCTGGTACATTTCATTTACGATCTTGAGCAAGCTATCTGCTTTTTGCCGCTCACTAAGAACCAGATGAATGTCAGTGCTGTTGCAATTCTGATTAGACGATGCCAACCCAAAAGAAATTAAAAAAAAAAACACATTTGTTTTTAATTCCTTGCATGTATGCTGTTTTTTCATAAGGTATTTTGTATTTTGGGGTATTTTAAACAAGGTTGTAATAAAATAAAGAGATCGATAAATACAATAAATTAAAAAACCTGGAATGGTTATTATTTATCAACTTTTGGAATGGTCAGAATCAGAATAGGACCAGTTATATCTTTAAGTTTCTATGATTTTGCTTTGCATTTGCACGGAACTGCACAGTGGAACTGAGATGCTCTTACAGGTCTTGGTAACCACATTTTAATACAGGGAGTGTAATATTCCTCAGACCATGGAACCTACTTCAGTTCTTCCTGGTGCAACAGGAGGCTCACTCTGAGAATGGGTGGGGCCGGAACAAAAAAAAAGAGTGAGGCCAGGAAAAGAAGTATATTGAAATTGAATAAATTTCATCTGCCCAGAGTCATGTATATCCATCTATATAAATTGGGTGGATGGATGGAGAGAGAGACAGATCAGACAGACAGGATAGATAAGATAGATACATAGAGAGATGAGATAGATACAGATAGAGAAATAGAGAGATTAGATAGATAGATAGATAGATAGATAGATAGATAGATAGATAGATAGATACAAATAGATGAGATGAGATGACATAGAGAGATGAGATAAATAGATAGATGATAAGAGAGATGAGATGAAATAGATTAGATACATAGATAAAGAGATTAGATGGAGAGATAGAGATAGATGAGATAGAGAGATGAGATGAGATGATGAAATGAGATGAGATGATGAAATGAGATGGATAGATGGATAATTGTTTTTCCTTTTGGCCACCTTAAAAATCACAATTCAGACATCTTTGGAAGGCTTGGGGGGTTCAATTCAAGCCCGAGGGCCTAAGATTGTGCACCTCTGCTTTAAAGTAATGCACCTTAAGTTGAAAGGCCTAC
This sequence comes from Charina bottae, assembly GCA_023362775.1. NCBI lineage: Eukaryota > Metazoa > Chordata > Lepidosauria > Squamata > Charinaidae > Charina > Charina bottae. The sequence goes on from JALMGJ010000010.1 coordinate 29,138,853, forward strand.
CTCACTCTTTCCTGAATAGCAATGGTAACGGCCTCTCATCTCTTCCGCCAAACTCTTTAGAGTGGCCTAAAGGAACGAAATTAATGAAAGTCACCGGCTATTCCCTCTGAACAATAATTCTATTTTATAAAGTGCTAAGCTAACGCTGTTGTTGTTGTTAGTTGCCGTCCAGTCATTTACGACTCATGGCGACCCTATGTACAATAGAACAAAATGCTAAACGATCTTGCGCCAATTGCCTGACTGTTCCAATGTTTGCATCAGTCTGGCAAGATTGATGTCAGGGAATCCAGGACAAGAACCACACTGAGAAGGGTTTCCAACTCTAGTTTCTTTATTGTTCTTACCCTATGAACAGAATCTTGCCAGACTAAGGCTACTACACTAACCTAAGGGAAATAACTCCAAAGACTCTAGGGAGGGGCTGCCTTGAATTTCATAACCTTCCCAGCAACAGAGTCCGGGCTGTGAAGTCTCTTATCAGTCTGGAATGCTCTCTCCCCCTGGGAAACAGCATCAGTGCCAGAATCCACATCACCCCCTCCTTCAGGAACACATTCCATCACATTTATTACTGCTTTATCCGATGCATAAGAAAAAAACTGTCTTGACAACATCATGACTCATGTACAAAAGGGGCAAAGCTTGTGTCACAATGCTTGTTTTGTCATTTGACTGCCCCCCTGCAGACACCCACATGTATTCAGGACTGCACCCCATTCTTCATCAGAAAGATGATTAAACGGTTTTAAAGCATCTTTTGATCCAAATATGGATGGTGATTTAGCTGTTATGGCTAGATTATGGCCTATGCCTTCTTCAATAAGATGGGGTTCAGATCGCATACAATTTGCTGTCCAATGGTTTCTTGAATAAACCACAAATTGGGTTTATACAACCAATTAAGCCAAAAGCCAAACAACCCACATTGTGGCTTAGTGGGTTTACATGAACCAGGCACACCAAAGCAGAATAAAATATAGTTCATCTTGCATGGAGAAGGAAGCTCCTCCTTTGATCCTTTATTTCTCCATTTAGCCTAGTATTGCCTGTGTTGGCAAGAATCTGCTGGGTCTCAGGTGAACAACCTATTTCCCTTCACTTGCTACCTAACTCTTTCAAATTGGAGAATTGGGAGGTTCAACCTGGTGCGTTCTGCACATGAAGCTGTTGGTGTGCCTCTGAACTATGCTTCCCCTTCCCACAACCCAGAGACTTACAAGAGGGGCTTCACTGCTGCAATTGTATGCCACAGTATGGACCAGCATACGTCTTCCTGCTGAACATTGTTGGATGTAATCAGACAAAATTCCTGAAGCCTGGTTTGGACTGTTTTGGAAAACAGGAAAAGAAAGGGGATGGGGTGGGAGAGAAGAGCAGTCTATAATTATGAGATAGGAAAGAGAAAGTTCCCATCAAACTAAGGAATACAATTAAAGCCACCATTAGAATGTATTGTCGAAGGCTTTCACGGCTGGAGTTCGATGGCTGTTGTGGGTCTTCTGGGCTGTGTGGCCGTGTTCTGGAAGTTGTGGTTCCTAACGTGCTCCTGCCCTCTGAAGATGCCGGCCACAGATGCTGGCCAAACGTTAGGAACCACAACTTCCAGAACACGGCCACACAGCCCGGAAGACCCACAACAGCCAACCACCATTAGAACTCTCATATGATTCATATAGAGCTATGATCTACCAGTTAGGAGGAATAAAGCAGAACCAACCCACAGATCAATGGTAGGGACACCAATGGCTTTCCAGATGTTGCTGAATTCAACATCCAGCAGCCCCAGGCATCATGGCCAGTGGTGAAGCATGCTGGGAGTTGTAGTTCAGCAAATATTTGGAGGCTGGCAGGTTTCCCTCCCCTACTTAACACTATAAAGAGAATTTGAAAATCCCAGCATGTCTGTATCCTTCAGGGCTTGACCAAGCTAACTGAAAGATCTTGCTGAAGTATACTCTCCATGTAAAAATGAATTATCTCCATTGTATTTTCATGCAAAGCCATGTGGGGTTGAATCAAACCAAAAGATCTGGATGCTCAAACACACACAGTGTTTCCTTTGCTTCATCTCCCACTTTTTATCCATATGGAAATCCAAGGGGACATGATGTGATGATCTTGCTCAAATGTTCTTCTATCCAAGACTCTTCCAGATACAATCATCCTTCAAGCAAGATTGCTGAGCCTTTTGCCTTGAGGTCATAGACTGCATTGAAACCAAAGACAACATCTGTCTTTCAACAGATGACCTACCAGCTTCCTACAATGATCACCATCGAATCCAGCTCTCTCATTGCCAGGACTTTCTTCAAAGCTTTCAGCAAATTGCAGCCTCTGCTGGGTTTTAGCTGCTGGACCCACTGCCTTGCTTCATTTAACCTAGGGGAAAAAAGGAGGAAGGTGAATTTTATTGCACACCAATTTAGAAACAAGCCAGGAGTTATACAGAACAATCAGACTGGGTTCCCCCTTTGGGTTTAATAGCAATAATAACGTCCCCGTCAACAAAGCACGTATCAAACAACCAATTCCAAACAATTAAAACGGTGAAATGTATTGTCGAAGGCTTTCACGGCCGGAGTTCAATGGCTGTTGTGGGTCTTCCGGGCTGTGTGGCCGTGTTCTGGAAGTTGTGGTTCCTAACGTTTCGCCAGCATCTGTGGCCAGCATCTTCAGAGGGCAGGAGCACAGATAGAAGCAAAATCTCTAGAGATTTTGCTTCTATCTGTGCTCCTGCCCTCTGAAGATGCTGGCCACAGATGCTGGCGAAACGTTAGGAACGTTAGGAACCACAACTTCCAGAACACGGCCACACAGCCTGGAAGACCCACAACAGCCATAAAATGGTGAAAGTCAACGAGTAAATGCGGTTAGTGAATGTGAAAGTCAACCAGTAAATGCAAATATTTACATGATAAAATTGTGCAAATAAAATTGCAGCAGAGCAATGACAACAATATAATTCTTCTTCTACTAAAAGTGCCCCCCGCACGCATGCACCACTATCAATAAGAGTACAACCAACAAGGAATTTTGAAAAAGGAAAACAGAGGACATACAATCCCAGCAAGACGAACAAAAATCTGAAACTTCCAGAGACAAATAGCACACTTACCTCTCCCCATCAATTGCTTGTGGCTCCTCCCACAGAGTTGAGATTTCAGTTCCAAATGAAATGAAGTAGAGTTTCTTCATGTAACGCAGCTGTTCATCAATTAATGACTGGAAGGAAAACAGCCAGAGTTTCAGGTTGATCAGAGCTGGCCCCACAGAAGGCAAGACGACCCAGCTCTTACAACATACCTGTTATCACCTCCATGAGGCTGCCACTAACAGATGATGTCAACAATACAGTATTGAATGGACCACCAGTCTATGACAGAGTGGGTTCAGTCATCAAACTAAGCCATGTATCATGAACTGAGCTTTGTTAAATAAGTTAAAATTTGCTGGGCTTCCGAAGTGTCCCAATTCAGTCTTTTGTTAAGTGCGGTTGGTTGAATTAGTCACAACTGGCCATTGTGTAATCAGCCCTTCAACCACAATGTCTACCCAGAATGAATGGAAATCCCACCTCCAATTTGACAAATCATAATAGTTGACAAACTGGAGTTGTTAGGTTTATGTATTAGGGTGGCTGGGTGTCCATAGCATGTTCAAGCAAGCAACCATACTAGAGCTTAATGCATTGTATGAATCCAGAATGAAGAGCAAACGGTTTTCTTCACTGCTATTTAATATTGGCATTTTATGCATGGATCATATAATCGTCTGGCAGATTTGAGAATCCAACCTTCTTCCCTCTTCTCTTATGGCCCCACTGAGTCTCTAGCTATCAGGATGAAATCTCAAGGAGGAAATGAATAAAGGTGATGGAGATATGCCTATACCAGGAAATATACCCCAGGATGAATGGAAATCCCACCTCCAATGCAACAAACCGTAATAGTTGACAAACTAGAGTAAATCACCAGAGGGATCAAATGAAGAGTGAAAATAAGCTTGGCATTTTAAGGGTTGCTTCCCAAACTGTCTTTGGGGAACAAGATGAATCTAAAAGGGAAGGATCACTTGCCCATGGAAACTAATAAAGGTCATAGCTTAAGAATTCATCAGCTTAATGAGACAATGCAGGCTTCCCAAACAGAAGGTCACAAGCTTAAACCATCACATCTCCAAGGAAGACACCTCCAGTTTGAGCTTTTGAAGGAGTGCAGCCAGCTTGAAGAACTAACAGTTTGACCTGGTAGGAGGCAATCTCCTATATTCTTTCCTGCGTACTGCTCGAGAATCAGCGGTTAAGGAGCTAGACTAGGAGTGGGTAGACCCAAGTTCTAGACCTCCTTTGGGCACGGAAGCCAGTTGGTGACCTGGGGCCAGTTGCTCCCTCTCAACCCAAATCAACACCAGGTTCTACAACAAGCCAGCTGAAAAACAAAACCCCTCGTCACATCATGCACGGAGAGCTTTGCTGTGTGAAGTGCAAGTGAGCAGAGTGCAAAGCCATAGACCTGCAACCAAGCAGGAAGACATAGGAACAACACCTTCCTAAGTCCCACTCTGCTCACCACTTGACCACCATCTTCCATGGTAAGAGCCAGCGCGGGCCCCAGTAATACTTACCAGAAGATCCATCTGGAGTTCTTGTAGACTTGGTCCACAACTTACATTGGACATTTCAATCAGAACTCCAAGTTTGCTTCCTTGAATAACACCAAACATCTGGATTGGGAGAAGAAGAAATTAAAAGAAACGGAAAGATCTTAGAACATTAGGATCTTTGTTGAATTGTATAGTGAGTCACCCTGATAATTTTATTACAGGAGAGTTTCTAAATACTCTACATAAACAAATCTCGGTGGCTGCCAGAGTGAAATCTGTAAAAACACAGATAGTTTTACACTACGCTCTAAAATGAAGATATAAATTCAGATGATTGTATTCTCTTCTATTCAGATATAGTTGAGTGTCACACTTTGTTCCTCAACCATAATGTTTGCTTCTGGCTTAGGGATGTTGTGTGAATCCCGCCGCTGTGCTTATAAACTATGGTTTTTAACAGTGCTGTTATGTGACTCCAGCCAATTGTGAGTTATTCAATAAACCATGATTTATAAGTCATGGTTTCGGCTATGGTGTCTGTGATCATTTAATGCACAGCGGAGCAACTGCATATTTTAATGGTTTATGCACAACGGGCCCCTTGGAGCTGTTTTGGAGCGGCACAAAAACATCAGTAATAAACAAATAAAATAAATAAATCATGGGTTTGGACTGCAGGACTGGGGGAGAGAGAAAAAAACAACTTCAAGTTCCACACCTACACAGAGTTCTTGCACTATAAAACTTCTACCCATCCCACAGCGGAAAGTATAACATTGCTATCAGGAAGTATTACACTGAATATTTTCCCCTACACGGGACAGAGCAATTCAGGGTTAGCTGAGAAAAATTCCCGGGTGTGGAGTTTTTGAATCCTCCCTTCCCTGCCTCTCTTCTCTCCCCCCCCACTCCTTCCTGTGATCCGTGAGGTTACAAAGCCCGTGAGCTGCGCTTTCCCCATTCGCCTCCTGTCAAATACAGTCCCCCTCTACGTCGGCCTAAATTTTTGTATGAGTTCTGTCACTGAAGAAGAATTGTTAGCTCAATATGTTCATGTAATAAAACTTTTCCATTTTAATGAAAACAAAAAATATTTTTATATATACAGTGATCTGTTGAAGGACCAGCAAATGGATCTTAAAAACTCTTCAAAACTATTTTTATCGTCTTACTTTTTCATGAATACGGAATATTACATAAGTTGAACCTCGTCCCATTTTGGCCATCCCAATGTCCCGTTTTTGTCTCAAGGAAATATGGTCAGCCTAGTGTGTGTGTTCACTTTCCAAAGCAGCCAGTCAGATGTCTCAGTGAAGCTCAACCTTCCCATTCATAGCCCCCCACATTTGCTCTCACAGACATAATGTCTCTAATACTGGTAACATTTAACCATTTTTTAAAACATTACCTTCTTGCTGCCCCGCAGAAGCCAACACACTCGCTTGTCATATAGATTGATGGCTCTGTGGATGAACGTAATACCCCCCCCCGACAAATATAGGTAATGCAGTATATTGTAATGCTATCAGCAAGTAGCTTACATATTTCTTGTAGTAATGTGGCCCTTCCCTGAATTAATGCCCTCCAACAGTTGGACTTGAACCCCCATGAGCCCCCAGCAGTCCAAGCCACTCAAGTTCAACACATCTGAAAAAGTTGGGGAATGCTGATTTAAACTGTAATTCTGGGGGGGACAGTCAAAAGAATTTGCTGAAAAGATCCATCTAGACCAAGGGTCGGAAATGGCGGCTCGCGAGCCAGATGCGGCTCTTTGGCCCCTTGAGTGTGGCTCTTCCGCAGCCGAACTCACCCCTGCCCCTTCCACGTGATTGGCCCCCGCCCGCAAACCTCGCCCCCTTCCACGCGATTGGCCCCCGCCCGCAAACCCCGCCCCCTTCCACGCGATTGGCCCCCGCCCGCAAACCCCGCCCCCTGGCTCTCTAGCATTTCAAAATGTGCACGAGCATGTCAAAATGGCTCCCGGCATAAACAGTTTGCCGACCCCTGATCTAGACCGTTGTTTCCCAAACTTGGCAACTTTAATTCTGGGAGTTGAAGTCCACACATTTTAAAAGTTGCCAAGTTTGAAAAACGCTGGGTTAGAATATTCTTGGATGCTATTACATTGTTTGTTATTTATTATTTATTTATTTATTTTGTTATTTATTTATTTATTTGTCAGTCAAATTTCTCTGCCGCCCATCTCGTATACGACGACTATGGGCGGCTTACAGACAATAAAAGGACAGTCATTAAAAGTCATTATTGTTCTTTTTTGTTGTTTTCTTTTGTTTCTGTTGGTTTTTAATCTTACGTTTACTGCCCAGAATTGCAACTGGCAAGTTGGGTAGCTATATCAATCAATAAAATCAATTGATCGATCAATCAAATCAGGGGGTCAGTGAAATTTTCACAATATATTTTCCCCCATTATTGCTTTCCAAAGATACTTGGTTAAACACTTTAAGCCACTGGGGTGAAGCGATAAGACCATAGGTCCATGCCATGATGTCAAAAGGATGTCATGCATAATTAGTGTCATTTGCATGATGATCTCATGGTGTGTCGGGCACCATGTGCCCGCCTCCATGGATACCCAAGGATACAGCCACCTGCCTGGACATCTGTGACAGGCACGGCAGCAACTGTATCTCTGACACACCCAGATGAAGACACTCCCAGGCACAACTAGACAGTTCACTTTGTCAGTGTTGTGAATTTCAAAGGCTATTGAAGGCACTGAAGCGGGAAGCTGAGGGATGAAAAACTTTCAGATTCTCAAACTAAGGAATATTTTCCATTATCCCACTGCTTTTCAGACTGAAATCTCCACCAGAAGTGCTGCAAAGCAGCATTCTTTGAAATAGGAAATTTTATTTTAGGTTGCACTTGAAGGAAGATTTCATTCAAAACTTGCTGAGCTGACATTCTCTGCATTCTCCAGTTTCTGCTCCTCCTGCTTCTGATCAGATGTTAAAAAGCAAAAGTTTCTTTGGATTCTAAGCTAGAGGAGAGGATGTTCTAAAAAAGAGGATATACAGATAGTCCTCGTTCAGCGACTGCCTAGTTTGCAGTTATGATGGTGAAGAAAAAGTAACTTTGCAACCAATCCTCGCATTTACGACCTTTGCAGGTCTGTAATGCAAAGGAGAGCCAAAGTCAGATCATAAGCACCATCGCGGTTTCACTTAACGACCACTTCACTTAACGACCTAGCTGCTGGCCCCAATTGTGGTCACTAAGCGAGGACTACCTGTAGCTGGCATCGGCTAAAAGCAAAGTCTTTGGCAACGTAGGGGAGAATGTGGGGTTGGGCGAGCAACATATGGCTGGGTACTCACATTCGCAATTGAGATTCAAAATCGTTAACATCCTCTTGGGTAAACTCCATGTGCTCCACCACATTGCTTGCATCCCTAAAGGAAAACACCCCACGGTGAATGAAGAGGAGACACAAGCAGCCGAAAAACGAGACGGCCTCACACTTACGTTGTAGCAATGCCTTTCTTCATCAAATCCCCGAGCGAGAGTTGCAAGCTTTCCAAGCTGTAGACCTGAATCCAGTCGTCCGTGGCTTTTAAACGAGCAAACAGCACCTCCATGTTCTTGAGTCGCTGTGGACAAAACGGGAATGGAAGTCAAGGCAAGAATAAGCCCACGCCTTTTTGATGATTTCCAGGGCAGTGCAGGAACGCACGGGCTTTCGATTGTTGGGCAATGTGGAGACGAACACTCGTGAATCGATACGAGTTCATCTCTGATGGTCAAGCCCACGGCTTCTTACAGAGATTGATCCAAAGGCCCAGAACCAATTTTTCAGAGCCTGCACAAAATGTACAAGGATGAAATATATCACTCTTATTCTGTAAATCTATCCCAAGCAAGGAAATTTCTCATCTTAGTTTCTCTCCATCCTCATTTTTCTATTTGTAAGTTTGGCTCATCCTGTACTAGTTTTTTGTTTTGTTTTGTTTTTAAGGTTTACACTAAATTGTGTATTGTATTTTTGGACACAAGAGCATGCGTTTTGGCATCTGGCCTACTGGAACAGGTGTTTTTTTTTTTGTAATCCTTTCTCTTCCTATACTGCATTTTTCTATATTATTTTCAGAAATATCTGCTTTTCTCTCATCACAAATCCCCCTTTTTTTTTAATTGGTAAAATGCACTGAGAGATCGGAGATGGGAATTCCTGCCGATAATGGAGTTTCAGTTTGTACACTGACTTGGAAATGCAAAATTGGATAAGTTCACATTTAAATGCAAGCTAAACAAATGTCTGTCCTGTCTAACTACCAGTACAATTTGATAGTGTGCGTGTGCTTCTCCCAAACCAGTTTCTAGTTGCACCAATATAGTACATGTGCTTCTATTTATCATTAACAGAAATATTAAAGGTAAAGGTAAAGGTTCCCCCCGCACATTTGTGCAGTCGTGTCCGACTCTAGGGGCCGGTGCTCATCTCCATTTGTTAGCTGAAGAGACAGCATTGTCCGAAGATGCTTCCGCGGTCATGTGACCGGCATGACGCAGAACGCTGTTACCTACCCACCGAAGTGGTACCTATTCATCTACTTGCTTTTGCATGCTTTTGAATTGCTAGATTGGCAAGAGCTGGGGCGAGTGCGGGAGCTCACTCTGTCACGCGGCGCTCGGGTCTCGAACCGCCGAACTTGCCATCTTCCGATCGACAAGCCTGGCGTCTTACCCACTGAGCCACCACGCCCCTCTAACAGAATATAATATAATAACAGAAATATTAACTTACCATTAAATCCTGGGTTTGGTTAACATTGGTCACTAGTAATTCATTATCATCCACAGAATCAGTGATATGGACACCCCGCCAAGGTTTGTGCCTTTTTGGCGAGCTCGCCTTTGATTCTGGATTCGCACTGCAAAAATAACAATCTTGTCATGCAGCACTACAAGTGGTGGAGACGCTTGGCTTTCACCATCTCTTATTAACAAACCACAGTAGTGCTAGATATGCATTAAGCTGTAAACCATGATTTGCAAAAAAAAAAAAAAAGCTGGATTCACATCTCCTGCCAAGTCAAAAGCAAATGACGGCGCTGCAGTTTAGTGAAACGGCCATCATACGCATCCAATGTTTTAGGGTACCAAATTCAAAAATAAACCCGACACTTTATTTTCATCTTAAAACGTACAAAATATAAAGAGATGGGAACTGGGGGGAAAAGCTCACTAGATGACTCAGGCCAACCTAGTTCACAGGGACAATAAAGGGATCTCCCCGCCATGAACAAAGACGTCTACCAGGGGTGGCGTGTGGAATCCAATGATGGATGCCATCATCAAATGGGAGCACGTAATGCACAGTCTTTCACATTCATGTGAAAAATATGGAAATGGAATGGTCTTTTTTAAATAAGTGTACATATACTGCTTGATTTTAGATATTTTTAATTCAAATACGCATGTTTGTAAAGTTTTTCTTGGCTCGGCTCTTGAATTTTCCTTTGTAAAGCAAAGCTATAAGCACGAGCAATTACAGGGTTTTATCCCGATGAACCTCTTTCAGATTTGCCCCCTTTTCAGGTTGGCCCTTTATTTTTTCCAAGAAAACCGGTCACCGTACCCTAACCCTGTGCAAATAACTACAGCAGCCGGCCAGCTCGGGCGTGCAGCTGCTTTGATCCTTGCAGACACACACCTTCTCGTCAACTTTCTTATTAAGCCCTTTAAGGCAGTGTTCCTCAACCTCAGGACGCTTAAGATGTGTGGACTTCAACTCCCAGAATTCCCCAGCCAGCATGGCTGGCTGGGGAATTCTGGGAGTTGAAGTCCACACATCTTAAACATCCTGAGGTTGAGGAACACTGCTTTAAGGAACCCCTGAAAGTAAATAAAAGCCAAGGGTTTTTAAAATTTATTCTTGTGGAGTCCTCTCTCGCAGCCGTTCCCGACTCCCATCTGGGTTCTTCCCGCCCCCTCCTCCCAAGATGATGCCCGGAGATCTGGGACTCACCAGCTGTCTGCCATGTTTTTGCGTCTCTCCCATCTGCAGCTGATGCTTCTCAGGCCTTCTGGCATTGCCTCTGGCTTGCCCTGTGTTTTCCATCTCCAATGGCAACGGAAGCAACCATTCCCATCAGGGAGGGAAGGAAGGGCTGGGCAACCGAAAGCTCGATGAAATATTCTCATGCGTCACAATTAAGGCACGTGGAGCCCTTTTTCTGCACTCAGCCCTCCCTGCACCTTGTAATCCTTCATACCCAGAATTGCTACTGATTTTTTCTTTAAGGAGGTCCACTCCCATCAAAGGTTGAGGTGGCAATGCTTGAAACCAGGGGTGGCGGGCTGTGGCTGACTCAAGGGCCACCTTTCCCACCAAGTGGGGAGTCACAGGGGCCACCGACAGGGCCTGGGGGAAAGAACCAAGATGATGCACGCTCCTTTCCTTTCCTTTTAAATGTAAGTTTCATTGAAGAAAATGAATAGGACCTTCCAGGTATCTGTTTTAACGTTGTTTTGGCCTTGTTAAGGGTTACTGTATAATGTGAGGATGGGTTTTAAAGGTGTCTGGGGGCGGCATCTGAGATTTTAAGCGCCCCGAGAAGCTGTTGGTGGTAGACCTTTGCCGGAAGCGAAGATGGTCCCAAGAGAACTATACCATATTTATTTTTAAAATTTATATAGCCGCCCATCTCACAAACGTGATTCTGGATGGCATGGCTCTGCTTTCCTCAATCTGTGGAAGAGATCCTAGATCAGAGCTTTCCACACTTTTCATGTTGGTGACACACTTTTTAGACATGCATCATTTCGCGACACACTCTTACAGCAGGGCATCATTTCGCGACACACTCTTACAGCAGGGCACAAGACAGGCACTAGGACCTGCGCGGAATCACAGAAGGTTTGGAGGCAGCAAGACACAAGGCAGGCACTAGGACCTGTGCAGAATCCTGGCAGGGCAGGTTTGGAGGCAGCGAGGCACAAGGCAGGCACTAGGACCTGCGCGGAATCACAGCAGGTTTGGAGGCAGCAAGGCACAAGGCAGGCACTAGGACCTGCGCAAAATCACAGCAAGTTTGGAGGCAACAGGGCACAAGGCAGGCACTAGGACCTGCGCGGAATCCTGGCAGGGCTTGGAGGCAGCAGCAGCTGCAACACACCCAGACACTGCAGCTGACACACTAACGTGTCCTGACACACAGTTTGGAAAGCTCTGTCCTAGATATTTGGGAACCGGAAATCCACCTTTAAAAAAACACACCAGAAACTTGCATAATTGGGAGTTTTAAAGCACTTGTGCCCCGCTACTGGATTTTGTCGGAAAGCTCTTAGCTTTCGTTTATACAAAATTCATTTATGTTGTACAAAATAATTTATACAAAATACATTTATACAAAATATAGCAGTTTAGGGAAAACATGCTGGTTATATAACTGTATTAGAAATAAATATAGCTATGTATTTGCATCCTATTTGCCTTAGATAAATATAGAGAGAATTGTAATTGTTTACTGTTGTAATGGCATATTATATTTTATTTTTATTTTATTTCTTCTGTTTTTCTCTTTTTAAAGCATGTTATGTAATTTTTAAGAAAGAAAGAAAGAAAGAAAGAAAGAAAGAAAGAAAGAAAGAAAGAAAGAAAGAAAGAAAGCTTTCAACTCCCCAAAGGACTTCAGTCCTGAGGATGTGCTTACCGCAAACAGCCATCAGCTCTAGAATGAATTTTTTTAAAAAATCAAATCAAGCCAGTTTGATTTCTTTCAGTAGAGAATTTATTTTGATAAACTTGCTCAATAACAAAAATACAAGTGAGGAAAATCATGTCCGTTTTATACAGTTTGTATTAACAATTTGTTGGGAAATTAACTGCAAAACAAAACAAACAAACAAAAAAATGCCCTCACTGATTAGAAAACAATTATTTTAGAGTTGCAGGACGGGGTGCAGTGGAAGGCAGATGGGAACAGGCCACTGCTAAGCCCAAGAATTTTAAAATCGCTTATGGAGGCAAATCTCACTGAAATGTCATTTCCTTCAGCTTTTGCATCCTTCACAAGGTTTTCATACCTTTAAACAGCAAACTGGGCAGCAGCTGAGGGTGAGGAAAAGAAGTTGAGCTTCTCCATAAAGCCCCAAAAAGTGACATTTGCAAGAAGATGCCTAAATGAGCCTTAACTGCTATAAACTTGTACCAGATGCCCATTAGTGTGGCTAAACTTGCCAAATAAGGCAAAAACCTGGGTTTTCTGAACCTCAGACTACAACAAACACCCTGTCCAGCAGCCATGCTTTCTAGTGATGGTGGAAGCTGCATACCAACTCTCTAAAAAAGTCCAGCTTAGAGAAGGTTGACTCAAACATGCCCCCAAAAGAAGGTCCTAAATCAATGTTTCTCAAACTTTGCACCTTTAAGATGTGTGGACTTCAACTCCCAGAATTCCGGGAGTTGAAGTCCACACATCTTAAAGTTGCCAAGGTTGAGAAACACTGTTCTAAATAATGAAGAGTTTATGATTTTCCAGATGTTGTTGTACTACAATCCTCAGGTCCATCCTGGCTGGAGTTCCTGGGAGATGTACTTCAGCAACATCTGGGAGATACCAGTCTTCCCCACCCCACCCCCAAAAATGTCTTGAATGCTAATAGGATTAGATGCTGCAAGAAAAACCCAGGTTTGTTTGAGACGCTTTCATGGGAGGAGAAAAAAAGAATGCTAAAAAAAAAACCTCCTTAGTGTGTGAAAAGCCTTGGCTGCATAGGTAAGAATCATACAAGCTTGTCAAAAATGAATGCACAAAAAATCTCATTGCACCATAACTGGGAAGTTAAAAAAAAACATTCCCCCACCCCCAGACATCTACTAGGACAATTTTGAGGCATCAACGAAACAGCAGCTAACTCCACACGCCTGAAATGATGTCCATGAACTGCCTTTAAACTCAACCTGGCAGTTTTCAAAGGCTTGGTACGAACTCCCCCCCCCCCCTCCGTTAATATGAATTGCTTTGGACGAAATAGGTAATGCAAGCTGAACCAAATTTAGAGTGCAGGCATTTCAAAACCAGGTAAAACATGTTATACAAATACTCCCAGGCAGGAGGAGGGAGGCGTATTCCAATGCACTTTACTCCAAAGCTCTTCCAGGCCGCCGCCTCGAACCTGGTGCTCTGCACAAGCTGGATTTGGGAAGGCTGCTAGTAGTGAAAAGAAATGCACACACACACACAGATCAGATTTCTCCCCACCGTCCCCAAACCCCCAATGCAACAGACAGAAAATTGACAGACATTTGCACCATTAAAAAAAAACTGTTTTATATACAGTTTATAAGATATGGCCTTTCTGCTATAAATTAATACTGCACGCTTTGCAATTCTATTTAAAGCAAGTGTCGATTTGTCTTTACCATGCCCCCCACTTAAAAAAATAATCACAGGGATTTCCCCCTCCCGCTTCCCTCCAAGAAAGGACCCAATTCCAGGTTTAGCCATTCTGCCAGCTGCAGCTACGTGGCTTTCACAAACTCCTGCAGGAGGGTGAAACGTCCACTCAAGTACAACATGCGCTCCAGGACTGGAGGGAATGAGCATGGATTCCTTACGGTTACGGGCACGGTGGCGGCTGCGTGACTTTCGGCAAATGTGCTTCTCCAGTTTCGTAGGTGGTGATGTGGAAAACGTCATGTGTGTTTTTTTATTTTAGGGCATGGAAGAAGTCATCCTGTGGCGAAAACTTTGGGGGGGGGGATTTAGCCCCCTAAAGGTAAAGGTACCCCCTGCATATTTGTGCAGTCATGTCCAACTCTAGGGGCCGGTGCTCATCTCCGTTTGTTAGCCGAAGAGCCAGCGTTGTCCGAAGACGCTTCCACGGTCATGTGGCCGCATGACGCACGCGGAACGCTGTTACCTTCCCACCGAAGTGGTACCTATTCATCTACTTGCATTTGCATGCTTTTGAATTGCTAGGTTGGCAAGAGCTGGAGCTAGTGCGGGAGCTCACTCTGCACGCAGGGCTAGGGATTCGAACCTCCAAACTTGCAGGAGGTGGGGGGAGAGAATCAAAGCAGGGTCGTCGGCTTCTGGGCGAAGACTAAGGAACAGGAATAGAGTGGTGGGTCTTCTCCTCTCCCCAAATTATCCTACTGTGTGCCCTGCCCCCGAAATGGAAAGACGCTACAGGTAGTCCTCACTTAACAACAACAGGGACCGGAAAATTGGTTAACTGGTGCGGTTGTTAAGTGAGTCACCATAAGACTGGACCCGATTTTACGATCATTTTTACGACAGCCATTAAGCGAATCATGGCGGTCGTTAAGCGAATCCAGCTTCCCCAATGGATGTTTTTTGCCGGAAACCGGCAAAAAAGGTCACAAATCGCAATCACGTGCAACAGGACGCTGCAACTGGTTGTCAATGCGAGCCGGATGCCAAGTGCCCAGATTGCGATCACGTGACTGCGGGGGTGGTGCAATGGTGTGCGATGGTCGTAAGTGCAAATGCAGGTTGTAAAGCACTTTTTCCACGGCCGTCGTAACTTTAGGCCATCATTAAGTGAACGGTCGTTAAGCGAGGACTACCTGTAATGAAGAGAGAACATGATCCCACTTCAGGTAAGAGGTGTTCTTGGAGGCTAGAATTCAGCACCGGAGGCAAATGGCAGAGAGGAAGAATCTGTGTGTGGAAAGGGGGGAGAGGAGAAGAAAGGGGTGAAGTTGCCCCAGCAATGCCGTAGGCTCAATTGCTGAACTTCCTAAAATCTGAAAGGACGCCTGCCGCAGATGATGTACAACATTGAGGTTGTAAAGTGTTCATGTAATTAACCCCAGCAAGAGAGATGAGGAGGCAGGATCACGTGGCCTGGGGCTCCGAAGCACGCTTGCACTTGTGTCCTTAAAAACATAGCCTGAGACGTAGGAGTTGATCAGGCAAATGTTTTAAACATCAAGAGCGAAAAAGAAAGGGCGCCATTGCCCAACTATGCTGTGGAGCTACCTACAACCGGAGTGGGCCACGTGGAGAGCCCAGACCAGGGCTTTCCAAAGTTTTCCCACGGCGACACACCAACCGCCGTCGGTGTGTCGCCGCGGGAAAACCCGGAAGCGCCGCCATTGCGGAAGTGCGCAAAAACCCGGAAGCGCTGCTGCCGCTTTCGATTTTTACACGCCGCCATGGCTTTCGGATTTTCGCATGCCGCCGTTGGTGTGTCGCCGTGGGAAAACCCGGAAGCGCTGATGGCGCGCCATCAGCGCTTCCGGGTTTTGACGTGACACATCTGGGCCCCACAAGTGACACACTTTTGTGTCGCAACACACAGTTTGGAAAGCTCTGGCCTAGACGTTCGCAACCGGTTCCCCCGGACTCCATTTTTAGCAGCCTTTGGAGTCTACTCCAAAGTGAAGTGGTGTAACTGCTGGAAACTGGTGATGCAATTTCGATGCGGGAAACCACGTGAAAATGACTGCATAAACTCTAAAGCAGCACAAAGACCTCATCCCCATCCAATAAAACTGGGTAAAAACTCACATACAGACACAAATCTACAGGGCGGGAGGGAAGAAAAGGAAAAAAGAAAATCCCAGCTGTGGGCAACCTGTTTTGCCTTGTTGTCTCGCTTGCTGTGGCCCTTATCCTTCCCTTAAATGGTAAGTGTGGCTCTTGGCCTGCAAAAGGTAACCCACCATCGCTTTGCAACGATTATTTTAAAAAACAGTAATTTTCTATATAAAATGGTCTGGCATCTACAACATGTGTTCTGTCTGCAGAGGCAAAAGTCTTCAGAACCCACTTCTAATTCCTGGCAAAGCTCAAGATGGAACGCTTGACCTTAAGCCAAACAAAGACATAATTTCACAAAGCCGTTAATAATAATAATAAAAAAAAAACATTGAAACTCGCCAATTATTTCGGAGGAATTCTTCTGCCAATTGAGCGGACCGATAATACGCTCCGAGAACAAAATGACCCTCAGTCACCTATTCCAGTTTGAAGGAGGAATCGCCGTCCTCCGCAAACTCAGGCAAGAGAAACGATGCGCCCTCACAAATCAGTCCCTTCTCACAGTCCCGAGATGGGGACGTTTGCCTCTATGGATAGTCTTCGGCTGTTTGGAGTTCATCTGGTGGTTTCCTACCACGCCGAGCTCCTGAGCTTGGGTGCAAACTGTGACGGGTCAGCCCCCGCCCCTCTCTGACCGAGAAGCGGTTCCCCTTAGCCCTTCCTCTGTTGCTATCCACATGATGGGGTCCCCAACATAGCACCCAGGGGTGCCAATGCATCAGCACACACCTCCTTTGGCGCCAGACGCTCCACCTTTACATCTTTCTCAACATTAATTTGAACAAAACAGACGCAAGCATGCGAAAGAGCAAAAAGGGTCGTTTTCAAAAAGGCTCGTGGGTTCCACACAGGGCCCGTTGACCCTTTTAGAAAACAAAGGGAGCAGCTGTAGCCCAGTATTATTTTTTTTTGGGGGGGGGAGGGCCCGCCTGCCCTGAACAAATAGGGAGGTGGGGATTGCTAGGGAGGGTCCCTGCAAGGAGTGGGGCAGGCTACAGAAGCCGGCAGGAACCCCTCCAGCCAGATGGTAGAGCCGGCCTTGGTGGCCATTTTCTTCAACCGCCCACAAGTTTTCCAAAAACCTACATTATTTGATTCAACTGAGAATCCTTATGTGCGCATGGCTTTTTGTTTCTCTTTCTTTCTTTCTTTGCAGCAGGGAGTCCTTCCCACAGCGTGACACTGGAAGTCCTCAGCCATTCCTTCCACCGCAAGCATTTGCTTGCACCAATGAGTCGGAGTCCCTCAACAGTTGGGCTACGAGCATCGGACACAAGATTTCTAAGAGGGGGTGGTTGCACCCAGCGTGACAGACTTGTGGTGTTACTTGGCACGCTTTGGGAGAAGCGTGTGGCCCCGTTTTAGGCGGCTGCGGGCCAAGTTTTGGGTTTAGTGGGCCGAACAGCAGAGCACCGGACATAAACTGAGGCGGCCAGACCCGTCTCTGAACACGTTTTAAGCCATAAAAAAACCCAACACTGCGTCATCCAATAATCAACTTGTTCTTTCGTGAAATAGTAACAGGGGATTTAATACTTTCGGGGGAAAGAGGACGGTGCTGTTCGTGTTCCACACAATTGGAGATCCTTGTGGCATATTGCTTGCCTCAAAGCGCCCCTTCATGTAAAGAGCAAGGCCTCAAAAAGATGAGAGACGCCCACTATTTACACCGCTTAAATTATGCATTGACCTGTTGGGCTTAGTTTCCCACTGCTGGGGTCAGATCTTTCAAAAGTAAGACATGATTTCATCTTTGACCATCAATATACAAATAAATTACCCTACAGAGGAGGAGGAGGAGGAGGACCAACCCTCTTAGCTTAACTTAAAATTGCACCTAGGAAGGCATGGAGTTGTTGGTACCTATTAGAAAAACCTGTCAAAAGCAAGGGCTGCTACAGAGAATGAGGTATACTGAAGACTTTCTCAGCGATGCAGCCTTCAAAAAAATGGCTTTCCTTTCTGAGTTTGCTTCTTTTTCTTTTGCAAGTTCTAGTGTTGCACACCACAGTGTTTCGCTTGTGTTGGTAGGTATGTATGCATGTGTGTGTGCTTGTGTATAAACAGACATACCTAGACATTCTGCATACTGCATCATACATATAAATACACACACACACACACACACATGCGCACGCACACACTCACATATAAATATATATGAAAAATTCTCAACCCCACCCCAATGTTCCTGGTGTTTCCTAAAGGTCACAGGGAGGTGGTGACAACAGCAGTGGTGGCGAGTGGATGGGTCCTCGTAACAGGTTTCCAAAAGCGTCTTTTGATCTACAGGCTTCAGGGTGCAGCTAATGTGAGACTGATCTCTTGGGTGCAGGGGTGTGGAGGGCGGGAAGGGGTGATGGCAAACGCTTCTTGCCTATCATAGAAGGAAGATGCTAAATCTCTGAAAGAGGGAGAGGCCAGCCCCGCCCTTGGCAAACGCCCGGTCAACCAAAGTGCATAAATACTTTTGAGACTTTCAATATTGTCAGATATTTCAAAGGGGTACAGTACGGTGATGCGGGGGGAGTTGAGGGGATGGGGAAAAGCGAATAATGCTGTTGAGTGTAGAAAATAAATCTTCTTCCACACGAGGTCCTATCACAGTGCACACCTGACCACATCCAGATGCTGAAGAGATGAGTCGTGGTTGTCTGTATTTGGTTATGGGAAAGACTCTCCATAAAAACGAATAATAATAATAATAAAATTAAAAAAAAATCCAAAGTGCATAGTGAGAACAGAGAAACCTCCTCGTTCTGGTAAGACTGCAACGGCCCGACACTAGCATCTTCCCGAGAATGCGTCAGACGTCCTATTCTCCTTCATGATCATACGAAAAAGTATTGAGACATTCGTCAGCCAGGTAAACACACTTTGCCAGCAAACAGAAGTCCCACTATCGTAAAGAAAATAGATAAAACAAACAGTACGTAAGATGAGCCGACCACTGTGTTGTTCGGAAGTTTATAAGGTTGGCCTCCCACTTCGTTGATGTAAAATCCTATGGGGAATATTAAGGCTGCCATACAGAAAAGGATCACTGAAGGAGGAAAAAAAAGAAAAGAGAGAGAGAGACAGAGAAAGAGAGAGAGAGAGAGAGAGAAAGAAAAAAAACTAGGTTAGTGGAAAAAGTTGTACTGATGGCTAAAAGCACTGGAAAAGCCCAGAAGGCTTGGGGCGTCACAAGACTCATCCTGTTCCACCTCGGGGGCCTAGGTGGGATGATGTGCTTAAAACATGGTGGCCCAAGCATCTGGAGGCAGAAGGATGCTTCTGGACTTCCTGTGCTCTTTCATTGTGCAACCGAATTGTTTCCAGTAGTTCTATTTGTTTTTAAGCATTCTATTTCACTGTAAAAGCCCTCGGAAGTGCCATTTAAATGCCAGGACACCAAGGTGAATAAAAGAAGGGAAATAATATGGCACACAAACCACAGATTTAATCACCCGCCGAAACAAAAGCTAACATACCGTGCAAAAAGGCTGTATGGTCGCATCCACACGTCAGGAGGAGTCTGGTAGCATCTTTTCCACCTAATGCGTGTTATTAAAAGGCAAAAACAGCTCAGGAAAGTTTAGGCCTTTGAATGGAGTTTGTTGGTTGGAAAAGGGACTACCAGATTCCTCCTGATGTTTTGCCACCATAGACTGACGCTGCTCTCCTCCTCCTCCATCCACAAGGTGGGAAGCCAATAGCTTCTCACGCCAGAGGAGGACCATGGAACACCTACCTAAAAAAGTGTATCATCTGCCCATCCAACTCTAAAACCAAACAAACTTATTGGAATGTCTGTTAAAGAGCCGCTAGAGGGCGCTTAGAGCTTGCTGTTAACTCAGCCTTCCGTAATTCCGACACTCAAAACTCTAATGGGGGATTATGGGTGTTGGGAGTCCAGCATGTCAAGGGGAACAGTTGAACACTGCAAATGAAGCAGTAAGCACCACCTCTCGCACAGGTTTGATGGACAAATTCAAACTGCACTGAGCTTGGTCGCCTGTAAAGCGAAGCACAGATCACAGGCAGCTCTGCCTGTTACTGACCTTGGCAGGGTGGCTCTCTTAATATTTTTAAGTCTTGGGTTTATATTTAGTACAGCTTCGTCTTGGCCATCAAAGCCAAGCTGGGCCTTCGCTTGAAAATGGACCAGGCTATTTTAGACCCTAGGTGGGGCGTGTTCTTTTTCAATATTCTTCCTTTAAAAAAAAATAAAAAAATCTGGTTCTCTGCAAAGAAACTCTAAAAAAATGAAGAGGGCAGCAATTGATTTATGTTTTTCTTCCTTAAAACCCCAAAAGCAGCACTAATGAATCCGGGAAGTCCAGTACCCTATTTCCAATATAAGCCTGCCCCAGATCACACAGAGAGCTACATCAGGCCAGGCCATAATCTGCTTTCTTATGGAGTTAGTTTGGGATAAGAATCTATGGTTTGCAAATGGGCTTCCAACAGAACAGTTCTTGGTTTTAAGGCTCTTCCTTGCTTCTCTGCAAAAGACCAACATGGCTATCGAAAGGGATTAATATTCCTGTCTCGTTTTCTTTTTTGGGGGTTCCAGTGAGAAAAGTTGGTGGCACCATCTGGGGAGAAGGACCTCCAGCAAGTGCAGAAAAGGCTCTGTGGATTTGTATACATCAAGGAACTCCCAAGCCCTGCTTGAATTTGGGGTGCTGCGAACTAAACCGGGGAACCTGTCTAGATTCAGAGCCTGGACGTTCCACCACCAGGGCGTTTCAGAAAAGCCAACCGACGGGATATGGAGGCACGGGCCTTCCTCCTCTCCTGCCTCCTTCTGGCAACTGTTATTCAGTAGCCCTTTTGGGGAGCAGAAAAGGCCCTTTAAGGGAAGGAAGATGGTGGGGGAGGAATAACTTTTCATTGAGAAGGAACTGACGGGGGCAAAACAACACCAGCTTGAGAATACTAGTCACACGCATCCCATCTTGTCTCCTGATAGGCTCACAAACCACATTTTCAAGAAAAGAAGAAAATCTATTTCCGGAACAAATGCTTGCGCAACGCATCCCGCCCGCAACGCTGAGCGCTTGGTTGGCAGTGTTGACAATAAAGCGCCTGCTGAGTTTGCCATCCGACCTGTGGCTGGAGGAGACGCCCCTGTCTCTGCAGGCCTTCTGGGCCAATTTCCCCACCCCCCCACCCCCCAAAGCCACCCGACCCGTTTCGTCTGATGAGCGGGAAAGACAGACTTACTTCCAGTGAATGCTATCCAGCGTGCGTATTTTGTCGCTTCCCTTCGCCAGTGAGAAGCCACTAGCAAACCGCAAGTGACAGTCAGTGAAATGATTCCCATGATGATGAAAAATAGAGTCGTGATCCACTCAGGGGGCAGCCGTGGAGGAATGCAGGTCCTGTCACGTCCATGAATGGTTTGACACTGTCGCACAAGGCCAACGGTGAGAGCACCTGGAACGACAGGCACAAAGACCCCGTGACAATTAATTAACATACATTCTGGAAGCCAAGTGATCTCCAAACACATGCCTGGTTCGGTTTGGCTTTCTCCTTCTTCTGGAACAAGAAGACAAGAGCAGTCCTGCTTTTGGCCACGGCTTCTTCCGGTCAACTCAGGGCAGGGTCTTGTCTTGGCTAAGACGGCTGAATCCCACCTCGCCCCACCCCTTTCAGCAACCGGCCATTCTGAGAAGGTGCACAGAAACAATTTAGGCAGCCTGACCCTAACTAGTCCTTTCACGTATGGGTATTTCATAGACCTGGAGCCTTGGAGGGGAAATGTGATTGGCTTAAGCAAACAAACCCCCAAACATTGAGCCAGATGGCTGGCCAGGCCACTTGAGCTCAAACGAGGGTGACTTCTTTTTATCCTAAGAACGGAGGGCTTCTTCGCTCAAGCCTCTCAGGCAGAGAACTGATCGCCTCTTCAGAAGCAGTAAGGTGAACCTATGGCACTTGCAGATGGCATAAATATTTAAATAGCCTGGAAGGAAGGAGAAAGACTTCTTGGAATTACTTTGGAGTGGAAAGAGAGTTGAGCTTGATGCTCTGAGCTTTTCCAGAAAGGAAACTACTTCACTCCCCAGAGCAAAGGCACTGATGCAACCACTGGTTGGTGTTTGTTTGTTTGGCAAGAGCCAAGTTGGGCAGAGCGCCAATAACTCCTTGGGGCTTTGTTCCCCAAGTCTAAGGAATGGAGAACTTTCTGACTCACCTCCACGGCCGGCCAGCTGGGATTGGCTACTTCTACTGGGCTGGTGCTCGGAACATCTGCTCGGCATCCGAACCCAAAGAAGGCCAAATAAAGAGAATGGAAGAACAGTCCTGGGGAAGCCAATGAAAGGCCCACCTAGTTCACTCTGGAGACCTACAGGCTGAGCTCATTTCCTGATGGTTACATCCATATTGTTCCCCTGGCACTAATACCAAATGATCATATCAAAGCACTTTCAGGATCTTTTTTTTCCCCCACATCCCAGTCTAGTCTACAGCTAGTGGTCTCTTATCCAAGTCCTAACCACAACCAACCCCGCTTAGCTTTTTTTTCCAGGTCAGCTAGGTGCTGCCCCAAATAATGACAAAGAGAATGAGCTGGGCTCCAGGAGGATGCCAAGTCAGATTTCATCTTGACTGCAAGCAGGCCGAGGAGAAACTATTTAGGTATTATAGTCATCTTTTCCTGTATTTTTGCCAACTCTAGCTATTCTTTTTGAATCCAGATCTTCCATTTGCCTAACTAAGCCTAGGGATCTTATCAAACATGCACCCAAAGTGTATACAGTATAACCAGGTCCTTTCCAAATGTATTAATTACATTGGGGGGGGGGGGAATACAGGAGAACTTGAAACAAATCAAGCCATTAACAAGTTTCAGCAGGATGCTAATTTGGGCCAACCCACAATTCCTGGACCCAAAACCAAGAGGGATTGTTGAGTGATAACCATCATGCAAAAGAATCAAGTAGTGTCTCTTGCAGAAAATTGTTATTTGACGTAAATGCTTGAAGGATGCCATGCACACACCACCTTCAAGACCAGGAAGGAACAGCAAAACACACTGTTAGTTTCTATATGTGTAATGCAAATATCACTGGACAACTTTCAAGGCTTAGATGAAGGAACTGTTGAAAGAGCTGCCCTGGATGACAGGAGAGGAGAGGAAAAGGTTTAAATGACATCAATAGAACATGTTCCTGTCCCTCACAGAGAAAGAGGTCAGTTCAGCACATTTTCCTAGATCTCAGCATGGGAACCTAATCCTGGCCATTTCTGCGAGAGGTAGAGCACTGACAATCCAACCTCTGTTTCGAGATGACTGTCAAAAGCCAACACTCTTCCGGCTTCATGGAACATACTTTGTGGAATCAAGTATGCACAAGAGCCTTTTCTCTTTCCAAGAAAAAGCTATTTTCTTTGAGCCCTGTGTGAACTCAGAGTGGCAAAAATGTGTTCATCGTTTCCCATCCAATATGGCAAAGAACGAGGACCCTGACGAAATCTTTTTCTAGTAGGAGTATCAAAGTGTGTTAGCGGAGTGTTTCCTTCCACTCAGCTAAATGTGCAGAGAGCTAGTGTGATCTGGTCCCTGTAGGCCCGAAGCTGGCCAGGAGAAATGTTATTACAGGTGAGAATTTGTTATAATTGAATTATTCCAGTCCAACTTTAAAGCCTCAAGGCAGTAGTAGTTATGCTATTCATCTGTACACTTGCTTGATCAATGGCAATCATATGTGAATATTGTAGGAGAAGAGTTGTGTTAGTCCATGGTAGCCAAAAATCAGGAGCCTAGAGGCACCTTATCGAATTAGCAAATTTGGTTAAAAGACACCAGCTTTCTGGAGCTACATATTAATAAAAATGGTTAGTCTGAAAAGGTACCACCAGACTTCTCCTGATTTCTGATGGTCATTTGTGGTGGCCTTATACTAGAACAGTGTCTCTTAACCTCGGCAACTTTTAACATGTGTGGATTTCAACTCCCAGAATTCTGGCTCAGTTCACAGGACATATTAAACCCGGGTAAACAAAGTTCATTGTGTTCACCTAACGTACAATGCCCAAACAAGCCACACTATGGCTTAACGTAATGCCCAGGTTCAGACACAATGCACTAAACCAGTGTTTCTTACTTTTTTCTCTCTCTCGGGACCCCTTCCCATTTTTAAAAATTATGGAGAACCTCCAAAGAGCTTTTGTTTGTATGGGATATATTTATCGATATTTACCGTATTAAAAATTAAAACTGACACATTCACTGCCGCTACTGCTTCTCACAACTGTTTGATGGGATTTTAATACAGCATTATTTTTCAACAGACAGGAAAATAATTTCGATTTTGTGGACCCCTAAGAGGATCTTGGGGGACCCCCATGGGTCCTAGAACCACATTTTAAGAAACACTGCACTAAACTAATCACCGGGTTCCCGTGATGCACTCAATCACAAACTGCACAAT
The DNA here is from genome assembly GCA_023362775.1 of Charina bottae. Classification (NCBI taxonomy): domain Eukaryota; kingdom Metazoa; phylum Chordata; class Lepidosauria; order Squamata; family Charinaidae; genus Charina; species Charina bottae. Next base: position 29,163,427 of record JALMGJ010000010.1, read on the forward strand.
TCCACTTTGGCCCAGTCTGGAGCGTGTGCAAACCCAATCAGCAAGCCCTCCGTACAGTCACTCATGCTCTCGTCATCTCCCATGTAGATCATTGCAATGCGCTCTACATGGGGCTACCCTTGAAGACTATCCGGAAGCTGCAGCTGGTGCAGAATGCGGCAGCGCGGGCAGTTTTGGGTGCGTCAAGATCCGCACATGTAACACCGTTGCTCCGCGAGCTGCATTGGGTGCCAGTTTGCTTCCGGGTCCAATTCAAGGTGTTGGTTATCACCTTTAAAGCCCTACATGGCATGGGGCCAGAATACCTGAGGGACCGTCTTATCCCCATGTTATCGACCCACCCCACCCAGTCATTCAGAGAGGGCCTGCTACGTACCCCATCAATTAGAGAATGTCATCTGATGGGGTCTAGGAGGCGGGCCTTCTCTGTGACAGCGCCCACTCTATGGAACATCTTGCCCGCAGAGTTGAGACAGATCTCCTCCCTCCCGACCTTTAGGAAAGAGCTGAAGACCTGGTTCTGCCGCCTGGCATGGGAAGGAGGAAGGGATAGTTCCTCATGGGGGTGGCTAATCCCCTAATTTTATAACTGTCCTTTTAATTATTCCATCACCATCTGGATTTTTTAATATATATTTTATTGTATAATTGAGATTTTAGACCTTATTTTAACTTATTTATTTTGAACCGCCCAGAGTTCCCCATGGGGGGAGATGGGCGGTCATAGAAATTAAAATAAATAAATAAATAAATAAATAAATAAATAAATAAATAAATAAATAAATAAATCAGGATAGCAGCAGTCCTCGCTTAACGAAGGTAATTGGGACTGGCAACTCCATCGCTAAGCAACACAGTCGTAAAGCCCAATGTTACGTGACCATGCTGACTTATGATGGCTTTTGCAGCACTTCCCGTTGTGGTCATTAAGTGAATCCTACGCGGTCATTAAGCACAACATCACACGATCACCATTTGCAACCTCCTGCCAGCTTCCCCATTGACTTTGCTTGTGGGAAGTCAGCAGTGAAGGTTGCAAATGGTGATCATGTGACTGCAGGACACTGCAACCTTCATGATTGTGAGCCGGTTGCCAAGTGCTCGAATTGCAATCACGTGGCCGCAGGGATGCTGCAACAGCTGCAACTTTGGAGACCCATTGTAAGCCTCCTCATTCAGTGCTGTCGTAACTTCGAACGGTCGCTGAATGAGTGGTTGTTAACCGAGGACTACCTGAATACCAATCACTTAGTACTGAACCTAGGATGCCACACTAAAGCTGCTAGTAGTCCTGTTAGATTAATGGAAAGGGAGGAATAAACACTATAAAATTTTTAGTTGCTTCCAATTCTTTGTGTCCCGACAGCTAAGCTATACCTGTAATTTTAGATGAAAGCAGCTTTGTACCTTGCGGATATTTTGGACACAATTCCTATAATCCCCGATCATGCTGCTTATGGAAATGAAAGAGAACTCAGACACGTAGGTCTTCCCCAGTTGCTACGAGGGGCAGAAAAAGAACTAGGCATGGATTTATCTACACCTCTGATTCACACACGTTTTCAGTAATTATCTGTTACTAACCTGCTTTTCTCGTACATATGACCTCCTGGAAGCCAAAGCAGGAGTGTGGGAATCTCTGCCAGCAATTAAGACATTGTTTTGATGGGGAAAATATGCTCTCCGTTCAAAGGAGACATGCCTGAAAACGTGGGCTTCTCTCTCAGCCTTGGGTGGAGTGGGATTACATGCATTAAGGATGCTAACAACGCTCAGCGGTATAATACCCATATCTGGGCAGAGGAGAAAGAGAACCAGGGGCAGATGCTTCCAAGTATGTTTTTGTACTAGTTTCATTGAAGGATAAGTTTACAAGAACTCAAAGCAGCAGTGAGTGATAGACCCTCCTGCCAAAATAGGGTCCATTAGGCCATGCAGAATCAGAAACAAGCTTTGTTCTAACGAGAGCCCCTTTTTCTGAGTCTTAAACCACAATCAAGCACATTCGTTGAAAACAGAGCTTCAGAGGTGAGTGATTTTCTTTTCCCAGGAGCGTCCGGCAGGCTAACAGATCTAGTGGAGGGCAAGTTCAGACCTGCGATCTCTCTTGAATCTTACCTTCACAACACTGCCTTTTGCTAAACCGGCGGCAAACCACGTCATCTCTTTTTCCTCAGGGCAATAGGATCAAAATCTGAATTTCTAAACTAGGGGTCCAGTTTCTAAGACACTGGGACGCTTTTGCCACCTCTTTTGCTTGCAGTACTAATCAAGTTACCCCGATGGTTGGAAGCATATTTGAACTGTAATATAGCTAAGCCAAGATCTTTCGGCCAGGACTGCAGTTTTGACCTCCAAGGGCCCCTGAGGTGACGTTCCTGGCGTGGATAGGACTGGATGTTTTTAGCCCTTTTTTTAGTTGTGGAAAGTGGCGGTGGAGCCACTGAAAAAGAAGAAAATAAAATTATGCCACCAAAACTACTGCAACCCAGCAGGGCAATCCTGGGGGCGCTGAGGATCACTAAAATGAGAAGACCCTCTGGAAGGAATAGAAATATTAATGGAAAAACTAATGGACTTTGGGGCATTAGCTGGCTTTAAAATTAATAAACAAAAGATGAAGATGTTAACCAAGAATATGAACATCGAAAAGCAAATGGAATTGATGGAAAAAACTGGTTTTAAGATTGAGAAAAAAGAGAAATACTTGGGTATCACTATGACTAATATGAATTGTATGTTATACCAGAATAATTATGTTAAGACATGGAATGAAGTCAAGGAGGACATGTTAAGATGGGAGAAAGTACAACTGTCATTGTTGGGGAGAATTTCTGTGATAAAAATGATGTTTTTGTTTCAAACAATACCTCTTCTGACAACTGATGTACCATTTAAACAATGGCAGAAATATATATATATCTAAGTTCATATGGCAAGGGAAAAAACCAAGAGTTAAATATAAAATACTTCAAGATGCAAAGGAACGAGGAGGATTGGGACTGCCTGAAATTGTATTTTGCAGCCTGCTTATTTATTTATTCGTGTCAGAAGCATCACAGTTAAAAACATACTGTAAAACATAGTATTTAAAATATGAAATATTAAAGTTGAAATATATAAAAATTAGACCGATCTTGCCCAGAAACCGGCAACATTAATTGCGTTCTGTCACGCTGTCATGAGGTCCTCAAGTGTGCATCGATCAGGGCACAAAGGACAAGTGTACATATGTGTTGTCGTCTGCAAGTCTCCACAAACACAAAGGGCAAAAGTCACCGGATAACCCCATTTATTCAGAGTATCTTTAGATCTTGTTACACAGATCTGCCTGCTGCTTAGTTTGGATGAAAGAGTGCGTTTTGCTGGGAAATAATTTTAGAATTAGAAGGGCATGATCTGAGGTTCGGATGGCATGGTTTTCTATGGTACTAAAATGTAGATTTTAAGAATCATTATATTAGAAGTGCCATATTGAGAATATGGAACAGATATAAACCCAAACTGTGCCCAAAAATGCCTTTACGGGTCTCAGCACAAGAAGCATTTTACAAGAAAGAAACAGTAGGTAAAGAAAAATGATTAATTTGAGAGTTATTACAACAGGAACATGGAGAATATAAGAGGAAATCAAGAGAGCAACTGGCTGCAGAGGGATTTAGTTTTAAATGGTTTTTGTATGCACAATTAAGAGAAAGATTTAAGGTACATAATAGGACAATTGGAATTGAGCAGCAGAAGACAAAATTTGAAGTTGAACTATAAATTTTTACTGAAATTTGAAACGGAAGAAGCGAACAAGGAAGAACATGCGTCTGGCTCACTTTCTAGTGACAATCAATCTTTATTTTGTTCCTAGATCAGCGTAAGGTAATACAATAGTCTAAAAAAACAGCACAAGATTACAAACAGCTAGTATTAAATATTAAAGTTAAGACTAGATTTAAAAAGGTAGGTTCTCTCTCTCTCTCTTTCAGTATTAATAGAGATGTACAGTAACAAAAACATCTTTTTTTAAAAAAAACCTACTGCTGATCAAAAGCAAACAAAACCACAGAATATAAGAAAAACTTTTTGCTCACTTTCTCTTTCAGTTTTTATTTCTCTCTGATTCCTCGCCCAGATCTATAGTGTCACCTCAAATTCTCTATTCACTGACTTTCTCTTCATCTTCAGAGAGAATTCACTTCCCTCATCTGTTAACTTGTCTCTCATCCCCATATTAAACTGCAGAACAGAATATAATTAGCAGTCATGTTCATGATAATATGTTTAAGGAAGCACATTAAAATTTAAACTCAATGGAACTAAACACACACACTCCAATTTAAAATTTAAAAATCTGATTTGAATTTTAAAAAGTGAGTTTTTAAAACAGATTTCTACCCCCACTGCTTTTAACACAATGGAATCCAAAGCTATCCCAATTCTATTACTACTCAGATGCCTTTTGCTTGCTTTTTACCTAATGGGTGCATCTTCAGAGGAAACAGGCTGGCAACCACTGAAAGCTACCCTTGTACAGCTCCCTGGAAAAACACAATGAAGGCTCTGTCAAACCCTTGCGTACCACAACAGAGGATCTGGTTCAGGCCGAAGGGTACTTTCACCCAGCACAGAAAGTTTAATTAAATGCCAGCTCTGTTGCCCGCCTGCCAAATCATTTTGGACATGTGTTTTGCGGCACTGAAGAGAGAGTGGCAAGTCACAATGGGTCCACAGACATCTAGAACCTTGTCTTGGAATTGCAAAAGCCTGCAAGTGGAGCACACACACTCACACACACACACACAGATGTGGCAAGTAATTCCAGCCATCGTTGACTAACAGAGAGATCGTCCTGTACCTGAGTCTTGCTATTCCGTCGGTGAGCATTCCAAATGCTTCCTTCCTAGTGTACGAATTCTGGCCTTCATCAGATGGCAGCAGAGCCAGAGTCTACAATGACCACATAGCTGTTCTGACCCTGCGCAAGGGGTTATATTTAGCATCACACAGAGATGGAAAGTGGTTCCAGCTATGAGAAAACTTCAAAAACAGAGCGATCCAGAGCTCTCAAAATGGCAGAGACGTTCCACTGGAGGTTGAGGTAAACAGAAGGAACTCAACCTTAAACCCTTGCAGGCCAATTCCAATGGCTCTTAATTGGGGCAAAAGGAAAAGGCGCATTTGATCCATGTCTGTTAAGTTCATGGAAAGTAGGAACGTTACAGCCACAGTCATTAGTCTGTCTTCTCATGGTCTACTCAGATTATTCCTACATGTTTTTTGTTGGTCGGTCTATTCTTTTATTGTTAGGCAGAGCATGAACCATTTTTGCATTTTGCATCTTCATTTTTACCACCTTGCCCTTTGAGATCTTTCTAAACTGACTCCCTTGTATTCCCCTTCTCTTTTTTACACACAGCCTCCACCACCTGCCTTTCCATCTCTGTCCCAGGATGCCAACCATCAGATCCTCCATTTCCTCCCTCTTTTCACATCTAGACTAAATCCTGTCCCCGTTTACTCAGAAATCAGTCCCACTAGAATTAATGGGCTTATCCTAAAGTTAGTGAGTGTACTAACTTTGAGTGTACTCAACTTAACCTTGACTGCAAGGTTAAGCATTTCCTTAATGTGCCTTGCTCTTCCCCATTTGAACTTATTCTACTTTTCTCGTAAAGATACCTGATTCATACTGTTAGATGATTTGCAATGTTTGCATAACACCTATAATCAAGTGTTAAAGAGTACTAGAAATCAGAAACCTTCCCGTGTTTTTAATCTTCCACCCACTTTTTCTTCCTTCCCCTTGCCACAAATATATGGAAGAACATACCTACCATTCTGTCTCTGTTACCCTCACCCCCCTCATTCAATAGACACATTGCATCAAACCATCTCATTGTGCTAACCCCCGTTTAGAATTCATTAAGCGTGTTTTCTCCATTGCAAGGCCGGTAAAAAAAAATCCTGCCTGTTCTACACTATGGACCCAACATTACACAGGACCAGTGGCCAATATACAAAACCTGGGCCTCAAAAGAAATATCCGCCACAAAAGCAAACCTGCAAACATGCGTATCTACCTTCAAGTATGGGTTGAAGCTGCGTCTCCCAAAGTAGGCAGAGCTCAAAGATGGCAAGACATTTGTTTGTGACACCAAGAAACCAACACTCCCGATCTTTGACAGAAGGGGGTGGGACAGTGATGCCCACCAAGCAAAACAGGAACACCAGGCTATATTAATTGCCTCCTGCAAGGGGAAGTCCCCAGGTTCATTGGTTCCCAACTTTTCCCACCCCTTCCCAATGGATAAAGCTGCTCTGCAGCTTTTTCTAAAGATGCCCTTCAGAACATCCTGCCCCCGGAGGTGAGGTTAGCCCCATCGCTCCTGACCTTCCGGAGGAAACTGAAGACTTGGCTCTGCCACCGTGCTTGGGGCCGGGAGGGGAGTAGTTACTCTTGGGGATGGCTGGCACCTTAGAGTGCTCCTCACACACATGGACTGAATTAGACCTTTCTGCCACTTGGATTTTATTCTTATTTTTATATTTATTTGATCATTGTATTCACATTTTATATATTCTATTTATATTTTACGGTTATTATTTTAATTGATATGCAATTAATTTAATTTAATTTAATTTAATTAATTTAATTTAGTCCCAGAGGGACTCTGGGCGGTTTACAATAAGAGTGCTCAATTAAAATCTCTCTCTCTCCCAGGTCTATGCTATGCAGCATATCGGGCAGTAAGGGTTTTCCAGCTCTTTCGGTCTTGGGCAATTGTTTCGGCATCTTTCCATGTGATATGCATATCAACCATTGAAGGAATGGTTGTTCTCCAACATACCTGGAATGTACTACGCTGAAGAATACATACCGATTCACAGGTCTGCACACAACTCTTCCGTGACATCACTAGACAGACTAGTTAATTTGCTCAGATTCTAGAGGTAGCTTTTTTTTTTAAAGAAAAACACACACACAAAGATGTCCCTTCTATGTAGACATCTGAACTGTTGACATTTCTCTTGGTCTCCTGAAACTAAATTGCATTTAGCACAGCCTAACCAGCTGATCAATGGAAGGAAGGAAGGTCAACTGTTTCTGTCACTGGAGTCCTCACAGCATTCTTGGCAGCACTCCTTGTACAGCAACGGTGATCGTGGTTCGTGGTTCAACCCTTCTGGCAACGCAGCCAGTATTAAAAGCAAAGGGGCAGACCTTGGTGGGCTGTCTGCGCAATTTTTTACACTCCAAGGAAAACACTCAAAAGTTTTCAGAAGCTTACATCAGCACGCTTCGGTAAGAACAGGTGTTGTCTGCATATAAATAGCTGCACGCATACGTGCACGCACAAACATACACTCAATGTTGCCGTTTTGGAGCCAAGAGGAAAAACATCAAAGCTTTGTCTGAAAAAGAGGGCTTGTCATGCTCTAAGTTAAAGCGTAGCTCTAAAGACCTATCCAGAAATAAGAGGGAATTTTTATCTCAACATAATCAGCAAGGGGTGTATGTGGGTGGAAAGCAGCAGTAGCATGGAGAATAAATCTGACAGCGCTCTTCAGGTATGCATTACTGTATTGCTCTTTTGTAAAAGAAAAGCTAGCCAGGTTTTAATGTAGCCGAGTTTCAAGGAACAAGATTTCAGATAGGTGGAAGAAGGGTGATTGGAGAGGGGAAAAAGAGACTCTCCTTGTCCATTACACATTGGACTTCAACTCTCTTTGTGGTCGGCCAGATTGAGGAAGGCTATGCGGATCTGTTTTTTAAATCAACAATGAACATTGTTTACGGCAGAATAGAAAGAGTAAGGCCCATCTTATGAGCCAGCCCGAGTCACAGAACCAAAACAACTACAGGTAGTCCTCGTGTAGCGACTGCTTCGTACAGCGACCGTGTAATGGTATGTGGGAAAGACCTCTGGAGAATGGGCCAAGAAACGCTGCCTAGGAACCTGCAAGGTTCTGTTAATGTAGCTTTACAAGAAAGTAGAATTAGCTTATCTGGTCGTGTTTCCTGTCTGGTCTACCTGGTAAGACCAGCCTTTCTCAACCTTTTGACCCCAGAGGAACCCTTGAAATATTTTTCAGGCCTAGGGGCACCCCTGCCCATTCAGGTTCAAAGATAGGCCAGAAGGTACAAAATTATTATATTAGTTTCATGGGTAGGCCTGTATAGATGCACTAACAGTGTTCTTAAACTAAAAATAAGGAATGAACTCTTTAATATGAAGTTGCCCAAATTTGAAATAATTTTTTAAATAAATTGTGATCTCCCAGGGAACCCCTAGTGACCTCTCGCGGAACCCTAGGGTGCCATGGAACCCTGGTGGAGAAACCCTGAATTAGGCATCTGGGTGGAACACAGAAACAAACCAGGAAAACATAAATAAACCTCATGTTTCCTTTCGCATATCATGTTAAGCCATTAGTATAATCAGTAAGCTAACAACAAATCATGGTTTCCAACTCTGACATTTCATAACAACCATGGTTTATCCATACATTATGTGCCATCAAGTCGTTTTCGACTCCTTGCGACCACACAGATAGGTTTTCTCCAAGACAATCTACCCCAACCTCTTCTTTCGAGTCTCCCAACGATGCACTCATTGCCACTTATCCATATTTTACCCCAAGCCAAAAACAAACAAATCCACAGACTTAATGCAATATGTGAACTCAGCCAAAGACTCATTTACTGTAGATTCAATTTTGGCAAGAATACTTCCTACAATTTTTTTTGTGTGTGTAAAACGCAGATAGAATTTAAACCAGCACAATAAAATTACCAAAGAGACCCATTAACTGGAACGGCAAAAAAGAAATCCTAGAATTTAGAAATGCATGTAAAAACAGTATGCAAATCTCCTCATTTTTGCACTTAATCCCTGCAGCTCTGTTTCTGAAAACAGCTAAATTAAACCATTTAAAAATACTACAAGAACATAAATACATAATTACAAAGATCAAGCTAATTTTGGAGCGAAAGTCAGGCTACAGATTGAAAGCTATTATGAGATTGCAAGCTGAAATGGAATTTTACTGGATGCAATTTGGGGTCTCAACACAGCTTTTCTGTAGCTCTCTTCCACTTAATTTGCTCATAAACTAAAGCTTTCATAATATTATAATAAAAACATCTGTTGCTAATCTTTCTGCTGGCTGTATTTTTTTTGGTATTAATTTTAACAGAACAACAAACTACTGAACACAAATTGGTATCAACAAGAATTTCGCATGGCTCTGTTCAATAATTTAGAAAGCTCTTAGAAGAGGAGAAAGTTTGGAAGTGGTGTGTGACCCCTCCATTAGCCACTATCATAAATTATAATCATGTACATAAAAGACGTGGTGTCTCAGCGGGTAAGACACCAGGCTTGTCGATCGAAGATCGCAAGTTCGGAGGTTCGAATCCCTAGCCCTGCGTGCGGAGTGAGCTCCCGCACTAGCTCCAGCTCTTGCCAACCTAGCAATTTGAAAGCATGCAAATGCAAGTAGATGAATAGGTACCACTTCGGTGGGTGGGTAACAGCGTTCCACGCGCGTCATGCCAGCCACATGACCGTGGAAGCTTCTTCAGACAGTGCTGGCTCTTCGGCTAACAAACAGAGATGAGCACCGGCCCCTAGAGTCGGACACGACTGCACAAATGTGCAGGGGGAACCTTTACCTTTTTTTACATAAAAGACATATTGGTGCAAGGAGAGATGTATTCCCACCTGATGGTCTGAAACTAACTTATACTTCGTTTTTGTGGGATTTAGACTCAACCCTCAAGGCTGCTGTGGCATTAGAACTTTCAACGGGTATTTACAAAAAAATATGTGACTGGAAGACCACAGGCAGCAAAATTACATGTACAAACACCTTGCAGGAAAGCTTAAATCTTCCCAGCTGGACTTCAGTGTACATGAATGATTCATGGGCAAACATTCTGGATTATCAAAAGAAGGAAGACGACATACGCAGAGAAAGAATAGAAATAGACAAACGAATATCCTGCAAGGAACGGAGAGTACTTGTATAGCTCTTCCAGATGTTTTGGATTACGGCCAGCATGGCCGCTGGCAAAGGATTATGAGTGCAGCCTGTTTCTTGGAGGCCCAGGAAAGCAATGTTAGCTTCACATGAAAGGGGCAGTCGCTAAATCTCAAAAATAACCACCTCACAAGGTTATTGAGGAGACAAGGGAGGAAGAGAGAGAAAAAAACGTATGCAACTTAGCCACCTTCCAACATTTGTTTCTCACAAGATCTTTAATGCAAGAAGATAGTGATGCAGCTTGCTGCCCGGGCTGGAAATGGCCAGTTTTGCTCGGTCAGCTAGCAAAATACTTTTTAGGCATACAAACCACCTCCATGTTGCACTTTCTACCTAGATTGAAATCGACAGACAGCTGCGGATAAAGCTGAATAATGGAGCAGCTAAAGGTATAGCATTTCCATGGACTGGGAAAGCAAGATGGCAATTTTTGCTTTTTTTCTCAGCCAGAGGAAACAGCGCAGCTGCCGACAGATGCATTTTTTATTTCTGGTGCAATAAAAGTCAAGGCTGGGGAGGAAGAAAGAATACTATGGTCTTCAATACTTTTGTTGCTGCTTCTCTGTTCTCTCTCCACACCACGCCACCCTTTTTTTTTTGGTTTCTATTTCCAGGAGCAGACGGATTAAAAAAATAAACCTACATGGAATGGATAAACCACTACCAAAGGACTTGTATGATGACACCTTAGCCAAGTTCATGTGTTTAGTCCAGTTTTAGCCATGACGACCTGGTTCACACACAGATTGGATTCATACCCCACACTGAGCTATCCTGAGATTCATGGCTTTGGGTTCAACTATATTGTTAATTGAGCCTTTCTTATTATTTCTTATTTCTTATTAGGGGGCGTGGTGGCTCAGCAGGTAAGACGCCAGGCTTGTTGATCGCAAGTTCGGAGGTTCGAATCCCTAGCCCCACGTGACGGAGTGAGCTCCCGCACTTGCCCCAGCTCTTGCCAACCCAGCAATTCGAAAGCAGGCAAATGCAAGTAGATGAATAGGTACCACTTCGGTGGGAAGGTAACAACGTTCCGCACGCATCATGCTGGCCACATGACCGTGGAAGCATCTTCGGACAACGCTGGCTCTTCGGTTAACAAATGGAGAGGAGCGCCGGCCCCTAGAGTCGGACACGACTGCACAAATGTGCGGGGGGAACCTTTACCTTTTATTAGCAAGCTATAGTTTATGACCTGGTGTTTGCTGTGAACCCAGCCAATTGTAGTTTATTCAACCAAGCAGAATTAAACAAATCATCCCTTAGTGTGATATTTTTTATAAAGCCGTAACTATATAATTTAAAAAAATCTCTTTATTGTCATCTAGTAGCCCTCCACATTTCTGCCACCCAATCTGGCAGCCCTAATGCTGTGTGAACTCTGCCAGTGGTTAAACAAGTCACAGCTAAAAGCTTTAGTGAGAAACTCTGGTTACATCTTCAGTCTTGGAAGCCCAGTTTGAAACAAACCAGGCCACTGAAAGACAAAAGGCAAGTTTTTAGCCATTCTTGTTATAGAAAAAGATTTGAGAGCAGCAAGAAATAAATAGCTGTGCTGTTTCTCCACAAAGATAAGATGTTGCATGCTTGCTGTGTCCCAAGATCCAGCCACAATGCTAGCTATGATATCACATGTGCTAATGATTTACATCCCACTCCATCTGCACATGATTTTCACAGCCATTGTTCTGCTGAATACCCAAGAGAATTCTGCTGGTTCTGCCATTGTTGTCAACAGAGCATGACGGGAATTCGTAGATGTTATTTCAGCAGTCCTCTTCAAAATCCCTTCCCTTGTCGTAACTGGGGAAAAACTTGGAGGGAAAAATATCTGAACCAGATAAAGCCTGCTTGGGAGCAACAGAGAAACTACATGGTTTTACTGCACACATGTCCTGGATACACTCCACAGCTTATTTGAGAAGGATGCTTTTGCTTGTATGGATGTAGGTAGCAAATACATGTCTTCAAGCACTAATCTAGTTGATATATACCACTAAAAAAGCCAAGGTTTGTTTGAACATTTAACGTATGACCAACCATCCCCTTCCTTTTCTACATCTGGCTGTTGAGGAGATCTTTGAGTTTCCTGCATCAATTTCCTGTAATAAAGAACTGTGGCATTAGAACTCCTACAAATTTTGCTACAAAAAAACCAAGACTCTGATCCTGGTTTACAGGCAATACTTAAACCACGGTTACCCTGTTTGGATATCATGGGTGTCCTCTACAGCTGGGTGCATGAGAGGGAAAGGGAGAGGACTCAGAACTTGGTGTTGCAACAGACCAGTTGGTTGAAGGGACCTGTAATAGGTGGCTGTCTTCACTTTATTCTTTTATCCATTATCAAACGGGTCAAGACATGGTTATTCCACTCCTTCTGAAACAATATAAGATTACAGCAGAAGCTTCTGTCATTTCTTCACATCCTTTGACTATTTTTTTTCTTCTGACCCAGAGCTTGTTCTTCCTTCTCATCTTCTAAATTTGCTTCGTATAGATTCTCTTTTTGGTAATACAAACATGGATGCTGCTAGTTCCCAAACAGCAAGATTTTAATATATCTGTGAATTCTCATCTTCAAGATATCTGTGAGGGCTTCCCAGCTGAGGACCACCTTGACAGAGAAAGAGAAACAAAAACAATATGAAAAATTGTTTTCTCAGATGTCAGCAGGTGCATATACAAATGACTGAATTGCACTGGAAGTGTACATGTTGAGTACAAAATGACTCCCTTTTGGACAAGCATCTGTCCATGGAAGCTTCTAAACAATCTCCAGGGAAAATCTTTTATATATTACAATAATCTGGCCTGGAAATTACATAAATGTGACTGTTGCCAGATCTGAAATTCAAAGGAGATGCAGTTTGGGGGTGATAGTGGAGAAGCACTCCTGATTGCTATTGGAGAAGTAAACAACTGGATGCCCTGCAGATGACACAAACTCCTAAATTATCTATGGAGATTATGATCAACCTCAATGGGAGGAGGCCGTGGAATCACAAACTCACAAATTAGCAGGCATGCACCATCGACACTCCATGTGGAATGAAACCAAAGGGAACCAAAATACATAAGACAGCAAGCATGACACAGTAATAAAAAAGGGTACCATCAAAAGAGCTTACCTATTCTTTTGGAGATGCCAGATATTGGTATGTATGGTTCAAGTATCCTGGTGAAGTTGGGAAATTCCACAGAAGGTGAAAGATCTTCGGACACCCTTTTCTTGGATAGTTCTGCATTCCGCAACACAAAAGCTGCCTGTTTTCATGGACATTATCCAGAGAAGAATGGAGGTCTTCTATTTTTGACCCAAGTAGTTATTACCAATATTAGAGATAAATCCTCACAAAACACTATTATTCTAATTTATGCACTCATAATAAATCAAACACATTGAATACATTATGTCAATTAAGTCATTCCATACAGATCTACTGCCATTTTATTAGGTGCCATCAAGTTGGTGTTGACTCTTAGTGATCACAGAGTTAGACCTTCTCCAGGATGATCTGGCCCTAACTGGCCCTTTAGGTCCCCCAATGGTGCGCCCATCCCAGCTGTAATTGACTGCCAATTATATACAAGTATCTATATCTAATATATCAATAACTGAATAATCACTCTTGGGTTCATTCAGTTCCTGCTCAGTCATTGAATTATGTGGAATAAATAAGATTCAGCAGAACACTGCTGTTGGGCAAGAAACAGATTTAGCCCCTTTACCAATGAGAGAGATAATTTATCTAATACAAACTGAAAAGTGCCATGTTCTCCTATGTGGGGGTTAAGACCAACTCTTCTGCCCAAGGTTATAGATTGATATAGCTGACTTAATTATTTGGCATCCAAGTTTTTTTTATCACCGTGGTTATTTTTCCTTCATTTATATTGCTGCTAGGAAACTAGGAATTAAGTCCTAATCAGCACCGCACAAATTAATTAAAAGCATGACTACTGCCCTCAAGGAATGCAAGGGCAGTACAGGAACCCGATCCACTGCAAAAAACAACAACAACAACTTTGCAGCTTGCTATGAAGAGGACAGAATGAAGTAGTCAAAATGAGGGAAACGTGAGAGCTTGCTCTAAATCCAACCAACGTGGGTGGAAGGATCTGGGGAGGAATAAGAAGTTACGTCAGACTTAGAACGGTGACCTGTGATTCTTTCTCTGGCCAAAAATGGAGCAAAGCACTGTTTTGATTCATCCAATTCACCCATGAGCTGAGCCGGTCTGGCCATGAAGGTCCCTTGGGGTTTCCCAACTCTTCGTACGCAGCTAAGACAAGACCATTGGGTTGGTGTCATCAGGCTGATACTGATACTGGCTCATCCTGCATCAGGCTCCATTAAGTGATTTATAGTAAGATCTGAAAAGCATTTCCCGTTCTCGTCAAGAGTTGGAACAAACAACTGCTCCAGGCAGAAGCCTGTAACTTTTCGCTAGCAACGCAACTAAACAATGCCTGCTGAAAGATGACATATCTTTCTTGCTATGAGTTGTGCAATGGGTAGATTTAGGCAGCCCTGCCCTGTTCCTCACCCCGTAAGTAACTGAATATGGTACATTTTTTGCACAATGCAATTAGGAGAGATCACTTCCACTGGGGGGAGGAGGAGAAGAGGCTACTAATGAAATAAGGGATATGAGGCATGACATTAACTGCGCTTATTTATATTATTATTACATTTTCTCCAGAAGTTCAAGGGGACGTTCAGACGTCCATTCTTTGCCTTTGGGGGAAATTTATCTATTCCCTGGTTAAATAAGTAGATCCGCTTCTAATACAGAGTCCAACATGGGATTAGTTAGGCTGCAATAGGAATGCCCACTCTGGTACGTAAGTGCAAGTCTCAAATTCCTGAGCTATTCCATGACGGGGCATTGCATATTATTAAGACAAATTGCAAAACGGTTCAGAGAATGGCAGAAAAAAAATCATTAGTATACAGTTAGTTCTCGACTTACAACCATTCATTTAGTGACCATTCGAAGTTACGACGGCACTGAAAAAAGTGATTTGCAACCTGTCCTCACACTTACAACCACCACAGCGTCCCTGTGGCCATGTGATCAAAATTCAGGCGCTAGGCAACCGGTATTTATGACAGTTGCAGCATCCCAGAGTCACGTGATCAGCACTTGCGACCTTCCCATACGGCTTCCGACAAGCAAAGTCAATAGGGGAAGCTGGATTCACTTAGGGACCACGTGATTCACTTAATGGTCACGGTGATTCGCTTAATGACCACAGCAAAACATGTTGTAAAATCAGGCGTGACTCACTTAACAAATGCCTCGCTTAGCGATGGAAGTTCCGGTCCCAATTGTGGCCGTAAGTCAAGGAGTACCTGTATGTCAAGGAGAAATTGTGCAGTCTGGGTATATTTAGCTTTGATTTTAAAAAAATGACAGAAGGAAATTACTGTATGATAGGACTCTTTAAACAACTGAAGGAGTGCCACAGAGAAGCAGCAGCTTTTCTCTGTCCACAAGCACAAGATTACAATTTAATGGACTCAAGTTACAGGAAGGCAGATTCCAGCTGACTATCAGGAAAAAAAATATTTCAACAAATCAAGAATGGAACCGACAGCTCCTTTGCTTGAGATGCACTCAAGTACAGGTTGGACATCCACCTGTTGGGGATACATTGAAGAGGATGGTGGACCTTTTCTGGATCTATGATTTTATAGCAGACCAGACCAGACAATAAGAGAGGAGATGGTTGTACAAGCCACAATAAAATCACTCTTCTGGGTACTGTTTCTTGTCACAGCTGAATCCATGTTTGACCATCACAGGAAATGTTTTTTAAGACACTACTGAAAACCCACCAGTCAGGTTCATCATAAATTGTACCAATCAGCCTTGTCACGAGTCACTCTGCAAAACGGCTCAGCAACTTGTCTGGGGACACGCAAAGATTGGCTTGGTTTCGGAGCGTTTTGTTTTGTGAAAGATGGAACAAAATCAAACGTTTATGCAAAATTTTGACCCTAACCTGATTAACAAGCAGTTATATTAAACTTTCCATTCATCCACTTTTGTTTCAGCTCATTATCATATTGATTAGGTTCCTCTTTATTAATTTATTGTGATATGATACAGATAAACTGTGCCAATAACAGCAAGGCAGAATAAAAAATGGGTTTCCCACCTAAAATTCAAGTGTGAGCAGCGCTGAACTTCTTTTTGTCTTATTCTGATAACACATAGTTCCAGTGCTCAACAATATGCCCATTTATTTATTTATCTATTTATTAAATGTATCACTGCCCATCTCCCCCCAAGGAGGGACTCTGCGCAGTTTACAATAAAAGCACAATTAACAATACAAATAATAAACAAATATAAATACATGATAAAAATATAAATATAATGAAGTCCAGATGGTTAAAAGTATATAATTACTATTTCTAACGCAATATTCAGAGTTTCTTAAGCAATCCCAACAAAGGACAACTTACTGTTATAATTCCCACCTTGGAAAAATACACCTTGTAAGAGTCTTGTATTTTTCCTGATTTCACAATGCATTATTTATTACCTCTATGTCTGTATTTATGCCTATGGATGCCTGTGTGTATGGGTGCACGCTCACTAGCTGTATCACTGTAAGTAAGGGGAATAAAACAGCTTCTATTTTACATCTATCAGCATACAGCAAAGTAGTTAAGTACCCATTTTAAATACACAGCATGGCCAATTATCTCCAGACTACATTTAAAATGATTAGTAGCTTACAAAAACCTAACAGTCCTTTTAAAAAAAATTCTGCAGGGAAGTTCTGATGTGCCTAACTCAGATTGGCAGTTAAAATATCTCATTAAAATTCATAACTTATTATTGTTATTATATGGCAGTTCAGAGAGCTCTTTAAATGTGAAAAAGAACAAGGTTACTTGAAGGTTACAAGGTCATTTGTCAGCTACAGAACCAAATTTACTCCAAAGTAGTGGAGCACGCAAACAAAACTGTGCCATGCCCGAAGTACCAAGGACAACCAATACGGCCACATGTAAAAATGTGCCTCAAACTAAATGTTTGTGAGGGATCCTTGTTTGAAAAGTTACCTACAGGGACTCAGCAGCTAAATTTCAACATCCATTATAAGCTAACAGCAATGCCATAAGAAGTTATTTTCTACATTGCAGATTGCCATTGAACAGATGCTCACAGACAGCTGTGTGAGTACTGTGTGAGAGTTAACTGAAGGCCCAGGCATCCATTCTGATTTCATAAGAGATATGCATGCCTGCCTTCTCATATATAAAAAGGTGGTGGGCTTCTTTCTGGAGAACCCCCAAGCCTTCCAAATTTACTAGCAATTGAATCAGAGCTTCAAAATCTTAAAGCCATCTTCCACGTGCTTCTCTCCCAACTGAGAAAGAAAAGCATCCATGTTAATGAAAACCACAACATCATTCCAAGATGTACATGTACTGCTAATTCTCAAGGAACTATAGAAGAGGCTTCATCAAATTCCTACAGAGTTGAAAGCCAGGATTTTGCTGCCAGCTTGAAGCAGAAGACACGGTGCTTAAGGCTCAGAAGTGCACTTCAGAAGATGTTTCTGCCTCTAACTTTTTGCGATGAGGCAAACATAGAGTAGGCCATCATTTTCAGTGACGGTGCTTTTTTTTCTAAACATCATCCCCCAAGAAATGTACTTAGCACAATTCAAAACTTGCCTCTTGCTTCATTTTCATTTTGAATATGTCTTGCTTATCAAGTCATGGAGCGAATTGGTCGAAGGATGGCCCATAACATGCCTCAGTTGTTTATGGACCCAACTGGTAGAAAGACAGCCCATAAAACACCTCAACAACTATTAACATGTTAATAACAAAATACTACAATTAAAACCAATACACCATTTATGACCCAATCTGGATCAGGGGCCCCTGCAACTCCTGCCTTGATCAGCACGGAGTTCAATTACTGTGACACCGTCTAGGTGGAACTGCCTTTGGAGATGATTTGAAGTTGCAGCCAGACTGCTAGCAGGACAACCCCACCATTGCAGAATAAGCCCAATTCTATGGTAGCTGCGCTGGCTGCCAGTAAGCTTCCAGGCCCAATTCAAAGAACTGGTCATCACTTATAAAAGCCCCGTACAGCACAACATGACCTTGCCAAAATGGAATCTGACTATCCAGTCCAAACATTTAGAGAGGCCTTGCTGAGGGTTCCCCTCAGTTTAATAGGTTTTTTTTTTTTGCTGTTAGGACTATTAATCCTCTCCTTCAGATTGGGAGGAAATAGCTTATCTCATCAAAATATTATCTGAATTGTCTATAGTGCTTTAGAAACATCCATAAAGGCTGAAGGTTTGCCAAATATTACCCAATTCAGATCAAACTATTATTTGAGAGCTCTACGCAAGGATAATTAAAAGTGCAGCCAAAGCATCAGGAACTGACATTAACGGTTAGAGAAGAACAGTAGCTTGAACAAGTCATTTTAACCCTGGGCCATGCGAGGTTGGATTTGCTATTTTATCCAAGATTTCTGTCCCAGATTCACCCAGGATATGATAATAAATCTCTCTCTAGAAACTCAACCCGCACGCAGGAGCTAGGAATGGAAAAATCAAGGACAGAGCTCAGACAGAAAAGCTGCTTTTACTGCAGATGTAAGGAGCCCTTATAATGAAGACGACCAGCTCCTGCAGAAGCTGGCAATCCCATCCGCAGTATGTAACAGTTCTAGGGTTTAAATCTTATGTTTCTGTCTCCTGCCCCCATATGGTAATGGATTTTTGCTACTCGTTTCTCAGCTTGAAACTTGAACACCAGAAATGAGAGGACCTGTGTCATTTCAAATAAAAATCTACATCTGGGTTACCCCAATTTTTCTTCTACTGTTATTTACTTTGACTAGCAGCACATTTCTAGGGCATCATTCCCCAGTTTGATTTTCTATCCCTGGATGTGTTGGTTGACAGCTCCCAAAATTCCCAGCCATTAGTATACTGGATGGGAATTCTGGGAATTTTCAGCCAATACATCAGGAGGAACCAGGTTGGAGCAGGCTGGACTAGATCTTTATCAGCAAGCAAACCATCAGGAACAAAGAACAGTTTGTTGCTGTAGTGAACTGTTAAAGAAAACACCCATCATTTTATCAAAATGTGAGCAAATCAGATAATCTTAAAGAATTATCCTGCCGCCTAGCATGGGAAGGGGGAAGTAATAGTTCCTCATGGGGGTGGTTAATTTCATAATGTCCTTCCTTTGTGTTAAGTTAATTTGCCAAATTGGATTTTATAATTATTTAATTGTATTAATCAAACTGTAATTTTAAATTTTATATTTTATATCTTGTTTTAAATGCGATTTTATTGTAAACCGCCCAGAGTTCCCCGTTGGGGGAGATGGGCGGTCATATAAATTGAATATAAAAAAAAAGTAATGAAGTCGGCAGACACGGGGCAGAAAGTCTCCAGATACCAAACTTTTGGGCAAAAAAAGGACAATCTGTTTATCATGAGGACCCATAATATATCACACTAGCATATAATATAGGTGACATTTCTCTTCTGTTAAAATACCACAACTCAACCTCTGTTACGAGTGAATTTGTACGCTAGCAGCCATATATGCTTGACCTCGGCGGCCCCCTCACTATTAACTGTCTTGCTTTGCAAGTCCATGATCAAACGATACAAAATCAAGACCAGTATCTGCACATCTTTCATATAGCCACAGTAGTCTTCTTGCTTCCATGGCACTTTTCACAACAGGAGGGCTGCTATGTTCTCTGACTGCGTTGATTCATTCATGGTCCTTATGAATGAAAAAATCATACTGAAGGAGTAGAAGAGCACAGTATGTAACTGGAGCAATAATCAAACACTTCACATGATTGTAGTGATCCACTCCATAAAAAACAAACCTCTAGTTTTCTAAACAATGTGCATAAAGAAGCTGCAAAGAACATTTAAGCCTTCCCCACTCCTATCTAGCCACCTCCAAAAGTGTTTGATTGCCGAATTTCCAGGCAGGACACCTTTTGACACCTGGAGCCTTATCCCATATCCCCCAAGTCAGAGAAAGCTCATTTACATAATTCTGAAACAGATGCGGAAAGAAAATCCTATCTATAAAGATATTCAGGTTATCCTGTGGACTGATTTCAAGCCTGTGTAGAGATCTGCCAACAGGACCTAGAACCTTGAGACCCACCAGCCAAAGAAATCAAAAGAAATTATTTTGGCAATTCGTGAGAAGCCACTTCGGGCTCCCACAGAATACACAATATAAGAAAATCTTACACATTGGCAGAGCCGCCCTGAGATCAAGATGGAACAATTATGTTGTAGAGAAGCTCTCCCTTTAAAATGGAAACAAAAACAGGCAACGCAACTGAGTAACTTTTACTAGTTCATCTCTGAAAACAAAAAAAACTGCTTTATTTTGTATGGTGATTAACTATAAAAAAATCCAAATTTACAGAAATTTAAGACAATCAGAAGTAAAACAACAGAGAGATAACATCTATCAAGCTTCTACTCAACCTGCTGTATTAGGTGAACTCTGCTCCATGTCAACTTTGTGAACTCTACAGCATTAAGTCTATTCTGGTTGATGCACCCTCTGGCATTGCAATTTAAATCCTTATTCACGGAGGCTCATTTCCACACCCACACACACCATGGTTATGAATTGTATTTGCTAAAAGCACACACACCAATCAAAGTCATGCAGACATCCAAGACTCATCTCTCAGCTGCTATTATCACATTTACAAAACAAACAGGGCTGCAGGTTGAATTGTACTGCACCGAAATAAATCAATTCCTTGAACAGCCTCTCCCACCACAAATACAAAGCCTCGGGACCACGAAGAGAATAGGCCCTTCTTTCCCGAGGAGCACAAGTCCATACATGTTCCAAGAACGCAACCCACTACTGACAAACCTGAAGTTGGCTATTTCTCACCCACCTTTTTTAAAACTCACTCTTTATTTACTTCCCTTTTATCTCTCGCATACGTTCTGGGCGTTATGATGATACATAACAGTGTTTCTCAAACCTGGCAACTTTACCAGCATGGCTGGCTGGGGAATTCTGGGAGCTGAAGCCCACACATCTTAAAGTTGCTACGTTTGAGAAACACTGATATAACAATTAGATTAAATTAGATCTCCAGCACAAATTTGCTCTAACCTCTGCAGTTTCTTTTGGTCTGACTTCAGCAGCAAGAAAAGTTCATCTGCTCCTCCTTCCCCTGCTGTGGCCCTCCCCACCCAACCCCAAGCAAAAAAAAGGGGGCTTTGGAAGGCTATAAAATGAAGAATAAGGGACAGAAACAGTTTGTTACACAGGCAGCTCTTACTTAAGGTAAAGGTTACCCCCGCACATTTGTGCAGTCGTGTCCAACTCTAGGGGCCGGTGCTCATCTCCGTTTCTTGGCCAAAGAGCCAGCGTTGTCCGAAGACGCTTCCGTGGTCATGTGGCCGGCATGACACGCGCGGAACGCTGTTACCTACCCACCGAAGTGGTGCCTATTCATCTACTTGCATTTGCATGCTTTCGAATTGCTAGGTTGGCAAGAGCTAGGGCGAGTGCGGGAGCTCACTCCGTTGCGCAGGGCTAGGGATTCGAACCTCCGAACTTGCGATCTTCGATCGACAAGCCTGGCATCTTACCCACTGAGCCACCACGCCCCCCTCGCAGCTCTTACTTATAGGGATGTTAATTCCAAGTCATTTTTTCCCACTTGTTTGATGTTTTTCCTTCCTAAACAACAACCTGGAATGCACTTTGCTGACAGAGCACAACATGCTTTTTCACCTGGAGTGAACCAAGCTCACAAACTCCTTCCCTTGTTTCTTTTAAAGTTAGATATTTATAAATCACTATCCACGTGGGCCAAAGGTCATAGGGCCTTCTTACTGGCAGTCTTCACACAACACCTGATTAAAGAATAAAATTGATTTTTAAGTTTGAATAATACTGTATACTCATCCATAAATCAAACATATTGGTTCTAAACAAATAAATCACAAAGATACTAACCAAAGTTAAAACTAACCAAGTTTATCATATTTTGCAAATGCAGCTGCTACATCTGAAACGTATTTGGTTCAGGGTGTTGGGTGAACACCAACTACAGTTTATCTCATGTGGCCCACTCCCAAGTTCCCAAAATAATTCTGTTTTTCCATTTGGCTGCATGTTTTCTCAGAGACGCCTCATTAGGACTAGGCATTCATTTCTCAAGCATATAATAAGATGGTTCTTTCCAAACAATGGAACGTTACGGGGAAGGAAAATTAGAAGTAAACCAGGGCATCATTCTTTCAGAAACCTCACCACTATGTCGCTTTGCACAAGGTATACTTTTCAGTTATGAAAGCTAGTCTCCCAATGGGCTTACATTCAGAACAAGAGCATCGGTCAACATTAGCTCCTTCCAATGCTGCACTTATAGACTCAAAGTCTCAAAACAGTAAGGTGTAGCAGGTACAGGAAATGTGAAATAGCTTTATGTCACCCATAGTGTCTCTCCAGATGAATTAACATGCTCAGCATCCTTCACCTTAGACCATACTGACTTCAACTGTTGGACAATGGGCTACAGCAACTACTGGTGGACCACAGATTACTTGCACCTTCTCTACATGGAGAACAAATTCCTTACTAACTCCTCATAATTTGCACTTATGTTGTACTTCTTATCCATTCTATCTCAGACTTATGCCAGAGGCAGGAAAACTTAATTGCGCTCCAAAAGTTGCTGGTCTACATGGTGGCTGATTGAAACTTATGAAGTCCAGCAACTGAAGATTCTCCACTTCTAAAAAGTAGAATTTGAGATATGTAAAAGGAAAGAAAGAAGTATTTGTATTTTCCTCTTTCCCCAAACATCGTAAGAGGATGGGCAGCGTTGAGCTTCAAGGTTTAGTGAAGATCATCTAGACAACAGATTTCAGCCTTGAAGCTAAACCCTGAAGCCCAACAGATACCAGTCATATCTCCTATCATAAGAGGATCTTAGGGCAGGTTTACACAGCCCAACATCCTTTTCAGTGGCCAAGCAGAAATGGCAAGCACTAAAAACAGACCGCAAAGGCAATAATCCTCCCTCACCATTGAGCCCAAGCATCAGATACTGAGCTGCATTCTGCCATTGAACCAAGAGATGGCATTTAACAATGATTGACCCTGACTCCCCCAGCTTCTGTTCCAGGAACTCCTTTGACCAGGATTACATTTATTCAGGTTAATCCTCAGCTCCCCCTTGGTCTCCCCCACCTGCCCAACAACATTGCCAATACACAAAAGATCAGTTTGGGTCCCACCTCAGCGCAACCATAAAACCCACCCCGGAGAAGAAAACCCTGGCAGAGCTGGACTCTGTTCCAGCTTCATCTCCTCCATTGCTTCTCTCCCGGCCCCCAGAAATTCCAACTCTGTCCCCCAAAGGCCTTCCGACCAAAGGTCCACCCAGGCCAGCGCCCCCCCCCCCTTTTCACAGCAGCCAAAATCTTAAAAGCGGCGGATCTCTCCGCTGCCTCGACCCCCGCTCCCGCCGCATTTCCCATTCCCGCAAGCGCACTCGGGGCAAACGCCTAGGGCAAGGGCCACCTCCGTCCCCCCCCGCTCGGGATTTGGGCGCTCGTCCTCCACGCACGTCCCGAGGGGGGCCGGGCGGAGGGGAAGGCTGCGGCACAGCCACGGGCTGCAGAGCCGGAGGCGCCCCTCGGCCGCCCTGTCCCGTCCTCCCGGGGCCTCGGCTCTCCCGCCCTTCCCCACTGCGCGACCCCCGTCCCCGCCGCCCCTCCGCCGCGCTGACCCACCCGCGGACTCGCCGGTGTTGATCCAGTCCGGGTTCGCCAGGCTGGCGATAGCGAAGATATCGGCGGCCAGAAAGAGGCATCCTGAGATGATGGTCAATTTGTCCATGTCCTTCGGCTCCGGCCGCGGCCCGGCTTCCCACAGGCGGAGCCCGGGCCGGGGTCTCCTCACAGCCGCGGCTCCATGGCTCGGCGCGGCCTCCGACCCCTCGCGCCGCCGCCTGGCCTGGCCTGACCGGGCCGCCGTCCTCAGGTAGCCGCTGCGCAGGGGCGGCCCCTCCCCGCCGGGCCCCGACTCGGGACGGCGCCGGAAGCAAAACCCGAGCAGCCGCCACCGCGGTCGCGCCACCCGGAAGCGAAAGCTCTGGGCCTCGCCCCCTCCCCGCGCGCCTTTCGCAGTGGGCACCAGACGGGGCGGGGCCTCTGGAGGAGACGGCGACGCCGCCAACGGTCGCCAGGACAGCTTGGGGTGGGCGGGGCTTCGCGGGAGGGCGGGGCTTGGGGAGGGGCATTAAGGGAGGGGAGGGGCTTCGGAGAGGGCGGGAAAACGGTCCCTCGTGCTGGGCTTGGGCCCCATGGACAGTGGGGGTCGAAGCCAACCTCTCCTGCCTTCCCTCTTGGTTGTGAGGAAAAAAACCCTGCAAACAGAGGGAGACAAAGCAGCTGTGGTTATACCACCTGAACTAGTGAAAAACCAAGCCTGTATAATTTTAATTTTATTTATTAAGGACCTTTCTACGGCCGCCTAGCTCAAGCGGGGCAGTGTAAAAAACATTGGACAAACCACAAAAGAAAAACCGCCCAGAGTCCCCTCTGCGGGGGGAGATGGGCGGTGATGTAAGTTGAATAAATAAATAAATAATAAAATAATAAAGATATAATTTTAAAAAATAAGATTAGTCCTTTCTGAGGCCAATGAAGAGGCCAGAAGCTTCAATTTGTACATTAAATGTCTATGCTGCTCTTCAGGACTAAGTTCCCCTCTTGTCCTGAGCCTTAAACAGAGTGCAGTGCCTTTATTCTCTTTATAGACCAGGGCTGAGTTTAAAACCCAGGTTTTATTTCTCTACTGCTCTTCCTCCCAGAAGAACCCGGAGAGATTATATGAGATCCATAAGAACAATTCTAAAAAGATCATCATGAAGTTCCACAAGCTCAAAATAATCCCTGATTACATCATTAAAATGAAAACTCATTTGGCATTTTATTCCAACCATCTTTTCCAGGTAACCCTGAAGAGGGTTCTCACGTGAGAATCTGAGGATGAGTAAACCCAAAGTAGAATTGCCACTTCTGATCACCACCCTGTTAGCTCAGATATGAACAGAACTGCATGCCAAATTGTTGGAGGACCCCTCTAATTCTCCTGGGAAACTTTATGGATCTATTAAATACCTGGAATGGACCAAGTCAAGTCAAGTCTCTTTGTTTTGGTACCTATTCATCTCCTTGCATTTGCATGCTTTCGAATTGCTAGGTTGGCAAGAGCTGGGGCTAGTGCGGGAGCTCTCTCCGTCACGCGGGGCTAGGGATTCGAACCTCCGAACTTGCGATCTTCCGATCGACAAGCCTGGCGTCTTACCCGCCGAGCCACAGTCACAACTCCTCTTCTTTGGTGCTCCGGTCCAGAATCCCATCTGAGCAGATTTCTGACAAGGCAGCATCCTTAGCATTACCGCAGCCAGGTCTCATGCTCATCCATCACTCTGTCATGACCAGGCACAGTCTTACTACGCACAGACCTGGCATTCACCAGCAGCAGTTGGAGACCTAGGTTCCCAACAATTATACCGCCTGGGCCTGGGCCAGGGTCAACTAGCTTAGAAGGGGAGATAATTTTCTGGAGTAGCCTACTGTGATAAACCCCCCCCCCCCCCCGTGTCAGAATTTCCAACAAATACAACCTTCAGGCAATTACTCTAAAGGATCCATTTATCCAGGATTAGTACACTTCAGGGCAGCAGAAGCCTCGAATAACGGCTTGCGCGCCAAGCAGAACGTTATCAAAGCAACGGCAAAAACACCACCCATAAAAGCGCAGCCATAACCAACCAATTCCCACCCCAAAAATCCCCCCTCCATACGGAATGTTCCACAGGGTCATCAGCGCTCTCCACGAAATGCCGAAGGCGAAGTCTCTGAAGTTACACGTGTAGAAGAGGCAAAAGCATGACAGACGAGTATGTGAGGCTGACACCTACCCAGTTCTCCCCCCTTCCGTACTTCTTTATTTCATAAGTTGGTTTTATTTTTTTTCTTACTTATTTACTATGCAAAGTAATCTTTACGACTGGGACTTCTATAAAAACTGGTTTTTACATGTGCTTGTGTGAGCCCTTAAAGACGTTATCACATCAAACATTCTAAAAGCTATGTTTTAGTAACGCTAAACAGCTCTTCCACAAGTGACCCCAAGTCAAAATCTGATGTATTTGCCTCCAGTGGTGTAGGAGGTTTGACCAATAACTGGTATATTAGACTGCCAACTCTAACAACTTGAAAGCCACAGACTTGTAAAAATTCTAAATATATATATAACCATAGCAACACCCCTTCCTTTCAATGGATATCTTGATACAACATACCTGTAACACTGCTGTTACCCTAAACTGCCATGTGACATTTAAGCAGTGGATGGTCTATCCAGTTTATTTTTAGACCCATCTGTGCAAATTACAGAGTCTCTGAGAAAAGAGTACTTAACTCCAGCATTTACTCAACTCCCTTAAAAACGACCCCCTTCCTTAAGAGATTATCTCCACGGCTCGCTGTGCAAAAAATTATTGCAGAGCTGAGTTTTAGGAAAGAAATATGGGGAAGTTTTTCTCAGAGGCAGAGTATGTGCGTTGTTTACAGCAGGACCAAGATGCAGCTGACACTGAATCTGGCCAAAATTATGTGGTAGCTGATAATGTGAATGACTTCTGCAGGAGACCCAGGAGAACAGCTAGTCGGCCCAGCAGGAGGGCATCACCAAAAGTCATAATGTGGTTTGGCTTTGGCTTAGTGCGTTGTGTGAATCCAGCCACTTTGTCCATCCTTGTCCATACGTGATCCCTGCTTTATTCTTCACCGTGTGCAAACTCAACAAGTTTAGTAAACCATGGTCAATCAAGCCATGATTTAGTATGATGCTTGTTCTTCATCAAGATCTACCTTTACTTTTAATACTGAGTGGCTTACCTCACCCAGAGAGATTTTGCAAGACAGAGGTATCCACACGTCTCCTCAGATATGCCTTTAGCTCTGAGGTGTTTTTGCATTATATAGTGTCTCCCCATCTATGCATTCCATGTAGTATAACAATAGGATTCTCTCTTTTTGCTATTACACATTAGTATTTAGAGCCCAGCAACACGAGATGCTAGTGGTTTGTGATCAGATTCCTTTACTTTTTTCATAAAAGAGTTGTGTTCAACTGTAATCATACCAGCAATATTGGAGTGCGGGCGGGAAACACATTTAGTTCTTGTTTCCACACTGAGGGAGATACTTAACATTTGTTATGCAATCTGCTATTATACTATTAGAGAAAATGGAGCTTGATAGCACGAGATCAAGACGACAATGAGAGAAAAAATATTAATACCTCTATCCCAACACTGCTGTTCCAATTCAGTTTTAAAGAAAAATCAGACCTGGGGGATATTCAGTCAAGATCTGCTACCGAGAATACATTGCCTTTAATACTTTAGTGCAGGGCTTTCCAAAGTTTTCCCGCGGCGACACACCAACCGCCATTGGTGTGTCACCGCGGGAAAACCCGGAAGTGCCGCCGTTGCGGCAGCGCGCAAAAACCCGGAAGCGCTGCTGCCGCTTTCGGGTTTTTGCGCACCGCGGTTGGTGTGTCGCCGCGGGAAAACCCGGAAGCGCTGATGATGATCAGCGCTTCCGGGTTGTGTGGCAACACACCAGACTGTGTGTGGCGACACACTTTTGTGTCGCCACACACAGTTTGGAAAGCTCTGCTTTAGTGTATCTGGCATGAACCCATCAACTGAATGAGCTTTTTTTTTTAACCACAATCCCACTTTTGCAACAATACTGGATATACTGTACCACATGTTTGTGAAGGCATATTAAATCAGTCCAGTCAGGTTTTTATCTTTACTCACCCTTGAAAGTTCCAAAATGCCTGGAATTCAAATAGCACTAAGATTCTAAACTGTTGCTAGGTTTAGAACCTTCACCTTACCTACCACAGTATTCTTCCTTAATGTGGTATTTGCAGGTTGGTGGTCATTTCCACTTTCCATATACACTTCTCTGTATACGTTTGGTTCCATATAGAATCTCTTGAGGGCTGGTAACCATGGATAATAAAAAGCCAAATTATAAGAAAGAGTTGACTTTCAAGAGTAGCTCATCTTTCCTAAAGCCTTCTATCAGAAGTTCATTTGATAGATTATCTGATAGGTCATCTGACAGAGGGAGGACTTTTGACAGGAGATCTTCTGTCAGAAGGCGGTCCTCCACCAGAGAGAGACCATTTGACAGAAGGCGCTCGTCTACCAGGCGGCCATCTGTAAGGCGGCCATATTTCAGGAGGAGGTCATCAGCTAGAAGATCATCTGACAGAGGTAGGACATTTGACAGGAGATCTTCTGTCAGAAGGCGGTCCTCCACCAGAGAAAGACCATTTGACAGAAGGCGATCATCTGCCAGGAGGCCATCTGTAAGGCGGCCATATTTCAGAAGGTGGTCATCTGACAGAGGTAGGACATTTGACAGGAGGAGATCTTCTGTCAGAAGGCAGTCCTCCACCAGAGAAAGACCATTTGACAGAAGGTGCTCGTCTACCAGGAGGCCATCTGTAAGGAGGCCATATTTCAGAAGAAGGTCATCAGTCAGAACATCCTTCAGAAGATGGTCATGTGTATCATCAGGTATCATTATAACTGATTTAAATTCCTTTTCACTCTTCTTCCTTCCTCTTCCCATCAGTACAACCAACAATTTGATACAAATTCTTGTGATTGACATTACAAATCTTTGTGTCAACAAATGCTGCTGATTATGCAGAAGTCCCAGAGATTCTTGTTGATATCCCTGTTGTGTTCCTGCATACACTTACACAATAAATTAATGACTGCAGGCCAACTCTTTCTTTGGAAGTACTAAGCAGTAAGCTGATTATTGATCTCAGATGGCATCCAATGAAATATGTATCCGATTCATCTTCAAATTTCTCACAAGGAGGCAGCCACCAATGCTTAGTAACAAATGGCTTTTCCAAGTAGGACTTTCTAAGCAGTTTATGACGTAGCACTGAAGTTTGCTATTTAAAGAGCAAAGGCCTCTAGGCATCCTCAAGCCTCGGGACTCGCAAGCATCTCCATGTTTTTCTTTAGTTCTTAAAAGGCACTTTGCTAAGATTTGGTTTGAGCAGAAAGCTAAAGTGTAGAGGCATGTCCATTGGATTATTATACAGACTGCTATATACTTTGGCCAGGCTATACGAGCTTTGTAACTTACTAGAATTCTCATTCTCTACAGATGAAGAAAGCCTGTATAGTGACTCAGAAGATTATGAAAGTGACTGGGATTCAGGTGAGCACCAGTGAGTTCAGGACAAAACCTATTTCTAAGCTGAGATCCAACACATCTAGAGGAGATTAACTGGGAAAAGAGATCAATGGAATTAGCGAACTAAGATTTGCTGGTTCATCATTCTCCAACTTCTTGTCCTCAAATGTGTTGGCCTATTATTATTAAAATCCATTACCAGCACCATGAGGACATGTCAATTGGTGGGCAAGTCATAGTCCGGCACACCTAACGACGACAGGGAAAGCAGCTCTAATGTGCTATGGGTTGGGTTGCTTCAAAATTTCAGACTGTAGAAAAATCGAGCCAGCGGACTGTGGTGGTTAGAATCAGGCTGATGCTAAGGAAAGGCAATTCAGAAATTCAGCTCTTTTCTACTGGGTTTTTTGTTGTTGTTGTTCAGTCGTTTAGTCATGTCCGACTCTTCGTGACCCCATGGACCATAGCACGCCAGGCCTTCCTGTCCTCCACTGTCTCCCGGAGTTTACTCAAATTCATGTTCATTGCATCGGTGATGCTATCTAACCATCTCATCCTCGGCCGTCCCCTTCTCCTTTTGCCTTCCGTCTTTCCCAGCATCAGGGTCTTTTCCAGGGAGTCCTCTCTTCGCCTTAGGTGGCCAAAGTATTTGAGCTTCAGCTTTTGCCTACCCTACTGAGCCATAATTTTGAGGGCATTGTTCAGAATACAATGAGAGTTTGGTTTGAATAAACCAATGTTGGCTGGCTTTGCACAACATACTCTTAATATAATCCATGGTTCACAGTAGTTTGCACGATATGCTGAGCTATCTGTTTATGGCCTAGCACAAACCCAGCCATTTATACTGGTCAGAAAGCAAGAACGAGAGTTGACTTAAGGACAGGATAAAAATGTAAACATGCATCTTTTGTACAATATAGTCCAGAGGAATTGTATTACTTTAGGGAACGGGACATGTTAGGGTTCTATACTGACTAGTAAGCAAAGCTGAGCTTTACTTTTGAAGACCCCTGCATTTTTTATTTAGTCTCGTCTTCAGACATGGAGGATTCTGAACATACTTTGAGCACAACAATCAAGACAAATATTCATATGGACAAGGACGGTCTAGGTTTCGTGCTTATTCAGAATGGTCCGTATCTCCAGATTTCTGGTCTGGTAGCGAAAGGCGCTGCTGCCAGAGATGGCAAACTTCAAGGAGGTGAGGCGAAAACACAAAACCAGTTTGAGACCATACAAAACAGCAACAAGAGGAAAAACTATTCATAATAGGAAAAGAGACGTGGTTTAACTTCCCAAGCATAGAGAAACCACCAAACACTCTCAGGAGAGATCACACTTTTGCCTCTTTCATTGCCCCAGTATAGGCGGTCAACCAAACCCTCACCCATGTTTGGCCAGATGTGCTTCTCATCTTCCGCCAGCAGTGCTCCTGGCATCTCCTCTGTCAGTTCATCTCCTGGACCCCCTGGGTAAGGATCCATGAAGCGGGAGAGACTGCTCGTGTGCAATATCGTCCAAGGGTGTTACTGCCTCTCACTTCCAAAGCCTCAGTAGGACTGTCCACCATGGCCTCAGGAGACCCCCCAAGTACCCTTTGGAAATCCAAAGGATCCACTAGCTGCCTAGAGCAGACCGATCAAATAGTCCTTCCTACGGAGGTTGTTCGCAGTGGTCAGCTCCACAGCAATTAGAGAGGGAGCTGGCTATGACAAAGTTAATATCCCCCCCCTTCAGATTATGTTGCATGTTGCCAGATGAAAACCATGTCTAACATGTGGAGCTGGGCTCTCCAATAGGAGAGTCACAGGAGCTGGGCTCTCCAATAGGTGCTATAGGTACCACTTGATAAAAATCCATGATTGTCCGAACATGAAATTTTAATCTGCTTGGCAAAGGACTGCCTGGCTTTTGAGCAACCTGGTCAATGTTTTGGACATGTTCTTTTTATGACGTTTTCCAGACCTCCCCCACACTCCTTTTAAAAAAATCATTATGATTGTTAAGTTTGAAGCTAGTATTTCCTTTTCTTAAATTTGGTTAGCACAACCGTTTTCAACTACATTAAGGACTTATTTGCAGCTAATGGTATCACGGGTAAATCCTGTTTTTCGTTTCAGGCGATATCCTACTCAAAATTGGACATGCTAACGTCTTGGGGTGGACCCTGCGAGAACTAAGGCAGCTCCTGCACACCGTTCCTATAGGGACAGTTCTACAAATCCAGGTTTATAGGGATTTTATTAAAATTCCAGGCCGATGGGAAGCTGCTCTCAAGAACATTCCTGAATTAAAAGGACCTGCAGTAGAGTAAGAATCGGTTATTTATCCAAATTTCTGAGGAATGTTAAAACAGCGTATTGAATAGATGGGTATCAGCCTCCCAGGTAGACCAGATGGGAAACACAAGATGAGCTAATTCTACTTTATTGTAAGGCTACATGAACAGAATCTTGCAAATCTCCCACCATCTTTTTTTTACAGCCCGATAGGTTATGGCAGATCCTTCTTACCCTTCTTTCTGTCTGTTATGCAGCTGCAGGTTCCTCCCCCTTTTATCTGATCATTCCCTAGGCAGCATTTCTTCCCCTTGTCTCTCAAGGGCATTCCCACATACCATTACAGTGGGCGGGCAATGGCTAAAGATAAAATGGTAGGCCAGCGAGCTGCAATGCTCAGGAAAGAACAAGACCGAAGACCCACTTGATCCTGGAGCTCATTGGGTGACTTTTGGCCAGCCACACTGGGTGGGTTCATACACTACTTAATAATGGCTAATTAAAGAAACCATAACTGGCTCCATTCACGCAATGCTCCAAGCCCACAAACCATGATTTCCTAACACAATGACTTGAATCACACAAAAACTAACCCACTGTAGGCTTATGGTGCTGTATGAATTAGGCTACTCTCTGTCCATTCTGCTTCATAGGGATGTTCTGAAAATAAGGACAAATGCCCACGCGTTAGGTTACATACCTAGAAGAAAGGCAGGATACAAATGTAATACAAATATTATTTGGTTTCCTGAAAGGGGGAGGCTATAGCTGAGAGAGAGAGAGCATATCTTGAAGGTCCCAGATTAAAGTT
Source organism: Charina bottae (assembly GCA_023362775.1). Lineage (NCBI taxonomy): Eukaryota > Metazoa > Chordata > Lepidosauria > Squamata > Charinaidae > Charina > Charina bottae. Next base: position 29,195,899 of record JALMGJ010000010.1, read on the forward strand.
ATGACATCTCCTTGCCAGTATTTGCAAAAATGTCACCTGAAACACAGAGTGTGTCCTAAAGATCCTCTCTAAATTACCATTTACACTTGATGAATGTCACTTGTTGAGGAATCTTTGCCATTTCAACCCATGAAGTTTTGAAAGGCTGATTCTACTGAACTGTCTTGTGTGAAAATCCACTGAGCCTTGTGATAGCACAGCACTCTTCCCCCCTCCCACAGAATTGGTTTATGTTTAGAAGTTTGGTTTTGCCTAGGGATTTACGACGGACATTATGTACAACAGATGTTTTTACTTTCCACTTCCAAAAAGCTTGTCTTTTTAAGTTATGTAAGTCACAGAGAAAACAAAGAATGGAAGCATGAACATGGTAGACTGCAGAGAGAGAACAAAGTCAGCCTGCAAAATATTTTGGAGGCCATTTGTATTAGGGTATGTTGATTACGATGGCCATATTAGAAACTATCCCAAACATTAATAAATCACAGGAAAATGGGCAGCTATGAGGCAATTTGTCTAGATAGTTCAGTACTGCCTATGTTCACTGAAGGATCAGCAAGATTTCAATAGGAGATTTTCTGCAACCTTATGCACAGCACAAGTTTTTTCTTTCGAGCGCCAGCTCTCCCATCACCTCAGATATTCGCAGTGTATTTTAGCTACTGCCCTGCCTTTACAACCCATCTGCTCAGAAAACAGATTTTTTTGTTGTGTTGGGGGGGGAGGAACCAGGAGGGTGTTTGAGCAAACTAGGTGCGTTGAGGCTCCCACTGTACCCTGAAACCCTCTTCAGAATTGGATCCTGGCCCCCACCCATATTCGGACTATGAAAACTGGCATGCTAAATAAGGTCCAGCTCTCAGTTTGTCAAAAAGGATGCATCCTGGCTGCAGAGACACCATAATTACTTGCATTATTTAAACAGCAGCAACAGATCATTAATTTCTGCACCACTTAGCAAACCTTAGAACCTTAGGAAGGGAGCCGAATGAGAACCAGAGGAATAGGTAAAAGGTAGAAGTTCCAAATACAGAGTAAAATGACAAAAATAATGCTTTTGTTTACTCATAGCAAGGCAGAGAGAGATTGGCAGGCATTGCTTGAGATTTACATCCTTAACGATGGGAGATTTTTTTTAAAAAAGGAACTACAGCTCACTGTGTGGTTAAAAAAAAATCCATCACAAAGTAGAGAATAGCACCAGACGGGTTACCAAATCCTAAAAGTAACACTGAATTCATAAATAATTAAAGCAGAGCTCATTAAGGTGCAGCAGCAAACTTCAGATAAAATTAATCAACTATGTTCCAGACAAGTCTTTAAAATTCTCCCAAATACCAGCAAAGGAGAAGATATCCATTTCAAGGGGACGGTTCAGCATTCCAAATCTGGGTTGGGGGGGAAGGACAGTGCAAAAGAGGTGCCACCAATGTTATCTACCAGTCTCACAGCTCTTACTTGTGGACCAGAAGCTCAGATATGATCTTAACATTTCAATACAACTCATTTCTAAAGGAAATCCAATGGGCTATTTTGAAAAGAGTGTTTCATTTTAACAGGGACGTAGTGGTTGCAATATTACATACTGTATCTTGTTAGATTTATTTGGTTACATTTCAAAGTTTATTAAATTCTATTTTGCCTAGTATAATATTGAGCCTTTGATTCAAGATGGTGAAAAGTTAAGAGCAGAGGAAGCTGCCTATACCATATCACAGGTACTCCTCGTTTAGCAACCACAATTGGGACCGACAACTCAGTTATTAAGCAAAGTGGTCGCTAAGCAAAACCACGACTGTGCTTATGATCTTACTTCAGCTTTCCTTTGCTTTACAGACCTGCAAAGGTCGTCAATGCAAGGATTGATCGCAGAGTTACTTTTTTTATCACTGCTGTAATTGTGAACGGTTGCTGTATGAAACAGTCGCTAAACGAGGACTACCTATACACTATTAGTCCAGCTACCCTAACATTATTTACTCTCCCGAACACTGAAAGTAGAAGCCTTTCATCACTGCTACCCATTTCTTTTAATCAAAGATCACAAGAACTAAACCCAAACATTTAACTTGCAAAGCATGAGCACTACTATCAACAATCCCTCTTCCGGTTAATTGCCAACAGACTAGATTTAGGATTTTCCCCTCTAAAACTATTTGGAACGAGCAATAATTGTAAATGATTCCTTGCTGGAACTCATCCTTCTCTACATTTTAGCACAGCAAGTTACACCAGTGAAGAAAATTGGACAAGCAGCGAAGACTTGGATAACGAGAGCGAAGGTAAGACTGAAGATACTGACGATACTGAAGGTACCGAAGGTACCGAAGGTGTAGAAGGTACCGAAGGTATAGAAGGTACTGAAGATACAGAAGGTACCGAAGGTATTGATGGCAGTACTGTGGAGAGCTACCAGGAAGATGTTCGTGTCAGAACTTTATCTGTGGGCAGTGTCCTCAATCGAAGAGAATTAAGTGTCCTTAATGTTAAAGCTGTACACTCACTTTCTTTTGACCCTTCCATTCAACCCAAGTGGATCTCTAAAGACTGGCACATTTTTGAGAGGAAAACCTATACGTTTACTGTGGGTTCTGACATCGGTTGCGACATTATGATCCACAAAGATTTTGAAGCTGAAAGTGATGTCGACATTTCGACTTTACATTTATCGTCCTCATCCTCCTCTCCATACTGGACTATGCCCAAACATAAAGCCGCACCCTCAGCGTCGTCGTCTTCCTCCGTGTCGGATGCATTTTGGCTTGAAAGCGTTTCTTACGAATTTGAGTAGAGAGGCCACTGAGTCCTCCTTCGCCCTGGCTAAGACTGGGTGCTTCAGACTGGACCCATTGGCTGGATTTTCATTTGCACCCCTTATCCTTGTACTGAAAATTTGTTTTCATCTGTTTGGCGGAATGAAAATCTGGTTTTTGAAACAAGAAATGCTCTCCTGTGGGGGAATCACCTTAGAAGGGAAGAAGAGAACTACAATCAGTTTCCTTACAGACCGATTCTAGAAGCCAGCCTCTGAAGTATAACTGAAAGAGCGGCATTCAGCTGCCTTTGAGAGGTAAGCATTTACTTTAAAATGATTGTGCTGGTCTAAATGAACGTAAGTCCTGCCTCTTACACGCCATATAGGAAATTCTGTTTGAAATAGCTAACCAGCAAGCCCCATATTCAGAAGCTCTGTTTATACAGCCTTTCTTAGTTAACTTATTCATTTACGAGTCTTATAAGCTGGTCTAACCAAAGCTGACAACTTCTGCAGTCTAGTATTTGAACACAAAATGCTGGCAATCCTGTTGTTGTAGGAGCTCTGCACTTTATTTGGTGTTATGTAAATGGACATGGAAATCTATAAAGCACAAGGAAGAGCCGTCAACACAATGGCTTTGGAATTCACCTTGAAGCCGTACCCTATGTTTTACTTCTTACAACTCATCAGCAAAAGGGGTATTTGCCAAGTTTCCCCTAGCTGTTACCGACTTCTTCCCACTAACAAACTTCTTTGCAGCCTGAAAAATAAAGCAGAAAGTTTGGTTGGTAAGCATACTTAACAATTAGCAAAGCCTGTTTTTTTTTAAAAAAAAAATACACTTTTTTAAGCTCAAAGTCTCTTTTAAAATAGGCAGCCTTTCTGACAGAAAATCAAACTGATGCTAACTTATTTCTATCTCCACTTTTCTATCAAATCCAGGCCTCCAAAGACAGTCAACATGGACGAAAACTAGACGTGAATGCAGCAGATGCCCAATCCCAAAGAATTCTTGTCCACAATGTGAGCAAATAGAACAGGCTTACTTTGGAGCCTGCAAATTGACAATAGGCACTTGCCTAATATAGCTGCAGTTGGCATTATGGAATCTCGGAGCAAACCCTGTTCCTGTAAACCAGTGTTTCTCAACCTTGGCAACTTTAAGACGTGTGGACTTCAACTCCCAGAATTCCCCAGCTGGCTGGGGAATTCTGGGAGTTGAAGTCTACACGTCTTAAAGTTGCCAAGGTTGAGAAACACTTCTGTAAACACTCAGCACTGAAGACAGGAGTGCCTGTGGTTCAGGATTCAGTCATGGTTATGAGGACTGTTGACCATGTCATGAAGCCAATCATTAACTCTCTTAAGGCCACAGGGGTTCCCCCATTCCTGCCTACTAAACGCAGAGATGAAATTCTGCTTAATTTGGTTTCTGTTCATATGATCATAACTGACTGGCACGTTACTTACATTCACGACGTCTGCAGTGGTCACCGAATCAATCTGTTCAACCACCGTGGCTGGTGATGTATATGTCCCAGATGCCAATGCCTGGCTGCCAATTTCATTCAGCAAGCCTTCAGAAGACTCCACAGACATAAAAAAAGCTGCCTTCAGTTGCTGCCTGTCAACGAATCAGGGAGAAAAGGTTAAGCACCGCAGCCCACTCGCAACTGGCAAAGATGGCGTCTCTACAGTGTCACGCTATTGTATTTTAGAGTTAGGGTTAGGACACTTTCCACAGAAAAGTGGCAAAAGTCCTATTGATTTTTACAAGTGATGAAATAAGGCTGCTGCCAGAAAGAGCACCACCATCACCCGCCAAAGCGGTACAGCCAATGGTCCGCCCATTCTCTCTACAGGCCTGAAATAACTCCCAGGCAGGTTTCCTCCCTTCAGGGTTCAGAGAATGCCCAGTGTCTTCATCAGCAAGTCAAATAGAGTGCTGGATTAATAGAAGAGACTCTGTAGCTCAGGGTTGACCTGTGGAGTCCTTGGTGGTCTCTGAGCTGGGTTGTTGGCTTGCAGACGTTTCGTTGCCCGACTAGGCAACATCTTGAAGATCTTCAACATCTGCAGATGTTGCCTAGTCGGGCAACGAAGTGTCTGCAAGCCACCAAGGACTCCAGAGTGCTGGATTTTCAGATACAGTGAACCTGATGCCACACGTGGCACGCAAATTTTATGACCCCGTTTGATTTGTAAGCTGTTTATGATGCATTCCCCCTACAATGCTGACATTTTCAAAATTATAGTACAATGCTAGATTAACTGATTGTGAAATGGATAATGAAAGAAAAAAGATAAAATGTGTGAAAAGGATAAAACTGAATACATTTACAATTACTGTCACTTTGCTTTTGACAAGCGCTTATTTTACATTGCAGTTGAATCAAAGGGTGCAGGTTACGTTAAAATGGCTGTCAATGTGGAATTAAGGAGATTCTCTAAGGAAGGCAACATGATGAAAGTCACCTGAGACGTTTCACTTATACAACTGGGAACAAAAACAAGTTTCAATAAAATACCACCAAGAGAAAAATGCCATAATCATGTACTTTATAAAATCATGTAAACATAACTTCAGAATAAACAAATTTTAGGCAACAGTGTTTTTACTGGTTTTTTAAAAATATCCAACGGATTACCAATACAACAAACTAGCTGCTTGACCACCTATCTCAGTATTCTCTGGCCTGACTTAGCAGACAATGCCCTCGAGATACCAGGAAGTTTTTGCATTCAAACCATGTGCTCTACTCTGAATTACAGCCTTGCTTTTGAATACCACTTTATTGTTCATTCTGGATGATTAGCAAGTTTTACAGATACAGAAAGTTGTGAATTTTTTACTCTAGCTTAATCAAGCTTTAACAGACACAAAGAATTATATTATACATAGCCATACCTGAAAGGCAAGAATACTGTACGGAAAGGTGAAGGAGCCACAGCATTTTTGGACAGTGAACAAGTCACAAATCGCAAAAGAATCTTGGAGGAAAACTTACTTGGCTCTTGTGACTTCTTCATCAGTCACTCCACCCTGGGAAACTGCCTTCATCTGATTCAAAGCAGCTTTGATTACCTTGACATAAGAGTTATAAAATATTTCACTTTGGGCTGCAGCAGCTGGAAGTACACCACCCTCAAAGACATCAATTTTCCCCTTTAAAATCCTTCCCAAATGAGTTACACATTTTGGCACACCCACCCCAAGAATGTACAAGCAGCTCATAGCTATGCCCCAAGGTGACCTAGAATTACACCAGCACTGATACCTTCTTACCTCCCTAGTGACTGAAGCTTGAGATATGGCATATATGCCAAAAAGCCCAGAATCGGTGTAATTCACATTAAATGCTGTTACCTGCAATATAAGGCTTTCAGTTAGCATATTCCAGCACATTTTTTCCTTCAATATAACCTATGTTTAATCCTGCAAACCGCTGGGAGTTAAGATGAACTGAAATTTAAGCATCTGCTGACAAACTAGGATTCCCACATAATGAAATCTAAGCAAATTAATTTCATACACTTTAGTTGAGCAATCGCACTAAAAATAGTTCTGAAGGGAAAAAGCACATTTCTCTTCATTGAGGTGCTGTTGTTTGTAAGATCTTAGAAGAGGCAACTTTTCCTGTAGGAGAGGAGGAATGCTTCTTCTAAATGGCACTTGTCACCTGAGGGATTGGAAGGTGTCTCCAAAATGCTTGCGTTAAAAAAACCTTTTAAAAACTGATGATCAATGAATGGAAGTCGACCATTAACCTGACCATTCCATTAAGTGCAGTAAGCATTCCCAACAGATGGCTGCTAGCTTCTGCCCGAACACCCCGAGTGCAGAGGAGCTACCATCTTGTTGGGCGATGGTTCCACTGTGGAATTGCTCTCACTGTTTAGGAAGCTCAAATACTTCATCTCTGGCATGAACCAAGGGCACAATCGGTGGAGAACCTCCATTACAGGCACATATCTATATTAATTAAAAAGAGACTAGGTAGTCCTAGTTTAGCGACCGTTCAGAGTTACAACGGTGATGAAAAGTAACCGCGACCAATCCTCACATTTACAACCTTCGCGGGTCTGTAAATCAAAGGGAAGCTGAAGTAAGATCGTAAGAAGTCACGGTTTCACTTAGCGACTGCTTTGTTTAACGACCGAGTTGCCAGTCCCACTACTTGTCGTGCAAGCAATGCTCCTGAGTTATTTTGCCACACACACTCCTGCCAAATATTATAAAGACAAGGACTTCACACACAATTCTTACCAAATATATATATATATTTTAAAAAGCTCTGCTTTTTTGCCTTGATAAAAAAAAGTAAGAGAAGTTTAAATGCTTACATCAAATGGTAGGGAAGTTGTCTTCACAATCTCCTGGGCAAATTTGCTGGTAATCCTGCTTCCTCTCTTAATGAGAGGTCCTGCCCCAAGGATATTTTGAAGGACGCTAAATGCATTCACTTCCGCACTCCCAACAGCAGCTCCTTCTGCTACTACAACAGCATGGACGAAGCTATCACCGTGCTGTTCTCGGACTTCACCTTAGCACAAGGCAAAAAAGAGGATAAATTAGCCTAGATAAAGTATGCCAAGAATCCGAATACCGATTGCTTACTGTCACTCACTTTTTTCACCAAAGCCCTCTATCTCTATGCATCCTAGGAAACTCTCTGATCGTAGGAAATACTTGCTAGATCATCATCCCATATAAACAGGTGTTCACCTAAAATATACATCCAGCATTTCCCCTGGAGTTGTGCAGATCAACAAACGGTACTTAAGGGAAATCTAACCAGAAACATCCAGAAGATTAAAAAAAAAAACTTGTTCCCTGGAATACAATTGGAAAAGTTAGTATGGGAAGCCAATTAGGATCCGTGCAGCAACGTGATAGAGTGGTTTGAGTGCTGGACTTAACGACTGGGATCAAAGTCTTATTCATCCATGACGTTCCCCAAGGGCCAGTCATATATACTCAGCTTAATGCATCTTATTGGATTAGAATGGGAATTATTGGGGAAAAGCAACGTAATTCAGTGTTAGAATGCCTGTTTTGCCAACCTGGATCCAATGAAGAATCACCTAGTAATGAGAGAAACCCAAGACCTTGGAGTGCTGCCGCCAGCCATGGGTAAGCAATGTGGCCCCCTCCAGATATTTTGGGATAGGACTCTGGTAAGCCCCAGGCCATGTGTTGGGAGGCTATTAGGGGTTGAAGAAAGCCCTGCTTCATTCAGGAGCACCCCTGGGCTGAATGGTCCAACGCACTGGCGCAATGCAAGGCTGCCCCTTGTATTCTTGTGAAAGATTATGAATTCCTTGGCGAAATAGGATAAATAGCTAATAGCAGGTTAATAGCATTTTTATCTTTGAAAAGCTACACCTGTGTTTGCGGTAAGACAACGCTAAAGATGGCCGTTCCATAATAAAAGGTCTGAGGGCTCGACAAACACGCCCCACAATCAGAGAATGCTAAAAAAACACCGCTGGAAAAGCCAGGGTAGAAGATTGCAACTTACCTCCACGATATTTGGCCTTTTCGCCAGCTAAGCCAGCCCCGCTGCGAATGTTAAGAAACTGCTCTCCGACCTGTTTTAGGTCGGCGTGGCTGACACCTGCAAGACAACACCTGGGTCAGAAGAAACACCCAACAACGCTTAGAGCGCTGTCTTTAAAGGAATACAGCACGGCTTAAAACACAAACGGCAGGTTACATACCGAGCCCCACCAAGGCCATTCGGGCACTTGTGAAGTTGTTCTGGACATATTGGTGCAACTGTGATAAAGAGAGAGGTAAACCCTTCAAAAGAGCTGATGTGTAACTAAAATAAAGAGGATGAGAAGAATCCTTCTGGGTCACATCAAAGGGCCACCGGTCTACCATACAGCAGCTATAAAATGCCCCCTGGAAGCCCACAAGCAGAATGGGAGAACTCCCTTCTACAGCTGGGGCCCCCAGCTACTGTCTTGGATAGTAGAGGCAGAATATGGCAATCTCAACGTCTTGCATCGATAGGCCCATTCTTTGCTGTCTCTCTAATCCCTTTTAAAGACTACTAAACTGAGACTCATCACGACACCTTAGGGCAGCGAATTCTACAAGCCAACCCTGCATGGTACGAAGCCCTGCGTTACCCAAGCCTACCGATGAACAAAGCAGAGGTTCTCCATATATTACCACTGTAAAAGTACCATTCAGATTCTTGCCTGTTCTGATGTAATCTTCTCAATCATGAAGTCCGGACAATATAAAGAATTGGCAAGGGCATTTCGGTAAGCTGCCGCGTGCAAGTTCTCCAGAACACCTAGGCAAAACGGAAGGGAACGCTTGAATTGACTACGAAGCAAGTCAAAGGAATTGTTTTTTTGTTGTTGTTTTAATTGTGTGCGCTGCAAGTGTGAGATGAGCGGCTATATAAATGGAACAAATAAAACAAAATCTGCACCCAAGCTGTGTTCTATAGAAACAAAAGTCCTTTTGCCTGCATATACCGTTTTCCCTCAACTCAGAAGTGAAGTCCCCACCGACAGGATTTTTTTTATATATATAAAAAAGTAGAAATAAACACTTCAAAGTGCTTAACCAACTAGCAAAAGCATAAGCCACAGATATTGTCTGGAAATTAGAGCTATGTTGTAGAATTAGCTAAGCTATCCTTTAGGCTCACTTGGGCCACCAAAAATATGATCCATTTGAAAAGCAGACTTTCACATGAATAAAAACACTTCCGAAATGCCACTGAACATAAAGAATTACTTACAGGTAGTCCTCATTTAGCGACCACAATTGGGACCGGCAGCGATCATTAAGCAAAGTGGTTGCTGTGTGGGAAATCACGTGACGACTGTGCTTTCCTTTTCCCCATTCCCCCACCCTTTGGAATGCTCACCCCCACGCTAGGATAATTAGCAAGGGAATTAATGTTTGTATTTACATTCATTGGAGAGGAAGGGATTACAAGAGAGTAATCAGGCATGCAATGGGGGAATACACATCAAAAGGAATGCAGTGGCACTGGCAGCCCCGAGAGCACTACACAAATAGCCCAGTGTATTCCCCATTGTGTATCTGCTAACTCTCTTGTAATCCCTTCCTCTCCAATCTCTCCACTCTGCAAGGGGAAAGAAAGGAAAAGCCACAGGTCAGGCACAGGACAACGCGTACTGATTGTAATGGCGATCACGTGACTGAGGGACACTGCAAAGGTCGTAAATGCAGGCATTGGTTGTAAAGTTATTTTTTTTAGCACTGTCATAACTTCAAATAGTCACTGAATGAGGCAGTCAGTAACCGAGGACTACCCGTACTCAAGTCCTTCATCCAGGGATAAGAATTGTTAATTGAAAGCAATTACACTCACAGAGAGCGCAATAGTTTTGAACCTAGACTTTGCCGGCCACTTTCAAAACATCTTCAGAACACTGTTGTGACAAACAAACACAGAGCAGCTCGTGCAGATTTTTAAGAAATGGGAATGGGCAACAGACAGCCTGTGGCCTAAATCTAACAACAAGCAATCAGTCAGTCTCATGTTTTGTATTCTGCAATTTCCTCTGTCAGTCTAAAGGAGCAGGGGATAGGAGGAAAGTGAAAGAATGGAATTGGAAGAATGGAAGGGGTAGACTCACCCACTTGCAGCATGCAGCAAATAATTTCTGAAGAAACAGTCATAGCAGAAAAGTTTCCCCACCCATTTTAAAGAATACTATAGCCATCCAGCTTAAAAATCACTTACAGACTTGGGGGACTTGAAAGGCAATTTCCTTGTCAATTCTTAAACGGGTACTAAGTTCAGATACTTCCCAGGGCCTGAATTCTGGAGCAGTAGTGACATTTATTAAATACTCCAGCACGGTATCACTGAATAAAGAAAGCAAAGAAAACTAAGATATATTAAAAAAAAAGACTTTTAATAGAAAAACTACTAGTACAAAACGTTCCACAACTTTATCAACAAGAATGCTCACTGAATGAATTGAAAACAGATTTGTTACACGTCTAGATGCTTACATGTAATCACGCAGACATTCAACGGAATAAACCATGTTCTCTCTGGTAGCAGTTACACTAAAAAAAGAAAGAACAAAAATGTACATCTTCCAGAATGGAAAATATTTTGGAAATATCTGAAGTCCGGGATTGGCTACACTGAGGAATATATATATATTTTTGTCATCACTGGTATCATTAAGGTGGGATTATCAAACCAACAGTTCTTTGCTCTTACAATAATCGCTCTACCTGCCAATACACTTGGGAAAACACTTATGCAAAACAGATCACTAAAAACCCTCTGCAAATCCAGAACTTCTTTAAGGCAGGCTCAATTTTAATATGAAAATATGAAAAGCCTCCAGTTTTTCCTGTTGGTTTAAAGCCTTCTCTGCCTTCTGTTGTTCTGCTGTGAGCTGTTCAAATGCCTTATCTGTATATTTGGTAAAATGCAGAATTCAAATATATGCCTTTCTTGTTATTAAAAGAAGCACCTTGTGAGCAAACAACTTGTGAGAATCTATTTCCCCAAACTCTTCAAAAGATAGGTGAACTTTCCGTAACTAACCTGAGATTTGCCGCAACGCCGTCTATGCCAGTGATGAGCTTAAAGGCAGAAGCTCCTTTCGTGCTCTGAAGGAAGAATGGAAAAAAGGTTTTACAGTCTGAGTTGTAACTATCAAGGCAGGGTGCAGCCATAGCCATCTCCATAAAGAAATGTACCTTTGCCATTGTGCATTATGGGTAGTTCTCGACTTACGACCGCTCGTTTAATGATGGTTTGAAATTACAACGGCCTCAGAATGGGTGCTTTACAGCCTGTAAAGCACTTCCAAGCGTCGCAAAATGTTGCACCACCACCCCGCAGTCATATGATTGCATTTCAGGCACTTGGCAACCGGCTCGCATTTATGATCGGTTGCAGCATCCTGTGGTCACGTGATCGCGTTTTGTGACATTTCTTGCCGTTTTCCGGCAAAAGACACTCATTGGGGAAGCTGGATTCCCTTAACAACCATTGTAAAAATGGTTGTAAAATTGGGGTCCGATTATGTGGTAACTCAACTTATGACCGCAATGGCTTACGATGGAAATTCCGGTCCTGATTGTGGCCATAAGTCGAGGACATATATCTGTATAACCAGACACATCGAATCAATCTCATACCACTGAACTATTTAGCTTTCAACAGGTAGGATTGAGAAAGAGAATGGGAACCGAAGTAAGGAGAATTGAGCTAAATGATCAATATTTTATGGAAATTCAAAAGGGTTAGAAGCTCTCCACCAGAACTAGATTTTATTAGAGTCACAGCTTCTGCTGAAAACTGCCCTGTGCCTCGCGACAGAAAAGATTAGATAAATTCACTGATTAAAAACTGAATCTATCAACAGTATTAACACCAGCTACAAAGGAAGGCAAACTTGAGTAATAATAACATATAACATGTAATAACATAGTATTAAGATTACTTAGAGCGGTCTTCCAATGGCAAAAATGGCCCTACAATATTTGGTTCTTAGTATGAGTTTCGTTTGCACCTTAAATTAATCCATAATTGTAGCTTATTCACGTTATACTGAAATTAACCATGGTCTAGTGCAGGGGTCGGCCCTCGAGTGATATTATAAATTTTATAAATGTCAAAATGGCTCCTGGCATAAAAAAGTTTGCCGACCCCTGGTCTAGTGTGCTACATGAAGGCATTCATCCTATTGCCAAGACTTATCTCCAAATTACTACATAATCAGACAGCGTTAGCCGACTTCACTTCAAGGCCTCCAGTTCTGGCTTAGAGGCCACCCACTGAGGAGAATTTGGTAAACATCTCAGGCAACCAATTTGGCTAACTGGGCCATCCCATATGTTTCTTATTTTTGGCCATTTTTTTAACACCAAAAAAAAGTTCTTTCATAATTCTACCTGGACTTTACTCAGCTGCCTCACTGATTCTCCAACCTCAAATTCATGTTTAGCACATTAGACTTTAATAATCTGAAAGATATTTTCTAAAAGTAAATCAAAAAGGGCATCTTACCAAGCCGGCTGCAAGACGGAGCAGATGAGAAGTTCCCAGATTAGTGGAGTTCTCATATCTACTGCCTGCTTTTATGAAGAGACCAATGCTAGAAACCGGAGAATAGTTTTCCAGAGAGGCAATCACCAAACCACTTGGTAATTTTGTGATCTGCATTTAGGAAAGGAGAAATCAGTCCATGTAAGACTCATGTGACTTTACTGTTAACCAAAATGTCAAAATGCAAAGCACATTCCTTCAAGTTCGGACTGACCTCAAGTTCCTGGGGTTGTAGCTGCACTTTTGGTGCTGCAGAGACTTTAACTTTGGGCGCGGCATGGACAGAATAAAACTTCTTCTATTAAGAGAGTATAAACACAAGACAGATTTGAAGAAATATATATATAAATCACCAGAACATCCAATTTGTAGGCTGTCCACATAGCAAAAACAGTTCTGCTTAATTTCCTGGTAAAACATATTCAACTCAAATACATGGGGAGTTTAAAACACCCATGCTCATATAAGAAATTATTTGATTTAGAATTTCAGTATGGCACAGAACAGCAAACATTGCAACGCTGGCTACATAAGAATAAACTTTGCTGCTCTTTTCTCCCAACTGTACTGAGCCTTATTCACTGTTTGTTCTGGGTAGAATCCAAGCTTTACACCTCATTTAAAAACCATACATGCAATTTGTTTAGAATAGCAAAGCTACTAAAGGAAGAAAAGGTTTTTTTTTACTTCAGTTTGCATTAATGATCCATTATTTAAATTGAACAAGACTTCAGATATTTTGAACTGCCTTGTGATCTCATTTTAGGGCAGAAAAGCATATCTATACATCAGTGCTCCGCGTAGTCCTCTTTGCTGCAAACAGGAACGGAGGTAATTCCTGATTGGTGCTTCTTCAGCAGGATCATTCCTCAGATTTTACAAATTTGCTTACAGCTTTAGGAATGCAATCGTAGAGAAAAAAGGGCCACCAACTGTTCAGATGCCACCTAGCATCTACTTCCTGAACTTTCCACAGACCTGTGTGCTGCTATGTATGTCACAATTATTCCAAGAAAGGACAGGTTAGAAACCATTATTGAAGATAATCTTCCAATGTTCTAATGATGCGCAAACAAATCTCCACGTCAAACTGTCCCACTTGGGAAGTGGAAGTTTTAATACCTGCCTTATTATTTCCCATAGCAAGACTCCAAGTGCAGGACCCTTTTCCTTAAGACAGCACCTGACATTTTCTCCCCTTTGCATCCATACACTGCTGCGCTTTCTACCTGTTTTCTACCTTCCCAGCCTCCCTCTGCAACTACTTTTAAAAACCGTGCAATTTTTAAAAAAAATGACGGTAGGATAACATTTGCAACACAATAAAAACTTTTAAGAACACAACAAATGGGATAAAAATAAAATACCATAGAAAATTAAACATGAATTAGAAAAGGAGTCCTAGCCAACTTGGAGCGCAGTTCTTCACCCAAGAGAAGTCATGTGTCCTTTGGATATGGACATATACCCATCGCCCTGACCTGCTAGCTTTCAACCTGCAGGGATTTCTCCTCTCTCCCCCAGGCAGAGCCCGACGACCCCTAGACCTCCGTGCAGGGGCGTCCCAGCCAGGCGAGCCTAACCAGGGCTCGGCCTCAGGCACCCCAAGCGGCCTTTGGCCTTCTTCAACCGGCTCCTGAGAAGCAGCAGTAGCAACAGCGGCCCCGCCGCCCCCCTTCGCTGAAAGGACCCGGTCAAGGTCGCTTCCACGCCCGGGAAGGGACGACGCCTATCTCAGCTCGCCGCCCCCGTCGGCTGCCCGGTTTCGCCGCCGCCCCCGGCCGGAATTGACTCACGGGGATGCACCGCGCCAACACCAGAAGGGGCTTCATCGCCGCCGAGGCCGCAAACCGCCGACCCTCCCCGGGAAGGAAACCAAAATGGCAGCGCCGGAAACGAAAGCGGAAGCTGTCGGCCTTCCCAGCCTGCCCCGCGCGACCCTCCTTCCCTTCCCTGCTAGCGCCGAACCATCGAGCCAGGGACGTTCGAAGGTTATCTGGGGCTTTCTAACGGGAGAGTTAGCGGCTAGAGCGTCCCAATCTAAATCAAGGGGAGCATCAAGTCAGGCAAGAACGTCCGGTTCTAGGTTGCAGTTGGCGGACTTCTCCATGTGCGGGGAGGGTTGCGAATGGGAGCATATTTATGCCAGTGAGACAAAGAAGTATGATTGCAATACTTGGACATTTGGGCCCTTTTCTGGATCTGGCGGGCCCTTCAGACAGTCATGCAGGCCCTGGTCACCTCCTGGTTTGACTACCACAATGCACTCCTCATGGGACTGCCCTTGAAGACCACCCAGAAACTTCAACTAGTCCAGAATGCAGCAGTGATGGTCATGCCTTGGTATGCCCAGGTAACAACTCCGCTTCGCAAGCTGTGCTGGTTACCTGTTTGCTTCCAGTTGCAATTCAAGGTGCTGGTTGTTACCTATAAAGCCCGACATGGCATAGGGTCCAGTTACTTGAGGATCCACCTGTCTCCTATAGTATCTGCCCGGCCGATCCAACCTGGCAGGGTTGGCGTGCTCTGGTTTCCTTCAATTAAGCAATGCCATCTATCGGGACCCCGGAAATGCACCTTCTCTGTAAGGTGCCTCTGGAAGGAGGTCCCCCCCCAAAGATTCCCATCTGGGTTAGTTATCTCTGCCATCTTTGCTCTTTTTTGTTTTGTGTTGTTTTCTTGTTTAAAAAATATTTTAAATATTTAAAATATTTATATATATTTTATAATATTTATATATATAATATTTATATTTAAATATTTAATAAATATATTAAATATTCTTGTTTCTTGTTTAAAAAATATTTTGTAAACTGCCCAGAGTCGCTGGGAGTCGGGCGGCATATACATTTAATAAATAAATGAATAAATACTTCACAGGGCTCTTCCAACAGGCGCTGGCTTCAGGTTTCAAGGAAATTGAGCAGACGGATATGCGGTGGGAAGGCTGCACCGGCTGAATGGTTGCCTGCCATTTGCTTTTTATCAGCATTGGAAAGTGTGACATTCTCCATCCATAAAGGCAGTGTTTCTCAACCTTGGCAACTTTCGGATGTGTGGAGTTCAACTACCAGAATTCACACATCCAAAAGTTGCCAAGGTTGAGAAACACTGCATAAAGGGTATGAGAAATAGCTGGCAATTTTGTATTTAAAATCAGGGGAGTGTACATTCCTATCCTAAACTTACTTCTAGGCCAACATGTGTCGCATTACATGTATATGTGAGGTTGCATTTGTCATACCTTATGTGTAATTCTTTTGGGACAGGCACTGGAAAGCCCACCTGCCCCACCCCCTTTAAAGCCCCACCCATTTAATTAATTAATTAATTAATTAATTAATTTTTATCCCGCCTATTATTTTTATAAATAACTCAAGGCGGCGACCTAATACTCCTTCCTCCTCCTATTTTTCCCACAACAGCAACCCTGTGAGGTGAGTTGGGCTGAGATTGAGGGACTGGCCCAAGGTCACCCAGCCGGCTTTCGTGCCTAAGGCGGTACCAGAACTCTGTCTCCTGGTTTCTAGCCCAGCACCTTAACCACACCAAACTCTCTCTCTTTTCCCCGGATACAAAGGATTTTCCTATTCTCATTTTTAAAACAATTATACCCCGTTTTAAAACAGAGATATCAAAGCAGTTTAACCCTCCCCCGCAAAATTGTTTGTGAAATAAATAAAATCCTCCCCAAACCGAAATGTAACCAGATTTACTTTCATGCAGCAAAAACCAACCAGCAAGATGAAAAAAGTCTCAGCATCAAGCCAGAGAGGGAAATAAGAATTTTTACTCCAGATTTAAACGTTGGGGGCATAATTAAGGGGGAGATGGCGCGGTGATAAAAGTCTAATAAATAAATAAATATTCCCTGCGGCTGCCCCACCTGGGCTGCAAAGGTGCCCACCACTAGGTGGCAGCACAGAGGGAGAGACGTCCACACCTGTTTGCTCCCAACTAATGGCGGCCAGGTGCATTTTTGGCATCCAAATCGGGTGGCCCCGAGATCAGCTGCATGTGTGAAAAAGCGTTGCGTCAGAGCGGGCAGCTGAAGGAGGAAGAAACTCTGCATTCTGATGAAGTAGCAAACAGTGTGTTCATATGTGTGGCGGCTTCTCCCATCATCCCCAGATGCCCCGGGCTGCACCTCCCATCATCTCCAAATCTCGGGGAAAGCTGATCTTTGGCACTCCCCGCGAGCCTCCCGGGCGCCGCTCGCAAAGAGAAGCCCGCGCCGCCCTTCCCCACCGAGCGGGGGCAGAGCTGCGCTCCTTTGGGTCGCCGCTCCGCTCCGCGCCCGCTAGGCGGCGCTGGGCACCGCGGCCGGCGCTGGGTTGGGAGTGGGCGGTGGCCGGGGGCGTGGAGGGGGCGTGCGGGGAGCCGGGGCAAGGCTTCCCTGCGCGCCCGGCCAGCTCGCTTCGCACCCGCCGCCGCCGCCGCCGCCGCCGCCGCCACCATGAGCCACGCCGGCTCTGCGCCCGTGTTCCTGGGTGCCGAGGCGGTGAAGCAGCACTGGCCCGGCGCCCGCCAGCTCGTCTCGGCCCTCGAAGCCGCCTTGGCCGACTTCTCCAGCGGTCCCGAGGGCGGCGTGGTGCAGCCTCTGCGCACCGTAGTCCCGATCCAGAAGTACAGCGGGTATGAACCGGGGGCAGGGGGCGCCTGGCGGGGCGGGCCTTCCAGCCCGGGAGAGTCCCAAGCGGGACTTGGAGAAGCTCCTTTCCCCACTTGCCTTTGCCCGGCGAGCGTTGCCCAAGTCCGGGTCACGCGAGCCCAGCCGCGTAGGGTTCACAAGCAGACGGAAATCGGGGGATTGGTGGGACGTGGGAAAGGCGACCTGCGTGGTCGAGGGACTAGAAACTTAGGCTCTGCAGAAGAGATGGAGGAACGGGGGGCGCCAAAGAGAAGACCCCCTTTCTGTCCCAGGGGGCAGGCTCTGGAAGAAGTGATTTCAGTTATAGTTGGGTGAATTGGTTGAATATTAGGAAACACTTCCTAGGCTAGGGTAGGAAGGCTTTGACGTCTGGAAGATGGTAGGACCTCAGGATGGGTGCCGGCTTTGAAAATGATGGCAAGAATTGCTTTTTTTTTTTTGTCTTTAATCTGTTCAATCGCATCCGATTCTCGGAGACTGCCTGGACAAGTCCCTGCAGTTTTCTTGGCAAGGTTTTCGGAAGTGGTTGGCCATTGCCTCTGCGGAGTGAGCTCCCGCACTCGCCCCAGCTCTTGCCAACCTAGCAATTCGAAAGCATGCAAATGCAAGTAGATGAATAGGTACCATTGTGGTGGGAAGGTAACAGCATTCTGCGTGCGTCATGCGGCCACATGACCGTGGAAGCGTCTTCGGACAACGCTGGCTCTTCGGCTAACAAACGGAGATGAGCACCAGCCCCTGGAGTCAGACATGACTGCACAAATGTGTGTGTGTGGGGGGAACCTTTACCTTTTTTACCTTCCTAGGGCTGAGAGGGAGGAACTGGCCCAGCTGGCTTTATGCCTAAGGCAGGACTAGAACTCCTGTTTTCTAGAATGGTGCCTACTTTGGAGTTTACATGAGTGTAAAATTCTCTGGGGAAGATGGTCTGCTCTCAGGATGTCTGCTCTAATGGGTTGGCGCAAGGCCAATGCACTTGAGAATCATTTTCAAAACCATTTCAAGGGGGACACAGCCAGGGTGAGCTCACTTTCACTGGAGGTGCACACGCTGAAGCTGGGCAACCCTCTCGTGGAGATGTTTGATCCTGGCTGACCTTGTTGGATCTTGAAAATCTAGGCTGGGTAGAGCCAAAGAAAGCTATTTGGAAAAGAACATGCCTGAATGACGGCTGTACCTGTAGAGCAGTGTTTCTCAACCTTGGGGACTTTAAGATGCGTGGACTTCAACTCCCAGAATTCTCCAGCCAGCATGCTGGGAGTTGAAGTCCACACATCTTAAAGTTGCCGAGGTTGAGAAACACTGGCCTAGATCAATAAGGTAGAGTTCTAGTATTTATTCTGGTACGTGTTTCCTGACCTGGCCTACCTCAAAGGGCTGATAATAGCCCTTCCCTTGTTTCTTCTCCTAAGCTTTTTGGGAGTCATGCCTGCATACAGTACAAAGAACGATGCTCTGACAACCAAGCTGGTGACCTTTTATGAGAATGTGGTTCCTTCACATCAAGCAACAGTCCTATTGTTTGACCCAACCAATGGCACCCTCAAAGCGGTAAGCTCTGGAGACGTTCCTCTTCGGCTGACAGCCCTGATGAGGGATTTAGCAGCTGAATTAGGTGGGGCGCTCCAGTGCCCTTCAGCCTGCTCCATTCCAGCTAGTGGCCTGCTTTGGCCTACAGCCAAACTTTTTTCAAACTTGGCAACATTAAGATGTGGGGACTTCCAACTCCCAGAATTCCCCAGCCAGCATTCTAAAATAAGCCAGGGTAGGGTAGGCAGAAAAACGCCTTTTCCTATAATCCCCACCAGCTCCTTGGGGGAAAGACAGGGTGTAGACATAATGGAACAAAAGTTACGCTTTAATTTGTTCTTACAAAGCGTTTTCCAAAAAAAAAAAAATGAGGATTCCACCAGGGCAGTGTTTTTCAACCTCAGCAATTTTAAGATGTGTGGGCTTCAACTCCCAGAATTCCCCAGCCAGCATGCTTGAGGGGGGGATTCTGGGAGTTGTAGTCCACCCACCTTAAAGCTGCTGAGGTTGAGAAACACTGACATAGACAAATCCATGCTGTCTTTTGGCAACATTTTTAGAATTTGCCATTGCCTCCTTCCTAGGGCTGAGAGAGAGGGACTGGCCCAAGGTAACCCAGATAGCTTTGTCCCTAAGGTGGGACTAGAACTCACAGTTTCCTGGTTTCTGGCTCTCGTAGGTAAGGTGATACTGCTAGTAAAGTTCTCAAAGACACACCTCCCTTAATTTTAAAAAAAAGCAAGACTGTAACATTTTCAACCACCCTGCTCCTTGGAGTAAAAGTTGCCAAGGTTGAGAAACTCTGGCCTACAGTTTCCCTCACCTCGAGCCACCACAGCTAAGTCCAGGGCTTCTAGAAAACATCTGCAGGAGATTGTGGGGTGGCTAGGAAAGGAATGGAAGGGAGTAGATATAAACCAGGGTGGGGGACCCTTTTTTCTGCCAAGGGCCATTTGGATATTTATAACTCGGGACGGGGGGGGCGGGGTTTCTGGGATTTCCGCGGACTGGGGGACGGAGTTTGCGGGCGGGAGCCAATCACAAGCACTGGGGGGGGTTGTGGGCAGGAGCCAATCGCGTGGAAGGGGCGGGGTTTGCGGGCGGGAGCCCCGCGGGCTTTAGGCAGGAGCCCCGTGGGCCTTATATGGCCCACGGGCCTGACGTTGCCCAGCCCTGATATAAACAATCAAGAGACAATGTGAGCCTATTGGCAGCTTGTCTCATAAACTGCAACTCAACCCAGTTGGCCAGAAACCTGGGAAGAAGCGTTTCAGATCATTCACAAACACCCCGCCTTAATGAACTCACTATAAAGGAGGGTTGGAAATTTTTCTTGCAGTTTCCAAGATTCTGCACTTACCCCGGATTCTAGCATTAAGGACCCCTTATTAAAGTCTGGGTAATTCTTGCTTCCTTGATCTTGCCCAGTTGAATGACGGCTTTCAGATCACTGATGCTTAAGGTTTGGAACTGGGACAGGATTAGATACTCTGTCCTTGTGCTAATTTTTCCTTGTGATGGTCAGTCTGTACATGGAATGGACTGCATAGATCAGTTTGAACTTCATAATTTGTACTCTTCTTCCTTTCTCTTCAAATATATGTGAAAATTGCCATTTATTGATGTGATCACGAGAGCCCAGGGGTATGGCAAAAGTGAGGAGGGAATATATTGTCTGAGGGGGTGTTTAAACCTGTTAACACCCCCAACTCTACTGATATCACGGTAGTGTCCTCTTCCCAAGTCTTGTCCAACTGGCTATAGGATTTGAAAGCGCAGGGGAAATGTAGCTACATATCTGGCTATCAGACAGCGGTAGAGGGAAACCTTGATTTAACGGACTCATTTAGTGGACTTCTGATTCAACGGACCAACTTTCTGTCCATGCAAATAATGGACAAGTCTGTTGCATTCAAACTAGTCTGGGCAAGGCAGTTTAATTGATGTTGCTTTAACATCATTGGTGGCCATTTATGTCATTTAAATAAGGATATCATTAGCATTGTTAAATGATCTCCGTTGCATCATAATATAATTATGCAAAGGATGCATCCTGGCACAATTGATGTCATTTACGATTGAATGGGCATTTGAGAGTAATGGACACTCCCTCCCCGCAGTTGGTGCGTTAAATCAGGAGTTTTCACAGTACTTGGGCTTTCTCTGCACCTCCCGTGTTCTGGTCATCCCCTTTGATGTTCTTCTTTCAAAAAGGTGATGGATGGCAACATCATTACAGCCAGGCGTACAGCAGCTGTTTCGGCGATAGCTACCAAGGTGAGTTCCTTTATTACAGGGGTCCCCAACCTGTGGGCCGCGGCCTGTTAGGAAGTGGGCCGCAGGGCTCCGTCCTGCAAACTGCGCCCCCTGGTGCGCGCAATTGGCTCCCTCCTGCAAAACCCGCCCCCCGGTGCGCATGATTGGCTCCCGCCTGCAAAACCCGCCCCCCGGTGCGCATGATTGGCTCCCGCCTGCAAAACCCGCCCCCCGGTGCGCGCAATTGGCTCCCGTCTGCAAAACCCGCTCCCCGGTGCGCGCGATTGGCTCCCGCCTGCAAACCCCACCCCCTGGTGCGCGCAATTGGCTCCCGTCTGCAAAAAACACCCCCCCAGTCCGTGGAAAAAATTTCTTCCACGACCGGTCCCTGGTGCCAGAAAGGTTGGGGACCGCTGCTTTATTAGACAAAATAAGGACCAGAAGCTGCCCTATTGTTATATGCTTAGCCCAGAGGTCTCCACCCAACATCTTCCAGGGATGTGGAGGACTAAAACGTGCAGACTTCTCAGCCAGGATGGTTCTTAGCTGGGAACTATGGGAACTGCAGTCCCCACAAATCTGGAAGCTGCCAATATAGGTGATGCCCAGTTTAGCCAAAACAGGATCTGTCCATTTCAAAGAGTTTGGATTCTCACTAGTAGCTTAGTTCCCTCTTTCTGGACCTGACTGAGCTCACGTCTTTCTTTCTGTAGACCAGGCTCTTGCCATCTTCGTAAATAACTCCCTTGCTTCCAATCAACTCTTGTTGATTCCCAACTTCCCTGATTAGCCAGCTTGTTTCCATTAGTTTTTCAGGTCTGCGTGAAGCTCATTCAGAATCTGGGCTAATCTCCAAGGATCCTTAAGAGTGAAATCATTTGAGGCCCTTCCTTTCATCCCCTTGCTTAATTGGCACCCTGCTTCAGAGGCTTGGTTTTTTTTAATTATTAACTTAAAAAGCCGAGAGCTTTAGATACGGGCTTGAGAAGGTTCATCCCTACTAAATATTGCTGAGGCTGAGAGTTTTAGCTTCCTTGCTGCAACTGCAGAAGCCGAGAGGACCCATAGATAATATCTACTTTGGGATTCCAGCATTACCACTTCCCCAATCCCTGGCTCCCATTGACTGTTTATGATGACCTGCCAAGAAATACTTTTGGAAACCAGAAGCAACTGGTTTGGTTTGAGAGCCATTATTTAGGGACAGCTAGAAAGCACAGTTGTAACTGCAGGCTTTTGAATTCTTCAGCCCTCTTGCTCACGTTGCCATAGATGCTTAATAAAACCAAAGACAAAGAAATGGGGCAGGAGAAGGAAGCTTGATTGGAGAACCCTGAAACTTGCAACAGAAGATCGGCTTTGCGGCTCTCTTGGTTCATTTGATCCTCCTCTCGGCTTTAGGGCCGTAAGCTCTCTCGCGTGGTTCTAATGATTGTACCGAGGGAGGCGTGTATACTTCTGGCAGTGGAACAATGTGTCAGCCCTTCGAGGTAGACCAGACTAGGAACCCAAAGTTATGAATGCTAATACTACTTTTATTATAAGGTTACAGTAACAGAATCTTGCAAGTCTGAATGAGCCGCCTTCCTCTTTCCCTTCAAGAGAACTAGGGAGGGGCAAGCCTGAGACGCTTTCTCAAATTACTGGTAGTCCTCACTTAACGACCACAATGGGGACCGGAATCTTGGTTGCTAAGCAGAGCGGTCATTAAGCAAATCTGACACAATTTTACAACCTTTTTTGCGGCGGTCGTTAAGCCAATCACTGCAGGCGTTAAGAGAACCATATGGTCATTAAGCGAATCACACGGTTCCCCATTGATTTTGCTTGCCAGAAGCTGGCTGGGAAGGTTGAAAATGGCGATCACGTGAGCACGGGACGCTGCGACGGTCATAAATGCGAACCGGTTGCCAAGCACCCGAATTGTAATCACGTGACCATGGGATGTTTATTTATTATTTTTATTTATTATTTCAATTTATTCCCCGCCCATCTCCCTTGCAACGGTCGTAAGTTTGAGGACCAGTCATAAGTCATTTTTTCAGCAACGTCGTAAGTCCGAACTGTCACTAAACAAATGATTGTTAAGCGAGGACTACCTGTACATTTCTGCCCTGGACTCAAATTTCTTTTATCTGACTGTTGTCTTGGTTGTGGCTCTACCTCCTGCTCCTCAAGGTTATTCCTACAGCCCATTACACAACGGAGTTAATTTCAGCACCTGCCTTGGTGCTGTGTTCTTCCAGAAAAGGGGAAGATGGGGATCCAGTTGGATCTGACAGAATTCCCCAGAACTGTAGAAAAGTGGAAGCATTTCCTCCAAGAAGGGTGGGGTCAAAGGACAGAAAATGTGAAATTATGAACAAAATGTGAAGAGCAGGAAGTTATTTAAAGTTGGTTCTTAAAATTTCAGAGTTGGATGTGAAAAGGGCTGTGTAGGGAAAAAGAAACTACAGGTAGTCCTCGACTTACTGTATGAACATTTGTTTAGTGATCATTTGAAGTTACAACAGCGCTGAAAAAAGTGACTTGCAACCACCGGTTCTCACACTTATGACCATCGCAACACCCTCGTGGTCACGTGATCAGAATTCAGGTGCTTGGCAACTGTCATGTATTTACAATGGTTGCAGCATCCTGTGGTCATGTGATCGCCATTTGCGACCTTCCCAGCCAGCTTCCAACAAGCAAAGTCAATGGGGGAAGCCCGATTCACTTAACGACCGCAGTGATTCACTTAACAACCACAGCAAAAAAGGTTGTAAAATCAGGTGCGACTCACTTAACAACTGCCTCACTTAGCGACAGAAGTTCCGGTCCTGGTTGTGGTCATAAGTTGAGGACTGCCTGTAGTAGAAGGGAAACTGGGGTAGGGGGGTATCCTCTACTGAAGAGAAGAAACAAGACCACAGATTTTAGGGAAATTCTTAATTTGAAGGAGGGTGTGTTTAACAAGAATGCCTTTTTTTTTCCGTACTGGGTACATTTTCAGTACTTAATGCCTGCAGATTCGGACGTCCTCTGCATTCTGGGAGCTGGTGTCCAAGCTTATAGCCACTATGAACTTTTCACAGAGCTGTTCGCCTTTAAAGAGGTGGGTAATCCAATTTACACTAGAGAAAACTGTTGTTTTAAACCCTACAAAGCAATTGTTGGATAGCTTAGATCAGGGTTTTTCAAACCTGGCAACTTTAAGGCGTGTGGACTTCAACTCCCAGAATTCCCCAGCCAGCATTTCTCCTCTCCTTTCCTTTTACTCTCCAGGAAGCTAGGGAGGGTCCCTTCTTTTCTGTCAATAATTTTATTGACGTTTTTAATAAACATGGTAAAAACTAATACAAACTAAACTAGAGGAAAAAAGAAAAAGAAAAGTTGAGAAGGTGCAGAAAAGAGGAAAAGAAAAGAAAAAGAAAACAAAGTAGAAGAGAAAAGGAAAGGAAAAAAGGCAACAAAGACAATACAAGGAAGTGGCTTCCCACCTTCATCACACAAAGCATAATCTAATATACTAACTTTTCACCCTCTTTTAAAGTTACAAATAAAAAAAAACACTTCTCCCTGCAGCCTTTTATCTATACGCCATCCAGAAATCATCATCTTTTCAATCCTAGTTCAGCAGAAAGTCCATTAGGAGTTACCAGAAATATCAAATAGTTTATCCCTGGCCAAATAGTCCAACTTTATGTTCCTTCTTTTTTGCTCTGCACAGTCTTGACCTCTAGTTTAAACCATTCCTACGGCATCGCAGGATTTGAGGGAGGGCCCCTTCTGAGATGCTTCCCATGCCCCTTTTCCTTCTGTGGGCTGAGACATCTTTTACATGCCAGTTGTCCTGTCTGTGGCTCTCCCTCCTGTCTCCCAAGGTCATTCCCACAGACCATTACAGGCCCTCTGTTTAATTTCCCACGAAGGTTAGAATCTGGAACCGCACCAAGGAGAACGCGGAGAAGTTTGCTCGTGCGGTGAACGGACCGGTGCAAGTCTGCTCCTCCGCCCAGGAGGCCGTCAGCGGGGCTGATGTGATCGTCACAGTCACGATGGCAACTCGGCCCATCTTGCACGGAGAGTGGGTGAAACCCGGAGCCCATATCAATGGTAAGGGGTGCGTT
Organism: Charina bottae; assembly: GCA_023362775.1. Taxonomy (NCBI): domain Eukaryota; kingdom Metazoa; phylum Chordata; class Lepidosauria; order Squamata; family Charinaidae; genus Charina; species Charina bottae. The sequence continues at coordinate 29,221,276 of JALMGJ010000010.1, forward strand.
GGAAGCTGATTGTCTCTGCGGTGAGTGAGATGACAATGCAAGCTTGCTAGTCCTAGTGAGTTAGTAAGCGTGGTGGAGTTCGAATGCTAACGATGATGTATTTTTCTGGAGTTATGGGTTTGGATTGCAAAAAGGGAGGGATGTGAAGAACTTATTAGAAGACAATTCCTATTAACACAGGGGAAGAGCTTGAAAAGCAATGCTGTATCCTTCATGAAAAATGTCTGGGTGGGCAGGCTACCCCTCGGCGATGATGTTCCTGCAGATTTCGTGCATTAGCAGGGTCTGAACGAGATGACCGCTGGGGTTCTCCCACCTCTGCGCTTGTTTTCACAAAGACACACAACCTTCTGAACTACAAAAAGAGCAGCGACGCTTGTACCATGTGCTGCGTTTGGTTGGTGAAGTTAACGGCTGAGCAAGCCCCAGCTATTTGGTTAGTTAATGCAGAACTTAAATCCTGCGATGCGGAAAAATAGAACTTCCCTGTATCGGAGTGGGCAGATCTGTCTGTCGGTGGCTTCGTTCTCATCGGCAGGAAAGTGGCTTACTGCACCTTGTTCAGCCAGTTCTTCCAGAAAAACGTGGCCTTGTTGTGTTTTAGCTGTAGGAGCAAGCCGGCCTGATTGGCGGGAGCTGGATAATAACGCAATGAGAAATTCTGTATTGTACGTCGATTCAAAAGAGGCAGCTCTGCGTGAATCAGGAGATGTTATTTTATCTGGGGTAAGGAAGTTAATCGTTTCTCCCCCCCCTTCCTTTTTTTTTTAGCATTTTACTGGGGGGGGGTGTTTCTCCAAGGGGAGTTGGGATTGAAACTGCCTGAAGCTGCTTCGGTGACGTAGGACCGTTTGCAGCCCAGAGGGCACCAGAAATGACGGGGCGATGTGTGTTTCACAGGCCCGCGTTTTTGCAGAGCTCGGCGAGGTGGTGTTGGGAAGCAAACCGGCCCTGCGTGAGAAAACAACAGTGTTCAAATCGTTGGGTAAGGATAAACCCCGGGGCTTGGCATGAACGGTGGCACATGACGCATCGCCTTACAGGGAAATGGGGGAGATGGGGTTCCAGCTCCCCATGGACGAGCCTCATGCTCTCCCCCAGCCAGCTGCACAATTTCCCCTTTGCGGAGAGAAGAAAAGCCATTAACCTCGGCAGGGAAGAAAGGATGAAGAATTGTGTTGTCAAGCCCTGCGCGTAGCCTGTTCGTCAAGCTCGGAAACACAAGCACGCACCCTATGCCACTGCCTCCTTGGTGGAGGGCAGAACTCTCCTGGGGCCGTTTCTACGGGACCCGTCAAGCCGGGGACTCATTTATGACCTCAAAGGCCTGGGGAGGGAATCTCTGAGAATGGCTTCAAGCAGGAGTGCAAAAAATGCTGCGTGGGGGCCCTTGGCAACCTCCACTTCTTATTTGCATCCGAGGGAGGACGGAAGAGGACACTTGCAAAGATTTAGAGCAGGGGTCCCCGACCTTTTTGGCACCAGGGACCGGTTCCGTGGAAGACAATTTTTCCACAGACCAGGGGGTGGGGTTTGCAGGTGGGAGCCAATCGCATGGACTGGTGGGGGCGGGGTTTGCAGGCGGGAGCCAATCGCATGGACTGGGGGGGCGGGGTTTGCAGGTGGGAGCCAATCGCGCGGACGGGGGCAGGGTTTGCAGGTGGGAGCCAATTTCTGCAACTTCCATCATCTTCACCAACCGTTCCTCCATTGTGGGTAGTGCCGAATCTTTCCACCTTGGCACATATAACAATCTCGCTGCAGTTATCATATATGAAAACAAAGTTCCATGACTTTTTTCCCGCTGTTTGTCCACCAATCCCAAAAGAAAAGCTACAAAATGCTTTCTTAGCGGAGTTGGGCGGTGGGGATGAAAGGGTTACCTGCTGCTTTGAGAAGCAGCAGATGGTACTCTGCTGAACGGTTTGGGGCCAGGAAAGTCCTGTTGATGGTTTTCATCACACGATTGCCTGTGATTTCAATTCATTTTCAGGGATGGCAATTGAGGACACAGTCGCAGCAAAAATGGTCTTTGAGTCTTGGTCAGCCAGTGGATGAAGGTTCACGTGCCACAGAATAATAAAAGGAAGGTTGCATCTGGTGCTGACTTCTGAGCAAAAATGGTTAAGATTGCACTGTAACTCTTCTTATTATGTCACAATAGCAAGATGAATAGTAGCATAACAAAAGAATCAAATGGAATTTGATTTATCTCAGTGTTTCTCAACCTCAGCAGCTTTAAGATGTGTGGACTTCAACTCTTAGAATTCCCCAGCCAGCCATGCTGGCTGGGGAACTCTGGCAGTTGAGGTCCATACATCTTCAAGTTGCCAAGGTTGAGAAACACTGATTTATCTAATTATTCTAACATGAATCAGTGTTTTTTCCATGTATTTGGATAGTGACTTTAATTCAAAGTTTACATCATCTTAAGGACAAGTGTAGATTTTCTCATCTCTTGAAGGCTACGTTGTTATTTCTACTAAATCATTCACTTTATTTGCTATAGTTTAATTTTTATTGGGATAAATGTTCAGAGATTCCGAAACTAAAATTTCACCTATTTACATGCCTCTCGACCTTTAATTTATCTCAGATTTTCTCTGAGAGGTGAAATAATCATTTTAGAATCTAAGATTCTAAATTTAGACTCTAGTTTTGGAATCTAAGGATTGATTTCTGCTTAAAATGTAACAATTTTAACTTACATTTTGCCTTTAATGCAAAAAGTTTGCATTTCTCTCTGCTTTTTTTTTACTGCCAAATAGAATAAAGAAGACTGCCAACAATCGTAAGAAAATATTTGACTAGAATAGGTTTTCAAAATGGCTAATGAAACTCTACTCCCTTTCTTTAAAAAAAATAGAAAAGACGTTGGGGTGAATCAATATTGGTTGAGAATTGGCGTCAATTGTATGTTCTGTATTTTGTAGCAAAAATAAAATTAACATTTCAGAAAACTACATTCCCCAAGTATTCATTTTTGTTGTTCTGGTCTGGTCAATGGTGGTGGGGTGTACTTTCAACAGACATTGAAAGTACAATGTCAATTTGTGTTTTGTGGTTTGCAGAGAGAAACTCAAGCTTTCAAGAGTCTGCTGTTATACCCTAGAGCAGTGTTTCTCAACCTTGTCAACTTTAAGATGTGTGGACTTCAACTCCCAGAATTCCCCAGCCAGCAACGCTGGCTGGGGAATTCTGGGAGCTGAAGTCCACACATCTTAAAGTTGACAAGGTTGAGAAACACTGCCCGACAGCAATGGAGTTCCAGTAGCCCTTGTGGTGTCTATTTCCTGACCTCGTCTACCTTGGAAAACTGACACAAGACTTGTAATAAATCACAGATTTCCTGATCAATCAATCCCGGCTTCCCAAGTTTGAAACTTTATTGCACACAAGAATGAAGCCTCTCATTTGGCAACAATGAGTAGCAAGGTATAAAAAGTTGGATATTCTCAGGGTTTAAACTCAAGGCTTCTTCATGCTGCGCTTCTGAATCAATGGCTACTTGGCAGCATTGAAGCTGGGAGGTTGTGGTGTTTGCACAGTGGTCGTCTCTGGTTCCCACCTCATCCTCCTCAACCTTTACAGAAAACGTAACTCTTTGTGAAGCGTTGACCAGAAGCACCATTCTTGGTTTATAATTGGGTATCCCTGGCCTGGCCTGGCCTTTCCAAGGCTAGCTTCCTTCTGCTGATTGCGTGGAGAATCTTCTTGCGGGGCCCCAGCTGTATCTGAATGCTCTGGAGATCTTCATCTGAACAAAGCATAAGGGTTTCCAAGTCAATGTTTTCTCTCATCAGGATGGGGAGGAATTCATGGAGGTTCTGGGAGGCCAGGAACACTTCAAGGGGTGGAGCCTCTTCTTTGTCCTCATCCCACCCAATTGCTTCTTCCATCCAGGGGACTTCTGGGTCATTCTCACTGTCCGAACCGCCGAGTGGTTCATTGAACTGAAAGAACTCGTGGGGAATTTGGAAGCCCCTGTCCTCCTCAGGAAGCATGGTCTCTGCCTTTTTGCTTCTGAAGACGAGGTTGCCAAGGCCTGGGCGACTGAAAATGGACCTCTGCCCTAAGTCCTCTGCCTCTTCAGAAAAGCTGGTTTTCCTTTGAAAGCCGCCCACAAGGTCTTCCACATCCTTCTCCTGGGACAAATCTATCATGGCTGTTTCTCTGACGAAGCTGTCCTTCTCTGCTCCGTGGCTCCTGGACTTGCTGCCGCCAACGTTCTCCTCTTTCTTCCTTGTCTTCAGTTTGAAGGTGTCCTTCAACTGCTTGGGGACAGTGCTGAGCGAGCCCCCTGCGAAGAACTGGGACACTTTCGTCTTGGCGGCAGCGCTGTGGCCGGAGTGGACGGAACCTTTGTTGAAGTGCTTTGTCATCTCGAGCTGGTGCTTGTCCTGGCGTTTTTCACACACGCGGATTTGTCGCTGCACGTCGCGTTGGGCCTGAGCCTTCAGACGGGTGACCCGTTTGGGATTCTTGATGTTCTGCTCAGTGGCTGCCTTGTCAAGAATCTGGACGCACTCGTACTGGCTCCGACTGGCAGCTGCGTCGAGGGGCGAGCGCATGTCATTGTCGAGGGCGAAAATATTGGCGCCAAAATTGATGAGGAAGGAGACGCAAGGGGTGTGGCCATTCGAGGCAGCATGGTGTAGCGGCGTGTTTCCCCAGATGTCGCATCTGTTTGGATCACCTCTGAAAGGACACAACACAAAGAACTCAGATCCTGTCAGCCTTACCAGATAGACCAGACCGGAAGCACGACCAGATGACCTGATTCTACTTTATTGTAAAGCTACATTAACAGAATCTTGCAAGTCTGAAAGTACATTCTCCCACCATCTCTTTTTACAGCCTGATAAGTGAGGGAGGTTCCTTTCTGAGTTTCTTTCCCTTCCCATTATGCAGCTGCGGGCTCCACCTCCTCTTATCTGATCGTTCCCTAAGCAGCATCTCTTCCCGCTGAGAACTGCACCCAAATTCAACCCAATTCCCCTTTGAAGATTTCTGGAGGAAGCTCTATTTCAATAAATGAATGAGCATTGGAGGGAGGTGAAGCAGGCGTTACTCTGCCCAGCACCAGCTGTAATGCTGGTGCAAAGCAATTGAACTGTTTAAAGGTCACATTTATTAGCGGTTGCACACGGCAGATTAAAAAAAAAAAAGCACACCATATCTAACAGCCAGCTGGTAATGGTGGTGCTTCCTCTTTCCGTTCGGTGAAGTTCTCACCCTTTTAACCATGCGCTGTTTCTGCAGATCCTGAAGACCTCCTAACCCCGGACTCTTACGCACATCCTTGCAAACGGCCTTCGACACACGTGAGAAAGCTTGCCCGCCTGCATCGGGTGCAAACACCAGGCTGCGAAGGAGAACTTAGGGGTTCAGGTTTCCAGCATTTGCTCTGCTGTTCCTCCAGTCTAAGAGCTGGTTCACACAACATGTTAAACCAGCGGTCCCCAACCTTTCTGGCACCAGGGACCAGTCTTGGAAGAAAATTTTTCCACGGACCGGGGGTGGCGGGGTTTGCAGGTGGGAGCCAATCACGTGCACCGGGGGCGGGGTTTGCAGGAGGGAGCCCCGCGGCCCACTTCCTAACAGGCTGCGGCCCACAGGTTGGGGACCCCTGCCTTAAACCACTGAGCAGTCGGTTTAATTTGGGCTTAGCTAGTCCCGCGGACTAACCAGCAAACCACAGTGTGGGATTCAGCACGTTGGGGGAACCCACCCAGCAGTAGCCGGTTTAGCAGTCTACGGTTATGCAAACCCTGGATACGTGCTCAGCCTTAACATCTCTGCCCCAACCAAGTACCCGTGGGGGCATCACCCACCTGCCCACGTTCTCCCACCCATCCCAGATCCGTTCCAAAACCAGAAAGATAACGAGGTCCATTAGGACACGTTCTTGTTTTTCCCCGAAGAGTATTTGGGATTGGAAACCAAAAACCGGCCCCACTCACCCCCGGCTGCAAATGATTTCCAGAGCTTCGATGTTGCCGTGGTATGCCACCAGCAGAGTGGGTGTCATCCCATCAGCATCTGCAGTGTTCAGGTCCTTCCGGGTACTTTCTTTTAGCAATTCGAGGTTGCCATCAGAAGCTGCTTGGTGGAAGCGAGTTGACATTTTCCTCCTCCTGGTCGGTCAAAGGAGGCGGCTGAGGCCCGATCCGCCGGCCCGGCCCCGCGCTTCCCCCAAGGCGGGTGCTTAATCACAGCACACGGGACTCGTTGATGACACGGCAAAGGCGAGGAAGCAAAGGTTATTCCCTGCAATCTATTTGCATAGGGCATTTCATACTCCAGGGAGCAGGGTGGTTGAAAATGTTACAGCCTTGCTTTTTTTTTTTTAATTAAGGGAGGTGTGCCTTTTTACTAGCAGTATCACATTACCTACGAGAGCCAGAAACCAGGAGACTGTGAGTTCTAGTCCCACCTTAGGGACAAAGCTATCTGGGTTACCTTGGGCCAGTCCCTCTCTCTCAGCCCTAGGAAGGAGGCAATGGCAAATTACTTCTGAAAATGTTGCCAAAAGACAGCATGGATTTGTCTATGTCAGTGTTTCTCAACCTCAGCAGCTTTAAGGTGGGTGGACTTCAACTCCCAGAATTCCTCCCCCCTCAAGCATGCTGGCTGGGGAATTCTGGGAGTTGAAGCCCACACATCTTAAAATTGCTGAGGTTGAAAAACACTGCCCTGGTGGAATCCTCATATTTTTTTTGGAAAACGCTTTGTAAGAACAAATTAAAGCATTACTTTTGTTCCATATGGGCAGTCATATAAATTGAATAAATAAATAAATGTCTACACCCTGTCTTTCCCCCAAGGAGCTGGTGGAGATTATAGGAAAAGGCGTTTTTCTGCCTACCCTACCCTGGCTTATTTTAGAATGCTGGCTGGGGAATTCTGGGAGTTGAAGTCCCCACATCTTAAAGTTGCCAAGTTTGAAAAACACTGCGCTGGGGCATGGAAAAAGCAGATTGCTTTATTTATTTATTTTTCTCATCACCGAGAAAAGGCGGGCGAAGGAGGATGCCAATTTTAGGCCTGAAACCGAGATACAAGAAAGCGCGATCTGTAAACCCTTTAAGCCCCGCTCCATGGAACGGCCCCGGTTGAAATGGCGAATGCCGGGGGCAGCCACGGTCCTCCGCACGGTTCCTCGCGAGTAAGTCGCTTGACTCTCTAGGACCCACCCGAGTCGGGAAAGCCGACCTCCGTGGCATCTTCACACCAGCCCGCTTCTCCCGTGTGGCGGCGAGCCAACCGCAGGCTTTACGACCCCACCTGGCCCCAGCCTCAACAGCCGGTGGATCGGGCTAGATCCAGGTTTGGGAACTGGGCGGCCCCGACTCTTCGCGTGCAATTCGAAGGGGTTCAGTTGAAATGTGAGCAGGTTGCAAGCATGCCTGAGGATCGGAGTTGCGCGCTTGCAAAGCAGTGGCAGATAATCAATCCTGTGCACAGGACCCGGGATGCGAGAGAGAGAGGAAAAAGCGCACCCGGGCACTGGGAGACCCCATAGCCCTACTAGAAGAACGTGCGAACGTTCCCGGGCTGGGACCGCCGTTGCACATGCGCGCTGCAAGCACGTGCAGGGTATAAAAGAAACCGGGCCGCGAGGTCGAGGAGCTAAACTTGCCTGGTCTGGTTTGCGTCGGGCGGATAGGATGGGGATGCGTGTAGGTTGGGCGCGTTGGAATGCGTGGTAAAGTTTCATTAATTTTTTCAGGCGTGGGAAAGGGCAGGCTGTCGTGTGAAGGCGGTCCGCCTGAGCTTGTTTTTCCTTTGCTTTAGGCTCCTGTTCTTTGGCTGTTTTCTGGGCAGTATTTTTACCCCCGTGGCTCTCGATTTCCCAGGTAACAGGATTTTCTGTTTGTTTGGGAGGGGATATTCTAGAAGTATCTTGCTCTTTCTCGGGGGGGTGTTGGGAACAAACTGGGTTTGCCCCTTCCGGCCCAGGTTCTTCACCATGCGCTGGTTTTGATGGGCAGGCACTCAAAGCAACGTGCCAAACCATCAATCCTGGTTTACAAACCATGGCTAATCCCAAACTGAACAAATTACATTTTATGGTTGTTGTGGGTTTTCCGGGCTGTGTGGCCGTGTTCTGGCAGTTTTGGTTCCTAACGTTACATGTTCTCTGGGGGCCTTGGGTGAAGCTAGGCTGTTGAGCCATGGTGTAGTCTCCTTCCTTTGGCTTGGTAGGGGCTGGAAACTTAGCCTTGGTGATGTTAACCTGGTTGGTTGGATTGGGTGAATGCAGATGGTGATCATCTCCCTTTGCAACCCAGTTGTAGGCTGTGACAGATGGGCTAAGTTGTTAGTTTGTCTTAAATCCCCAATGTTGGTTTGGTTTTGGATTAGTGTGGGTGTGCATCCAACAGCTGTGGTTGTAAACCAGAGATTAGAGCTTAGCCTGTTGTTTAAATGCAGTAGTTGTGGTTTAGACACTAAACTGATTCAACTAGCCATGGCTTAGTGTGGTGTCAATCTGGCCCATGATGTTCCCCCAGCTGTCTTGCTCTGAGCCCATAAAATGACCACCAACGGTATCGTCTTGTGTTCTTCTTCAGGGGTGTCAATTCTTTGAGCCAAGCAATAGTAGAGCAGAAATGTAGCTCAAGGATGAAGCATTGGGTTGGAGATGTTCTCTGGATGTGGGTTTTTGTCTTTCATTACCTGCCTGGGCAACATCTTCAGTGCTTTGATCTTGGAAAAATGAAGCTTGTTAGCTAGTTGCAGGAGAGTCTTCTCCAGGATCCAAGCATCTCCAGTTAATATGGCAAAGAGTGATATTGAGTGTTACCAATATTGGGAGAGTCACTAGTACTTGGTGTTTTATAATAATTACTATTTATTTAAATTTATTGGCTGCCCAACTCTAGTTTTATTCCAGCTCACTTGATCCTGCCCTATAAAGACAGCTGGAAGATCTGAAACTCTTGCTAAGGTTTATTTTTGCTTAAAAGAAAAGAAACATAAGTTCATCCTATGTGATTTAGCAGCTTTCCCTGGCACATGAATCTCAAATGGTGCTTGTTGGCCTATAGCCAGAAGTACCAGGAACCCAGAGGCTGGGTTTTTGTACAGGGCCAATCCATGGATTGGGGCGTGGTGGCTCAGCGGGTAAGACGCCAGGCTTGTCGATCGGAAGATTGCACGTTTGGAGGTTTGAATCCCTAGCCCTGCGTTGCATGACGGAGTGAGCTCCTGCACTAGCTCCAGCTCTTGCCAACCTAGCAATTCGAAAGCATGCAAATGCAAGTAGATGAATAGGTACCACTTCGGTGGACAGGTAACAGCGTTCTGCGTGCGTCATGCCCGCCACATGACCGCGGAAGCGTCTTCGGACAGCGCTGGCTCTTCGGCTAACAAACGGAGATGAGCACCGGCCCCTAGAGTCGGACACGACTGCACAAATGTGCAGGGGAGCCTTTACCTTTACCTTAATCCATGGATTAACCATGCTTTATGGAATAAACCACTATAGCTGGCTTTACTCGACATGTTTGAGAGATGAAGCAAAGAAACTGCCCAATGGATAGGTGTGTCATGTGGATTTGCTTATGAAATCTTATTGTGGGTAAAGATCAAACTCTTGTCCTAGGTTGAACACTTTTCTGTACAAGGGATTTAAAGAAAAGATTGGCATATATTTTATTACAGGTACGATGTCTTGCCGTGATGACCAGTGGCAAGTTTGGCTTCCGAAGGAACTTGCCAACTCAAGCTTCTGGAGCATAGAAATTCTTGGTATGTTTGATGCTTTTTCAACTATTTCGTCTCTTCAGTTTTACTTAACCGTTACTCACTTTTAGGAATGGGTTGTGTCTAACCCATTGCATGATTTTTCTTTAGATGGAAGCGGGGAAGAAATGGAAGACTGTGATTATCAAATTGACTATGGAAAGCAGGTGTTGATGGTTGAATACCAGAACTGTACCAAAATAGAGGTATGCTGTTCAGATGCTATGGACAATGCCCTCTGGGTGGGTGTTGAAAAAACAAGAACCTTGTACTTTGGAATTCTGTATCCTTTGGATACAGAAAGAAATACATTTGGAGAATGTAGTTCAGTCCATAGGTTCAATTCAATAAAAAAATCAGTTCAAAAGTTCATTCGAGGAACCCTTGTGTAAATGGATTTCTGTGCATGTTGGATTAAGCGCCATGGGGATGTATGTAAAGGGAGCTGTGTCCCTTGGTTAAAGTTGGGTTTGCAGAAATCAGGGCTTGTGTATCCCAAGTTAGCCTTACCTTTTTTTAACGGTTTGTGAATCCCTTGGTTCAGTGCAGCTGGATTATTGGAGTAAAGCCTCTTATTTATCACATAGTTTTTAAAAAAGGCTTAGATGATTTAGTCTAGTTTTGACTTAACCTGTGTTCTCAGGCAGCAGAGTCTAATGTCCCAAATATTGGAAGCCACTGAAGTCTGACCATGTCCTGCTTTCTAGGGAAAGTATAAAGTCTCCTAATCATTTTGGTAGCTTTCTGCTTTTCTTGAAACGGTTGCCCATAACTGTGGAATTCTGCACTCGAGCTTTTATCCACCGTCCCTAACCTTTTGGCTTCCCGATGTACTTGATTACAGGCCGCAGATTCCTAGTCAGCATAGCTTAGGAGCTGTAGCCTAATGCTGTAGATCTGGAAGGCTGATCTATAGAAGACTGAGTCTAAAGCAGTGTTTCTCAACCTTGGCAACTGTAAGATGGGTGCACTTCAACTCCCAGAATTCCCCAGCTAGCATGCTGGCTGGGGAATTCTGGGAGCTGAAGTCCTCACATCTTAAAGTCGCCGAGGTTGAACAACACTGGTCTAAAGGATAAAGGGGTTGAAAATGCAGAAAAATGGGGTTTTTTTAAAAAAGAAAAGCAAAAGGAAACAGGCTGGTTTTCAGAGTTCAGCAATTTTTGAGCAAATCAAAATGATGGTGTCACTTTTTGGACCTCTTCCCCCACAAAATGCAAAGCCATAATGTAGTTTGCTGGGCTTGTGTGATGTGCTAACTCTTCAGTAAAGAACGGATCTGCTCAAGAAATTGCACTTAAGGGATTCACAGCTTAGTTTGATACCTGCACCCAGATGCTATCTTTCTGCGGCTTCTGCCCACAGGATAACAAGCATCGCCTGAGATTTAGGTTGCAGTTCAACGATACAGAGGGGATAAACCCCCAGAATGAAACTTACAGCGTGGACTGCGACACCACCCAGGCCGATGCAGCGTTTCCCCGTGGTGGTGTCACCAGTGCTACAAACTGCACCAAAAACTTTATGGCAGTAAGTGTGGCAATGGGGTTGGCTGAGAGGTTTAAGCTGTGGGAAAAGCTTTTAGAATACCGGTAGTCCTTGACTTATGACGGTTCGTTTAACAACGGTCTGAAGTTACGACGGCCTCAGAATGGGTGCTTTATGGGTGATTCACTTACCAACTGCCGCAAAAATGGTTGTAAAATCAGGTCTGGTCACGTGGTGACTCGACTTATGACCACAATGACTTAAGATGAAAATTCCTGTCCCAATTGTCATAAGTTGAGGACTACCTGTATGCCCTTATGTGTGTGTTGAATAGCATATGCCTTCCGTTGTTTTGTGTGCCATTTTCTCTGGAAGCAACTCCAATACATCAGTCCTACTTTCTGTTTGGTGGCCTCATTCCTTGCTAACCCGCGGCTTGTCCGGTTGGTTTTCTCCACTTCTTTGACAGCTAGAGAAGTTGGAAGGAGGGGAGAAACAGATCAGGAATATGGGTTGTAACAATAAGCTGGGGTTAGAACAAGCCCGGATACAACTACCCATAAAACCTGGTTTTCAGTTGGGCTTTTTGCCAACATAAGCTGTGCTTTCTGTCTTGAATTTGCAATTTGGGCTAAGTGAAAAACAAGTGCTTTTCAGCACGGAGGGGTGCGTGTGTACAAACTTCACACCTATCTGCAGTTCTGTAAAGTGCTGCTGAATGCTGGGGAAAGCTGCGGCTTCATTGAAGAGTTGGAGATAGGGGACATGTCTGTACTCTGACATGCTCCAAAGGACCTTTGCCAGATTATTTTCAAAGCATTGCAGGGCCTTGCTATTCATGTTGCTTTGGGGCGAGAGAATCTGGTGGTTTTGTCGCAGAAAATCTCACAAGGGCTAAGCAGGAAGTGAGTCTCAAACTAAAAGATGGTGAGAGTTATTTCTGAAAAAAACCTGCAGTAGACAAACAGCAAGTTACGAGGATAAACACTAGACAATGTAAATGAAATAACACCGCCTTTTTCTGTCCGTCAGTTTTCTTGATTATGGGTACCAACATGTCCTCCTTTTCTAGGTTACATTCCCAAGTCTGATTCCCAGGTTCCATGTTGAACACACGGTATGTAATCCAAGTTTCTCAGGCAAGCCAGTTTAATCACCTTTAAAAAAAAAATGCTAGAAAAAAAATCTGTATCCATGCATGCTGGCTGGAGTCCCATTCACATTGTCACAGTGATTTGTTGGATTGTGGTAGAGCATATGGTTTAATCACTGCTGTTGACACAAACTGTGGTTTAGTAGGGGGAAAATCTGGATTTGTCTCTCCTATTTTAATTAGACTTGTTTTTTTTTAAAGCCTCCCAGAATGTATGAGTTAGCACACAGATTGTTTTTTAGATTGCTGCATTTTGAGATTAAGAATGATCTTAGAAGGGGTCCTTCTGCACAGATGGTGGTGATTTTTTCAGGAGGGACAATATCTCAAGGGTCCACTTCAATAAATTACTTGGTTCGCTTTTAAAACTGCTGCCTGAATTTGGAGAGCAGATTCGGAAACGTTAGTGCCAGCCTTGCTTGATCCAGGATCTTTCCTAAGGTGGTAATGGAGTGGCTTTTCATAGGCCGCCGAGTCTCGGATGGAGTGGGTTGTATCGATAGAGGACGGCACCCAAACGCACCAGTGGAATCTCAGACAGGCCATTCAGCAAGGCTACACCTTTCTTTCAGATGACAATCATATCATCTTCCAAGTCCCGTTCAATGCTAAAGGAGTCACGGTTTACAAGGTACAGGAAATTAGAAATATGGCTAGGGGTCCCAGGGGCGGCCAATCCCCCAGATTTGGAGCCACTCCTGCAACGCTGAGCTTTGGGGAAAGCTTTTATTGTTAGTGATTGTATGATTGATTACATTTCTTCTTAGTTGACCTGTGTTTTTTTAGAATGGGTGGCCTATACATTGATGATGATGTAGTAACGTAGGGGTGGGCAACCTCTCTCTTTAATGGTTTGGGAGAAACGTCAAGAAGATGAATTCTAGGAGTTGAAGTCCACGCCTCTTAAAGTTCCCAAGGTTGAGAAACACTGCTCTAAATGTCTGTCTCTTTTTTTCTAAATTAAATGAGAGTTGCTTTTAAGGTTATAGTACGCCTTTCATGTGCTCCTGTCTCCAAATGGTATGGAGCTGAAATTTCCCTTTGCTTTTAGAGGAGGGCCACCGTGTGGGATGCCATTAGCTATTCTTCATGTGACGCTTCCATAGGATGCGTGAATTCGGTCTTTTCCACAAGAGTCCCTCTTTGATTCAGCCAGCGTTAGGGTTCTTTTTCTGTGGATTCCAGGGTATCAGATGTTTTCCCCCGTTGGGTTCATACCCAGAATACTTAAGAACTTCTTGTACTGGTTGGAAAATAGGGATTTGCAATACTCATCCATTTGAGAACACAATGTTCTGAAGAACTCTGAAATGGTCCGTTCCTCTTTTGGACCCTACCATTCTGGGGGGTAGCTCAGGAGTTTCCAGAAGTAAGCCAGCCTTCCATCTGGAGGCAATTTGAGATGTCTTGGAGTCCTGGATGAAACAGACCTGTATTGGGTTGGACCACCCTGGGATGCCTCAGGCTGCTTCCAATTTGGAGTTTTTAACAGCTGATCCTCCCTGCTAGAAGAAGCTAAAAGAGCGTTCCAGAATGCTCTGTTCTGAATGGGTGAATTTTGCACATTCCTGCTAGGAAATGTGACCTGCTTTGGGATTGTATATTGGCATAAAGTGGTTTCTAGCATGTTAGGCATGAAATGTCACTTAATGTCTTGCAGCAAGATGGCCATGTGTTGTACACAGTAGCCATCAAGCTAACGTACGGGCCACCGGAGCAGCGCCTGACTGTGGAATCAAGAATGATCTGTGCCCCAGGTGAAAACTTTGTGTTTCAAATGCTCTGCTTCTAAATCAGATACTAAGATGTTGGCTTCAAGCTGGGCTTTCCATCTGTAGCTTTTTCATGTTCTTCCCCATAAGTTGATTCTGCCCATCCCTTCCTTTAACTTGCGTACTTTTTTCATGAAAGAAAACTCATATTTTCCCCTATCTTCCTTCCTTGGCCCAAATTTGTTTTCCCATGGGATATGGAAGTGGATGAATTGACTCCTGGCACTTAGTTGGGCTCAGTACAAAACATGATTTGTGGCTTAGCATGTTGTGTGTAAATGCAACAATTATGGTTTGTAAATCATGGTTTATGGTACCACATTAGGCCTGAACACAGCAACACTGGCTTATATTGTGGTTTAATGCTTTTGACAGCCCAGCTTTTTGGGAGGAGGCATACATTTACATTTATTTAGAGGGGGCGTGGTGGCTCAGCAGGTAAGACGCCAGTCTTGTTGATCGGAAGATCGCAAGTTCGGAGGTTGGAATCCCTAGCCCCGCATGACGGAGTGAGCTCCCGCACTCGCCCCAGCTCTTGCCAACCTAGCAATTCGAAAGCATGCAAATGCAAGTAGATGAATAGGTACCACTTCGGTGGGATGGTAACAGCGTTCTGCATGCGTCATGCCAGCCACATGACCACGGAAGCGTCTTCGGACAGCGCTGGCTCTTCAGCTAACAAACGGAGATGAGCACCGGCCCCTAGAGTCGGACGCGACTGCACAAATGTGCGGGGGGAACCTTTACCTTTTTATACATTTACCAGAATTCAGGTTCTTCTTGAAGCACCTCGATGTGCAGTAGACCATCACAGCCTTGGAGAAAAGACTTGGTTTGGAAAAACTTCAATTATTCCCCCCCCCCCGCCTTTTCAGGCCCAGCAGCCTGCAATTCGACCCATATGATGATGATTCTCCCAGCTTTCCCAGGAAAATTGACAGCTGTTGCTCTGAATGAGAAGAACATTCCAGTACACCAACTTCAAGCCAATGGCATTGGCGTGGACACCAGGAGGGGAGTGAAGCTGTACATTCACAAGAGACTGCTGAACACCCGGGTAAGTTCCTTGGACTGGAGGAGGTCCCCCTTGAGGCAAATGTTGGGGTTGTCTTGGACACCCCACAACTGTCTAAAAGTACAAGAGTAAGAAAATGGCAACATTTCACATTCATTTGATATTTGGAGGTCATGACCATCAGAACATAATTGTTCTGGGAGTCTTTGTTGTTCTGTGGTGGACCACTTACTTTATGTGCAGGAGGTCTTCGATTCAGTCCTTGGTAATTCCAGTTAGTGCTGGAGAAATTTATTGTGTAAATCTTTAGGGCACTGTTGCTCAACCGTGGCAACTTGAAGATCTGTGGACCGGCTGGGGAATTCTGGGAGTTGAAGTCCACCCATCTTCAAGTTGCCAAGGTTGAGCAACACTGCTTTAGGGAATCAGTCCCCGGGGTTTCTGCATCTCACAAATGTGTGGTTTGCTTCATTATGGTTTATTGAAGTGGCTGAGTTCACGCTCTAGTTTGTGAAACACAGCGGCCAGGTTAATACAGCAATGCTAAGCTCAAACCAAGCACATTGCTTTGTGGCTTAATATGATGGATGGGAGCAGAATCTGCTGTCACATTTAGCTAAATTCCTTTATTAATGTCAACATCATTTTGGGTCTTTCCCATTTGCACCTCACCAAATGCAAACAGGCCCTACTAGCTGGTTTATTTCATGTCTTCGTGATGTTGTCTTCATCCCCAGCCCAGGAGCAAGACAGCTGTGTCTTCTTTAGTTGTGCTGGTGTTTCATGGTGTTTTCGTCATTCCAACCCTATAGAAGGACAGCTTGAGATGTGGAAAATTTGTTTGGCTTGGGATGACCAAGGGAAGTTGGAACTGCAATGACCAGCAACAGAGAAGATATTGTAGAGGGAAGATAGAATGGCCTTGAGGGACAGTAGGAAGAGCTGCTTGCAAGGCAACGATCAGATAAGAGAAACTTGAGTGCAGAGCAGAACTGTAACATACCTAAACAACTCAGACAAGCCCCTCCCCAATTCACATGAAGATGGAGGGAGAGGGGAGTCGCATTCAGATTTGCATGACTCTGTTCCTATAACTTTACAATAAAAGTAGTACTGGCCTACTTGACCTTGGTTTCCTAGCCTGATCTACCTTGAAGGGATGACAGATATGGATCAACAGTGGAACCACCGACATTTCATGCTACTCTAGTTTTTCTACCAACTCAGGAATGGGCGGAGAACACTTCAGCTCAGTGGTTTGGAAAGCCCGGTTGCATCTGGGTGATTTACATGTGTGTGTTCATTAGAAATATACAATTAAGAATGCAAACTTAGTACGTGGGTTCTCTAGGTTTCAGGGGAATCAGTCCTGGGTTTTCTGCAGACGATCTGTTGCACCTTCATGCAGTAATTGATGTAACGGGTGCCCCACCTGGTTGATGATTGGTGGCTTGTGGGTTACTCTCCCAAATATTTTATTTTGGGGTCCTGACCTTAATGGACTGGTTTTTTGTTTAAACAAAAAACAGTTACAAATTATTGAGAGTCGGTTGGGAGTGTGAAAATTGTCCTGAGCTTGCAGGAAGTCTGAGAGCGTGTCACAGTATGGACCATCTGTTGATTAGCCATCAGTTCTGGGGTTCCCACTTCTCTCTCCTAATGGGAAGATTGTTGAAACTCTGATGAAAGCAATGGACAATGATCTCTGATTTTCCAGGCCTACAGAGATGACGATTGCTCGGGTTTTCAGTTGTACGCCTCGTCCTTGCAGTTGACTTTTGACTACCGTGGCGAAATAGCCACCATGGTTAGCCACCTGGAGTGTCCTTGTGAACAAAATGCACCGATAGGTAAGGGTTTTAATATCACTCTTAGAAATATATCTTCAAATGTGGCCTGAGAAGGGTTAGGTTAAGCATCCTACCCTAGTTATGGCCCGACCTTCAGAAGCCCCAGGGCAAGGAACATGCTCCCTGCATCTTTCTAACGTAATTTACACAAAAATTACACACCTTTCAGCCTTATTAGCTTACCTTCTGCGCAAAGAGCTGATGTGTGCTTGATTGGCTCCTGGTGAACTTAGCAATTTTCAGCCCCCACCTGCTCTTCTCCCCCCAGTGATAGTGAGAGTTAAATCCATAACTTCAGGGCTGCCTTCTGTGTAGAATGTATTTCGGGTTTTGTATTGAACCACAGGCAGATTGTGTGTGCAAGTTGCCAGCGGAAGAGAGGCTTTTGAAGTCCCAGGGAGAAGGATCAATAGGAAAGAAAAACACTAAGTTAGGAGGGAGGGGTTGGTTACGTGCAGCTTGCTTGCTTAAATATGGGGGACCACAATATGCCTGCAGATCTCTCCTTTGATGCAGGCTTCCTGCTCTACTTAATTTTTCAAAGGATTCTTTTCATTCATAAAAAGAGGAGGCTGCCACGCTCCAGAGCACCAGCTTCTTTGATCTTCTTTAATGTAATACTGTATGTCTCCCACGGAGCCTTCATCTGCATAAACACCCTGTCTTCCCCACACCACATCCCTAGGTGTTTAAATTCCACTTCAGCTTAGCCACTCGAGCGCAACTCGCAAACGTTTGTGCTTTATACCCAACTTTGTTAGGCTTAAAAGGGGCCGAAATCAGACAGGCACTGATGATGTTCCCTAGTTGGGTAAGGAAACGTCTGCAACCAATTTAGAGAGGGCCAGAAACGCTCCACGCTTCAATCCTGGGCTACAGATGTTCTCTTCAAGTCAACTAATGGTGGCTTAGCATGGTGTGTGACTTAATCCCCAACTCCATTACAGCCACCATATGCACTCGAGACGGATATATGGATTTTGAGATAGCAAGCAGCAGGACGAAACCGGACTTAAACCTGGATACCCTCAGGCTTAGAGACCCAACCTGTGGGCCCGTCTCCCGGTCGCCTTTGAACGACAGAGTCCGCTTCCGAGTGCCACTGAATAGTTGTGGGACCAGGCCAAGGGTGAGTTCCTTCTCAAGGGGACGTCCGACCGGCTCTCCGCCTTCGCCGGACACTCACACAGCTCCTTTTGCATTTCCAGCTTGATGGTGAGAAGATGGTTTACGAAAACGAAGTGAGCGCACTTTGGGCAGATCAGCCCCCACGCTGGATCTCCAGGGACAGCGATTTCAGGTGAAGCTGGCTTGTCTCTAGGAGCGTGTGGAGATCAGAATACCTTCCCGCTGTTAGCTTTCTGTTGGTCCTTGCGCTTTTCCATTTACCGCCAACTCCCCACAAAATTAGCCTGGGGTTTCAAAATGGTGGTCAAGACCAGGGTTAGGATTGCAAAGGTTTTGCAATATGCATTGAAGAGAAATACAATAAAAAATTGATTTTACAGGTTCCCCCCCCCCCCTCAGTGAACTTTGGAGGCAATGGACAAAATTTGAATTCAGACTTTACCCTCCCGAAAAGTCCATTGTTTCTGAACTAGTGCAGACAATGTTGATACAGTAGATGCCATCGACATAAATCATGTAAAATTTATGTAGCTACATAAATATGGATTTAATGAATATCCTCCCCCTCCCCCTGCCCCAGTTGGTTCATGACTGAAAGCAAGATAGCAAAAATATTTCAGAAAAAAAGGTAGTTTTTGACTTACAACCATTTGTTTAGTGACTGTTCAAAGTTACGATGGCGCTGGGAAAAGTGGCTTGTGACCGGTCCTCGCACTTACGACCATCTCGGCATCCCCACAGTCATGTGATCAAAATTCAGGCCTTGGCAACTGACATGTATTTACAACCGTTGCAGCATCCGGGGGGGGTCACGTGATCGCCATTTGCGACCTTCCCAGCCAGCTTCCGACAAGCAAAATCAATGGGGAACTGCAAGTTTCACTTAACAACCGTGGTGATTGGCTTAACAACCGTGGCAAAAAAGGTTGTAAAATTGGGTGTGGTCACATGATACCTCGCTTAACAACCGCACTGCTTAACGATGAATTTTCCGGTCCCTATTGTGGTTGTAAGTCGAGGACTACCTGTACTGCATAGGAATCACCACTGGGTGGCATGTCGGCTTTGCACGTTTCTAGAAGCAATCCTGCATTTTCAGTTAGGATTATAGTTTACAGCCCAGTTTTTGTGCTATTGTATAAATCATGCATTTGGATGTACGCTAATCTTAAGACTGTAGTTCAGAGCTTTCCAAACTCTGTGTCGGGACACGTTAGTGTGTCAGCTGCGGTGTCTGGGTGTGTCGTGGCTGCTGCTGCCTCCTGGCTACCGCGCAGGTCCTAGTGCCTGCCTCGTGCCCTGCTGCCTCCAAACCTGCCCTGCCAGGATTCCGCGCAGGTCCTAGTGCCTGCCTTGTGCCCTGCTGTAAGAGTGTGTCACAAAATGATGCATGTCTAAAAAGTGTGTCACCAACATGAAAAGTTTGGAAAGCTCTGCTGTAGTTGATAGACCACAGTGGCTGGCTTTCATTTAACCCACTAAGTCAAAACTCCCATTATGGCTGAGTGCGATGTGTGAACCCAGTCATGTAAGAAATAGGCTAGCGTTCCTTAAATGCAAGGGGTAAGAATAATGGAATTGAAGCTAGAGAGTCCGTTCCCCCCCCCCCCCCCAATTGACTATGAAATGAGATTTTACACATCTGAAGTGGTGGGTAGTTTAGAAGAGACCTTTTGACTAAGACATTAGAAGGCACGGAACTCTGGCTGAATCTTGGGAGGGAAATCAAATCTTTGAATGCAGATGAACTAGGAAAATGATCCCCCACACACACGTATACGTATTTGGGAGACGGTCTATGACCTGAAGAACGGCAAATGCAAATTGTGGCAAACCGTACTTGGAAACACTGAAGTTCAGGTTGTGATTTTTGTGAAGCTGATGGCACATACACCTTTCTGTCTGCTTGTAATGGGATGTGAGAATGACCTCGGGAGACAGGAGGAAGAGCCGCAGTCAGGGCAACGGTCAGATAAGAGGCAGCTGAGTCCACAAAAGGAATGGGAGTAGAGAAAGCGTCTCCAAAGGGACCCTCCCTAGTTTTCTGGAAAGTAAAAGCAAGACCTTTCAGACTTGCAAGATTCTGTTCCTGCGTGGTGGCTCAGCGGGTAAGACGCCAGGCTTGTTGATCGGAAGGTCGCAAGTTTGGAGGTTCGAGACCCTAGCCCCGCGTGACAGAGTGAGCTCCCGCACTCGCTCCAGCTCTTGCCAACCTAGCAATTTGAAAGAATGCAAATGCAAGTAGATGAATAGGTACCACTTCGGTGGGAAGGTAACAGCGTTCCGTGTGCGTCATGCGGCCACATGACCGTGGAAGCATCTTTGGACAACGCTGGCTCTTCGGCTAACAAATAGAGATGAGCAGCGGCCCCTAGAGTCGGACACGAGTGCACAAATGTGCGGGGGGAACCTTTACCTTTTTTAACCTTACAATAAAGGTAGTGTTAGTACTCATGGTTTTGGTTTCCTGTCTGGACTACCTCAAAGGGCTGACATGACTCAACTCTTCTTCCAGGTTGACGGTGGTATGCTCTTACGAGAGTGACGATACTTTCTTGAACGTCAAGATAAGCACCCTTCCACTTCCTGAGTCTGTAATCAACCAGGGTCCACTTTCCCTAATTCTTCTCATTTATCCAGGTGAGAGGTCTTAATTTATGGCTAGGTGGTGGGAGATGTTTCTTCATTGCACTTTCACTCCTTATTATATCCAGTATCTAGAGCAGTGTTTCTCAACCTTGGCAACTTTAAGATATGTGGACTTCAACTCCCAGAATTCCCCAGCCAGCATGGCTGGCTGGGGAATTCTGGGAATTGGAAGTCCACATATCTTAAAGCTGCTAAGGTTGAGAAACACTGATTTAGAGTATCGGACCCTTAGTTTATGAAAATGTCTGCCAGAAATTCCAGCTGGCATATGGCCAAGGGCTGATGTTATGGATGTCCCTGGGTATGAGGTCAACATCTGCCAGATGGCACATGGGGTGTTGCAATCAAAGCTAATAATAATTCTTGGTTTGCCCTGTATGCTGAGCCCCCAAATCATGACCTAGCCACCTTCTAGATCCCTAATTGAGTTGATTAAGTGGGTTGTGTGAATGCAACCAGGGTTAGGCGTCTGTTAGCAGCCTGGGCAGGAATAAGCAGCTCCAGATGGTTTCCTGTCTTGCAGATAAGTCCTACTCAGTTCCTTACAGAGACGACCAGTATCCGATAGTAAAATACCTGCGGCAGCCCATTTTCCTGGAAGTTCAAGTACTCAACCGAAATGATCCAAACATTCACTTAATGCTGGACGATTGCTGGGCTACCCTGTCCTTAGAGCCAGCTGCTTTGCCACGCTGGAACATTGTGGTCGATGGGTAAGTGGCAGTTGACCGATACTGGCCTGCTGGAAAAGGAACGGAGGGAAGGTTCTTGAACCTGTCGCCAAATCAACCAAAATAAAAACCTGGCCAAGTTGAACACTCAGCCGGGTTTATGTTGTTAAAAATGCAGGCATTGGTCTTATACCTGACCTGGTTAAGGAACAATGCTATGAATGCAGCTGGAGAGCCTTCAACTAGCTGAGCGCACATTCGCTGAGTGTATTGCACAAACCTTGTGCAAAAAGGTTGGATTAATCGGGGGAAGCATGGTTAACGCAGCTTTAGTTTGTAACAGCACAGCCAGTCCCCGAACACAGGCGTTTTGCAAGAATGTACTGCTCTCCTCGTAGCTTCTAACTCGTCCTTGCAGGTTTTCAAAAGACGAGAGCGCACATTTCAGAAGGGGACGGTGTGATTAACGCTGATTTGCTTCCTTGTCTAGATGTGAATATGAGCTTGACAGCTACAAAACTGTCTTCCATCCAGTGGGCCCGGCGGTCAGTTACGCTAATTTCCGCCAGAGATTTGAAGCGAAGGCATTTGCTTTTGTCTCCGATGGCAAAGCCCTGCCCGGCCTAGTGAGTTGCGCCCGAAAACTCTTGCAAGATTGATTTCTGCATGTGAGAAATAGAGCAGCGATTGGGAAATTGCTTCTGGAGCTGGAATGGCCAACATTTGCCCCCCAGTTATTCTTTGTGTCGGTCCCCAGAGCCCTCTCCCACGCACGACCAGACTTCATTTGTATGGTTGCTGAAAATTGCTAGTGGAGCTTGCTGTGGTTTTGCAGCAGAAAATGGATACAGACCGCAGAACCTTACACGATTAAATAAAAAATTAGAAGAACCAAAACCCTTCTCTGGAGAGAATGGGAAATTATTTAGCACAGCCACTCAAAACCTTGCCCACCTCATTGTGTTCAGAAAATGGTTTGGGGGCGTTGGCAAAACAGAGAAGGATCTGGACCAGCTTGAAGATCTTCCCAGTCAACCTGGCTATATTCTAAGGCAGGGGGTATCAAACTGATGCCCCCTCCTTCCCCCAGGGATGATGAGTCTCTTAGAAATAGGTTGCCAAAACCTTTTGTAAGCTGATCAGGCTTGCTCAGATGAAGCGGAAGCACTGTCAAAACTCTTTCTTGGGCAAGCTCAGGGAATCCTAGAACTCACTGGTCTTGCCATCCCTCAGAGCCATCTGCCAGCTATAGCAGTTAGTGAATTATTCTATTTATTATTCTATTGTAGTTTAGATGTATAGGTTTTAATTTTTATAATAATATTGTAAACCGCCCAGGGTCTACTGCTGTAGAGATGGGCGGTGATAAATCTGAATAATAAAAAATAATAATAAAATAAAATTATTTCTTCAGCTTTATTCTTGGGGGGAGGCTGCATAAATTCATTGTAAATTTGGGGTACCCCTGCTTTGTTCTTTACTTCTTAGTTGATCCACAGGAGCTGGTGGGCTGACAGCTATCCTTTTCTATCCCCTTAGGTGTACTTTCATTGCAGCGTTATCGTCTGTGATAGACAGTATCCAGATTCTCCTCTATGTTCTACCCGATGTCCTCGTCCTTCCAGAAAACGGCGAGGTAAGGGATTCGTCCTGAAAGGTCTTAGTTGAGAGAAAGGCCAAAAAGGAACAGAAACAGGAACCTAAGAAGGATTACAAAGGTTGTAAGGGGCAATAATTAAAGTTCAGGACATGCTTCAGCTTCAAGTTTTCCCATGATCAATGAAGAGACTTGCCCCCAAACGAGATCATACGAAGGCAGTTAGGAGGAAAATCAGCAAATTTCTGTGGAGTTGAGTTTCTGCTCTGGTGTCCCTAGTGGGGCTGACAGTTTTCTGATAACTTGCTCTGATGGGAGATCAGTGCAGTCTCATGTTTACATGATCCCCGCCCTGAATGTGTGGCTAAGCTAGCACATGCTTTAAATTTGCCTTCTGCACTTAACTCCAATCTGGTAGCTTCTACATCAGCCATTCTCAACCTTTTGACCCTGGAGGAACCCTTGAAATATTTTTCAGGCCTCGGGGAAGGAACCCCTCCTGCACATTCAGGCTCAAAGATAGCCCAGAAGTTCCAAAACTATTATATTCGTTTCATGCGTAAGCCTGTAGATACTGTATGCATTCACAGTGTTCTTAAACTGAAAATAAAGAATGAAACTTGCCTTTTTAATGTGAAGTGGCCCAAATTTGAAATAATTTTTAAAATAAATTGTGATCTCCCAGAGAACTCCTAGTAACCTCTTGCCTAGGGTGCCACGGAACCCAGGTGGAGAAACCCTGTTCTGGATGGATTAAGATGCCAAATCCCAGAATCCCCAAGAATTCTGGGAGATGAAGTCCCATCATATTAAAAGGTGGCTTAGTCTTAGAGGCGACTAAGTAGAATGCAATATTCGTCATTTTCTGTTTGCAGAAGAGGCAACAGAAAGGACTGCGGTTGTGACTCTGCCGCACGCTGTCATTTTGGTACCAGAGGAGCAATTTAAGATGCAAGGTACGTGTTTACTTCTTATAGTAATTGTGGGAGGAGACTATTGGGGTTACAGACACCGTTGGTACCAAGTTACGTGAATACAGCAGAAGGAACAAGAGCTGTGTTGAAAGTTCAAAAACAGTGCAGTGGTGGGCATGTGAATCGGAGCAGATTGGATTTCTCTTTTGAGGGAGATGGGCGGTGACGAAATTTGAAATATAAATAAATAAATTTCAATTCGTGATCTGCTCCAATTCAGATTTAGGATTTGAAGAGTTGGAATCAATTTGCGGTTTTGGAAAAGGTGTGTTTGCAAACGCCCAAAAGTTCCTTGGATTTTTTGGATGGTTTGAAAAGGTGGAGTCCTCGGTGCTCTCTGAGCTTGGTTGTTTGCTTGCAGACATTTCATTACCCGACTAGGTAACATCATTAGTGCCACTCCACACTCCCTCGCGCTGATAATGTTACCTAGTTGGGTGATGAAACGTCTGCAAGCAAACAACCAAGCTCAGAGAGCACCGAGGACTCCACAGTTCAACCCTGAGCTACAGATAGTCTCTTCTGTTGGAGTGAAAAGGGTCTGAGCATTGGCTTCATTTGGCAGTTCAAAGCGGTGATTCAACTGAATATTTTAATTGTATAGTCCTGATGGCTACTCCAGTGCAGGGAATGGTTGTGCCTTCATAGTGCCTGTACAGTGATAGCTTAGCTTAGCTTAGCTTAGCATTTTATATATTTTATTTTATTTTATTTTATTTTATTTTATTTTATTTTATTATTTTATTTTATTTTATTTTATTTTATTTTATTTTATTTTATTTTATTTTATTATTTTATTTTATTTTATTTTATTTTATTTTATTTTATTTTATTATTTATTTTATTTTTTAATTTTATTTTATTTTATTATTTTATTTTATTTTATTTTATTTTATTTTTTATATTTTATTTTATATTTTATATTATTTTTATTCAATTTCTATGGCTGCCCATCTCACAAGTGACTCTGGGTGGCAAACAATCATAAAAACAGTTAAAACCGAGTACAAACACAATACAAAAATAAATGTATATAGCAGCTGAGAAAAATTATAACCATTGATGTCAATATAACCAGGAAACGGGGCCCTTCACACACTCGGGGCCCCGGGCCCGGGCACATAGCCAGGTCTTTGAGGCCTTAGAAAAGGCCAACAGGGTCGTCCCAACCCAAACACATCTAGGACAATCCCAGTTGGGCATTGTAGAGTTTGAACAAATGGGGAAGGCGAGGACCCTGTGCTTTTCATTCCTTACTGGAAGAGCTACTCGGTGGGAATCTGTTAGGATTGTTTTGGCTTTTTCTTGTATACCACCACGAATCCATACTGAGTATAATATCGTAGAAATGTTTTTTTTTCAAAATCTGATTATTTTCCTATCCATGTATCAATCCTTCCGCAGGCCAGCAGAAGCTGAGCATCCAGACGTGGATCACGGCTTCCTTGATAGCCGTGTTTGCCTTTTTGGCTACTGCTTTTGTGGTCCTAGCTTTGTTCAGAAGGCGGAAAGGATCTGGCTTGATCAACTGAATAAAAAGAGCCATCAGTCACCTGGATGTGCGGGTGAAATTATTTCCCTGGTGTCTGTTGGATTCATTTGCTTATCTCCAGGGACCAGAAGGCTTGAGGGAAATACCAGCCTTTCTTTTAATTAATACATCATGAAAGTAACCACTGGAAGGGACTTACCCCCAAGAAGATAAAGAAATTCTATAGATTGGGGGCATAAACGGGGGAGAAAGATAGGGAGCGGAGAAGGGTTTAGTTAAGATTCCTTGATGAGCTATAGATCTAAAGTCCCTTGCTCCAGCAGGAAGAAATCTCTTCCTCCTGAAATCAGAAACGGCAGCAATGAGGGTTCTTGAAATGAAAATTAAAGGCTCTAGAACAGAGCTTTCCAAACTCTGTGTCGGGACATGTTAGCGTGTCGGCTGCAGTATCTGGGTGTGTCACGGCTGCTGCTGCCTCCAAACCTGCTGTGATTCCGCGCAGGTCCTAGTGCCTGCCTTGTGCCCTGCTGTAAGAGTGTGTCGTGAAATGATGCATGTCTAAAAAGTGTGTCACCAACATGAAAAGTTTGGAAAGCTCTGCTCTAAAAGTTGAGCTGGATTCAAGGAGGCGTTCCTGTTTCCTTTGGAGCAGTACAGATGTGGTTTGCCAATGCCTTTCCCAAGATGCTTTGGACTTCCCAATTTAACCAACAGCCCGGAACTTTGTGGTGGTCACCCATCCATACGTTAACCGGCTCTGACCTTGTTTAGCTTTTCAGAATCAGCCCACGTTGGGTGCTACCATCTGCTTGTCCATATGAAAGGAAAGAGATTCTCTAAAGTAGCCTGAGATATCTCTGTTTCCCTCTGTGTCTCTTGCCTATGTTCACCTTCCCCAATTGCTACGTCCCATCACCAGCATGGGGAAGCCCATCTCCTGCAGCTTTTGAGGGCTAAAGACGCTTAAATGGCTCTTCAGGTCGCTGAGTATCTTGCCCTGTTCACAAGACACCCTTTTGCCTGGATTGGCTCTTCAAGGATGCAGTGTTCAGTGGTCAAGTATAATTCTCCACAAATTTGAGGTACCACTTGCTGCCATGGCTAGTGGTATGACCAAGGAGAGAGAGACTGGCTGAAGATGTTCATGGGCCTCCATAAGTGATTACATATACATATACAGTACATATACCCATTCAATTGTCTGATTCTCAGACTGCCTGGACAGGTCCCTGCAGTTTTCTTGGCAAGGTTTTTCAGAAGTAGCTTGCCATTGGCTCCTTCCTAGGGCTGAGAGTGTGACTGGCCCAAGGTCACCCAGCCGGCTTTCATGCCTGAGGCGGGACTAGAACTCTCAATCTCCTGGTTTGCCATTGGCTCCTTCCTAGGGCTGAGAGTTTGACTGGCCCAAGGTCACCCAGCCGGCTTTCATGCCTGAGGCGGGACTAGAACTCTCAATCTCCTGGTTTGCCATTGGCTCCTTCCTAGGGCTGAGAGAGTGACTGGCCCAAGGTCACCCAGCTCACTTTGTGCCTAAGGCGGGACTAGAACTGACGGTCTCCTGGTTTCTAGCCTGGTGCCTTAACCACTATCGCGAACTGGCTCTTAACCAATATTAGATTGGCGGAATAAACGCTCCCCCTCTGCATGGCCAGGGATTTTCTTTGCAAATGTAGCTTTTTAAAAACTCGGCTAGAGACCTGAACCTCCAGGACACTCAAGTTACTGATTTCAGGACCTTTGATAGCAGGATCGCTTTTAAATGCATCGCTGTAGATCTAGCGAGTAAACTCTACTAGGACCAAAGCATTTGTCAGATGCTTCACGATGAAATAAATTTGGCTCGGGGTTGTTATTTTCTGCTTAGATATGTTTGCCCTGTGGCTAACAGTCTGGAACCTTCCCTGTAGCACCACAACCAACTGGAACATGCTAAAAATCACTTTGCCATTTGGTGAGCGTCGCTGCTGCTGGCTCACAAGGTGGCTTGGCGTGAAAAAATGGCATTTTCCCCTTCCCTCTCTCGTTAATACTTTTATATGTAACGGAAGCATTTCTGATGAAGACTCATTTTGCACTGCCTAGACATCACTGTTAAAAATGGAAATACCTATAAAGGAGAAAATAGAAGCTTCAGAGTTGAAAGAACTTAATTATCTACACTCCAATAATAGGCTGACCATATTTCCTTGAGGCGAAAATGTCGCCGGACAAAGTGGGCATGCAGGCGCGCGCAGAGGGGCGTGCGTGCGGAGGGGTGGGCATGTGGGCGCGCACGTACGGGGGGCGGGGGGCATGTGTGCGATTCGCCGGGGAACTTTCAAAAACGGGACAAAATTGAGATTTTTACTGTAACGACGGGACGCTCCAGAAATGGTGAAATAACGGGACGTATGGTCAGCCTATCCAATGAGCTCCAGGATAGATTGCTATGGTATGCTAAAGCTGGGTCTGCCTTGGTAGACTATTCAGAAACATTTTCATGCAAAAGAGAGTTCTTGGATTACTGTTTGAGGCTGGGCTTTATGATAAGGCTTAACTGTAAAGTCTGGATCAGGATCTACTTGTATAACAAAGGACTTATTGTAGGCGCCTCAGCATCATTAAAGAGAAATGGGTGGCTATCATAACAGAGAGCTTTTCAGCAGCATCTCTCCAGGAAAGATTCATCTGCGGCCACCTTCGTACTGGTGTGCAGGGCAATCTGCAAGAGGTGGTCAAAAAGTCAACTTGGCAGCTGCAACGGTGCAATTGAAGCTCCACCTGTTTTTTATGTGTAGCAGCTGCCATCTTGACTTCTTTGACCATGCACGACAGACCCCTCTGCTAGTATGATTCATCCGTGAAGTGGTTTGTTGGTTTTTTGGCTTGGTGTGCTAAGTAAAGCCAAACATCGGCTTGTAAACCCATCTATGGTTTAGCTTTTTGTAGAATCCTGATCAATTTGATCCAGAACACTATGGTTAAATGAACTGGTTTAACGTGCTGTGAAAACCCATCGTATCTTCCTTTCAGGGCCAGCAAAAACCGTTTTCCCCCCAAGCTTTTTAGTCACTATATTAACCCTGCAGTACGCGATGCGCTGCTTGTCTAATTAGGGGCTTTTTGTTAATTATGTTAATTATGTGTTTGCATTTTAGATCTTTAGGGATTAAAGCGTAGCGATTTTTATATTTGGAAACAACCACAAGAGAGCACCTCAGCTTTATTCTAACTAATGCTGTTTAGTTGTGTTTAGGACTACTGCAATTCTGCCAAAAGCCGAACCAGCCAGAAACGTTGCAATCCGGACTATTTCAAGAACCTCAGGTTGGCGAAATCTGGATTGTTTGATTACAAGATGCCAAGTCTGGGTTGAGACATCCCACTAAGTTGGTGTATCTCAACCGTAGCAACTTGAAGATGGGTGGACTTCAACCCCCAGAGTTCCCCAGCCAGCATGCTGACTGGGGGATTCTGGGAGTTGAAGTCCACCCATCTTCAAGTTGCTAAGGTTGAGAAACACTGTGCTGTGTGAACCCATCCAGTTATGGCTTCCTAATCAGGAATCAAGCAAGCCTGGTTTAGCACTGGGTATGAACCAGATCCACAAGGTTTTCATGGTTCGGTGGATTGCTTGCTATGATTTTCCCCCGCTTTTGGAGTATAATTCTCTTGCTACACTCTTAATTCTCTGAAACAAATTCCTCAACAATCAGCTCCTAATTGCTTCCTTCAAAGGTTTGGGCTTTCCCACCCACCCCCTTCCTGCAATAAGCAACTATTTGATCTTGGGCAAAAGCGAGATGCGATGCGTAGCTTTTCTTGAGCTTATGATGAGGGATTTGAGCGATCTTGTGTCTCAGGGGAATTTTCCAGCTCTTGCGGTGCAGCTTTGTGCTTCTGCATAATTGTTGGAACAGTTGCTTCTCGGCACTCGTATTTTCTCACACACCAAGCAGGAATTCTTCCTCTGCAGAGAGCATGATTTTAATTGACTTTTTAATAATGAATGCACATGTTTACTCTCATGACTTGGTCGTTACTACACAGCCCCATGTATCTAAAGCAGAGCTTTCCAAACTCTGTGTCGCGACACAAAAGTGTGTCGCCACACACAGCATGGTGTGTCGCCACACCACCCGGAAGTGGCGCGCGTGCGTGCACGGCAGCTGCCATGCACGCGCGTGCCGCTGCACGCCCCCCGCGCCACCACTGTGCGCGCGCGCCCCGCTGCCGCCGCTGGTGTGTCGCCAGCAGCGGCACTTTGGAAAGCCCTGATCTAAAGTATAAGATGATGCTTCTCTCCCATATATTTCCATCTTGTATTTTCCCTTCTGCCATTTGGAACACAGCTCCCTTCGCATTCTCCGTGAGATGGACTTGACCCATGGAATGCGCAAAATCTTGGATTGGCTTCAACCTTAATTCTTTGGGTTCCTCAGATCCAATTCTCTCTATTCAAAGAAGAGATTTACTAGATCAATTTCCAGCAAAGGTGATTCTGATGGCTGGGGAATTCTGGGAGTTGAAGTCCAACCATCTTAAAGTTGCTAAGGTTGAGAAACCCTGGTCTAGGAGGAGGGTTAAAATAGGTCTGAACTGCCCTCTGGCTGGAGCATTTAGCCCATACAGTAATCAATTTCTATAAAAGAAAGAGTCCCTTTATTCAAGATTTTGGACTGTACAATCCAGTTCACAAACACGTAAGGTCAAACCTCAATCAAAACACAGGCAAATTAAAACAATACTGTATTGGTCATTTAATCACTACAGGCATGCACACATACAACATTAGATGGAGTGAAATTGAATTTAAATGAGAATCGCAAGCTATGTACATTGCTGATGAATGCTATCATGGGACTTGTCCTAAAATGGTTGCCCCCCCCCCCCCCCAGTTATTAGGGTACTGGTGTCATTTGAACTGTTTCTTGATCGATCCATTTAGCATGCTTGGAGAATCTCCAGCTTTCAAACTCTTTCTGAGCAGCCTGGCTCAATTCCCTGGGAGTGATAGAAATATTGACTCAACATTATCCCCTCATAGATTGGTAATGGGTAACTGACGCTAATTAGCAAGGAAACAAGCACCATGACAGTGCCTTTATCTTATAAAATATATTTCCATCCGGTTTGGGGTTTAAGGCAGCATGCTTGAGGTTCTCCCCCGTTTTGTCCTCAACCACCACCCTGGCAGGCAGCATCTGGCCCTAGTTACTTACTTATTTTGCTGGAGAAGACTCCCTTGGACTGCAAGGAGGTCAAACCAGTCAATCCTAAAGGAAATCAACCCTGACTGCTCATTGGAAGGACAGATGCTGAAGCTGAAGCTCAAATACTTTGGCCACCTAAGGCGAAGAGAGGACTCGCTGGAAAAGACCCTGATGCTGGGAAAGACTGAGGGCAAAAGGAGAAGGGGACGGCAGAGGACGAGATGGTTAGATAGCATCACCGATGTAATGAACATGAATTTGAGTAAACTCCGGGTGACAGTGGAGGACAGGAAGGCCTGGCGTGCTATGGTCCATGAGGTCACAAAGAGTCGGACACGACTAAACGACTGAACAACAACAACTTATTTATTTATTATTTAAATTTATATGACTGCCCATCTCCCCCAACGGGGCACTCTGGGCGGTTTACAATAAAAAGAAGATTAAAATACAATATGAATAGAATATGACATAATAAATATAAATATAAAATCCAATCTGGCGAATTCATCTCAAACAATAGGGAGGGTATTATGATACTAACCACCCCCAGGAGGAGCTATTACCTTTTCCTTCCCACGCTAGGCGGCAGAACCAGGTTTTCAGATTTTTCAACTCTGGGGGCAAGGTATTCCAAAGGGAAGGTGCCGTTGCAGAGAAGGCCCGCCTCCTGGACCCCGTTAGATGGAATTCTTTTATTGATGGGGTCCGTAGCAAGCCCCTCTCTGCATGATCGGGTGGGGCAGGTCGATGTTATGGGGATAAGACGGTCCATCAGGTATCCTGGTCCCATGCCATGTAGGACTTTAAAGGTAATAACTCACACCTTGTATTGGAACCAGAATAGTTACCCATCAAGCTTGGTGTCTGAGTGGATACGTGACCCTGAATGCCCCCAATTCCAGTGCCTCTGTGCCATGCTAGTCCTTGTTGATTCAGAAATCTTTCTATACGCCATTCATTTCATCTTTGCATCCTGCTGTGAACCAGCGGTCTGACCTGTAGGCCAAAAGGACATTGTCAGATCCTGGGTCATCGGTCTCATTTGTCCCGCCACAGTCTACCTTTCTAGAAATTTACTTCTTTTTGTTCTTCCTGAATACTAAAAAAAGAAGCATACAATGTCTATGCTGCGTTCAGCTGCCTTTTGATGTGTTTATTTCAGTGTTGTTCAAATTTGGCAAATTTTAAGAGGCATGGACTTCAACGCCCAGAATTCCCCAGCCAACATGCTTCAAGTCCACACATCTTGACGTTGCCAAGATCACCCTCCAAAAGTCCCCGTTCTCAAAAACAGTGGGAGGGCACCGAAGGATGAACACATGTCCCTGGAGTTAATTCACCCACGGGTGGCAAATAAATCCATTTGCCATCTCTATCTGGCTAAGACGGGCACCAAATGCAACAAAGGCTGCCCAGACTCACTGGGTACTCCTGGGGCACTTTTGACTTGATGCTGAAAAAGTCCCTCCGCATCTGCAGGTTTGTCAGAGACCACGATTCTCCTGCGGAAATTCTGCCCAAGCAAGATGTAGATGAATGGGTTAAGGCAGCTGTTGGCGTAACCCAGGCTGATCGCCACATTGTAGGCGTAATAGAAAGGTAGGGTGGGCTGGATAGCCAGTTGTACTAGCTGTAGGAGGTGGAATGGGGCCCAGCAGAGGAAGAAGGCCAGGCAGATGGCGATGGCGACGCGCGTCACCCTTTTGATCCGGAGCTGGGTGCCTCTTTGTCTGGTCAGCGCTTCAGAGGACCTGGCCATCTTGAGGAGGATTCTCTGATAGGCCACTGTGATGAGAGCAAACGGGATGGCAAAAGCGAGGACGAACTGGTAGAGGGTATACCAGTAGATGTCCCGCTGAGGATCTGGCAGACGAATCCCACAGCCCAGTAGCTCTCCTGGTAGGGGGATGAGCTGCGTGTACATCCAGACTGGAGTGATGCTGAGGAAGGAGAGGGCCCAGAGCATACAGATGGCCAAGATGGCCACTGGGGGCTTCCTGAAGCGGGTGGAGGAGAAAGGATACACAGCAGCCAGGTAGCGGTCAATGGACATGGCGGTGAGGATGTAAGTGCTGGTGAACTGGCTGTTGGCGTCCAAGGCAGTAATGATGGTGCACATGGTTTCTCCAAACCTCCAGGTTCCTTTGCCCAACAGCTGATGGATGAGGAAGGGCATACCCAGAAGGAACAGGAGGTCCACCAAGGAAAGATTGACAATGAAGATATCAGGTACGCTGCTGCCTGGGCTGGATTTCTTAAAGACCGTGCAGATCACCAGGCTGTTGCCAATGATGCCCACGAGGCAAATTATACCGAAGAGGATGGACATGACAATGGTTGAATAGCTCAACGAACTTAGATCACCTAAGAAGAAAGAGAGGGAGAGAAAGAGAGAGGGTACTTGAAGTGCCGTGTCTTGCCTAAGAATCCTCAACTAAAGATGAAGCTGAATCAGCAGAGACGGAGGTGCCCACCAGTTGCCCCAGATCAGATTCCTGGAACTTTGGAGTTACAGTGCCAGGTTCATGTAGGAATTCTGGGATGGTAATACCAGAACTCCACGCAGCTGCTTCTTAGTATATAGCAGAGTAGAAGCGTTCCCATAAAGTTGCACAAGGCTGAATCAGTTCAAAACACAAAATAAACACACTTTACACGTTAATGTAAAGTAACATAAAAAGAGCTTACAATTTTATTGTAACTCACAGTCTCTTAGTAGAAACGGTCCATGCGTGCGAGCAATAGGTTCTGACGAGACCCACATGCTTCTTTAATGTGGCCCACCTGATTGGAAGTATGAGCAACGTGGGCAGCCATCGTAGCTGACCATCCTCCTTGGTAGGAGATTCGAGCAGGAAAAGAGAAGAGAAGGAAACAGGAACAGGAAATTGGGATTCAGTCCCTCCCACACAAAGCAAGTAAGATTAGGTTACAGCAGAGGCTGCCGCCTCCTTCAAGCTTCTGTGAGACGTGCTTGGTTGAAACCCGATATCTCTAACAGTTCAGACCACCACAAGATAGTGAAAGCATCATGTAATATGGAAAGAACAGCCCACCTCTACGTAGTCAAGACACAGGCAGACTGGCAGTTGAGTTCAGACCAGGAAATGAAGGGATAACCAAGCAGCAGGTCTACATGTGAGTTAAGGCGTACTTGGATGTAGGGGCCCTCCTCCTGAGGAAGAAGTTATTCCAGGTAACCTAATAGCTGGCAGCTGGAACATGGGTGGGTTAGAGCTCCAATTTCATCAGCTCTTGAGAAGCAGTCCCTCCCTAATGTCTATCTACTAATCTCTGATGGATGAATTGGAGTTCTTTTGGCTTGCTGAACCTCTGCCTCTTGAACCCTAGATTCCCTCTGGCCCAGCTTTGGACTCTGAATCCAATTGACTGTGAGTCCCTGGTTATTTTCCAGCCCTTGATCTTGGCCCTTGACAGTTCTTTGTGTTCTACAGCTTCACTCTCGTGAAATAGCTGCACAAATCCCTCATATTTGGCCAAAATGTGGGGTTGATGCGAGCGTGTCCCTCTCCGGTGTGGTTAATGAGTCACTATGTTGTATGGGTTCTGAAGCTTGATTAGGTTAACCATGGCATATCATGGTGGGCAAGCCTAGCCAGAGAGGTGTGCAAAGGCAGAGTAACTTTGAACAAAGTCCGCCTGATCATTAACCTGAATAAAGAAGTATTGGCTGGATTCACATGTAATGCTAAGCCATGGCTTGCTTGTTATGGTTAACCATGATTCCTGAACGGTACTACCATGGCTGGATTTGGAGAATGCACTCAGGGGGACTCATAGAAACCACGTTATGGCTTAGGGTGAAGTGAGCTAGGCTGAAGTGATATATTCTAGTGCAGAGCTTTCCAAACTGTGTGTCGCGACACAAAAGTGTGTCGCCACACACAGTCTGGTGTGTCGCCACACAACCCGGAAGCGCTGATCATCATCAGCGCTTCCGGGTTTTCCCGCGGCGACACACCAACTGCAGCGCGCAAAACCCGAAAGCAGCAGCAGTGCTTCCTGGTTTTTGCGCGCTGCCGCACTTCCGGGTTTTCCCGCGGCGACACACCAACGCCGGTTGGTGTGTCGCCGCGGGAAAAACTTTAGAAAGCCCTGTTCTAGTGCATATGGACCAGACGTGAGATGTGAATTCAGGATCTCCTGGTTCTTAGCACCATTTCAGACCCATTACACCAGTGTTTTTCAACACTGGATTTAAAAATTTGTTTAGATCAGTGTTTCTCAACCTTGGCGACTTCAAGATGTGTGGACTTCAACTCCCAGAATTCAACTGGGAGTTGAAGTCCACACAGCTTAAAGTTGCCAAGTTTGAAAAACACTGTCCTGGCTGATTCCTATATCCATACAAGAAGGGTATAAGATATAAGGAACTACCAGCAAAACATGCATGGCACTTTCTAGTTCCATATGAATGCTGCATATTGGCCTGATGGTTGTTTTTCCCTCCATCTAATATACATAGGAACCTTTGAGAGGCCAAAGAGGAGATGTCGGTGGGTGGAAACAGCCCGTTCTTTCTTCGTATTTCCACCCAAAAGGCTTGAGAGCACACACAGAATTATCTGCTCTGCTTCTTATTTCTTGAGACATTTGAAAAAAGAGAAACGATAGCAGAGGGCTCGTGCTGTTTAAGCCAAGAGGGAAGGGAATATTCCAGATTGCTCTATAACACAGGGGCATTGGAAGTGTGTGTGTGTGTGTGTGTGTGTGTGTGTATAAACGTAAATGCAATTTAGTAATTTTAGATTCTAGAATGAATGGGTGTATAGCAGGAGGGACTGTTCAGATAGGTGTGTCACTGTGCTTAGTTCAGAAAATTTTCAGACAAGCCAGAAGCTACTTTGGTGCCCTGAACTTTGCCCCAAGTCCAAACTTTATTTTATTTATTTATTAAATTTATATTACCGCCCATCTCCCCCATCGGGGACCCTGGGCGGTCCTGTTATACACTGTTCTAAAGCAGAGCTCTGAAGGACCCCTTTGATTTGAAGATGTTTAAATCCAAGAGCCCCTTCAAAGCAAAACTGCATAGCTGCTGCCCTTTGGTCTAAAAGGGGTTTCTGTCCATGCCCAGAAACTCCTTTCCATCCGAATTAAACAGCCACTTCCATTGGGTTGACTTGCTTTGATGCTTCCAGCTGAGGCAGAGGATCTGATGCTTTCAGACAAGGGACCGCCTTGAATCCGATTGCACCAATAGTCCAGATCAAAGTGACAAGCAGAATAATTTTGCATCCGCCAAACACGCACCTGATTCTCCATCTTCCAAGGACACATGATATCTCGGTTGTATTTGCAGAGCCGGCTAAACGGAAACCAAACCAGTCGCATTCTGGCTAAGCGTAACAAGCAAACCTGACCGGTGGTGGTTTAGTCAACAAGGGGGGAAGGAAGCAAAGCTTAGCTTAGCTTGATAGGTGAAACCTTTCATGCTGTGGTTTTCAATTTAATACACAAACACACAGAGCAACATCATCTTGGTCGCTTGGGCATTTAACATCTTTTAGAACAAAATCTGCTGAGGGAGTAACGGTGCCCAGTTGAAATACCAAAAGGCACAGAATTTTGAGGGATTTACCTATTCGGCTATTAGATAAAAGTTTTGGATGAACAAGATCTCTCCCTCTCCCTCTCCCTCCCTCCCTCCCTCTCCCTCTCCCTCTCCCTCCCCCTCCCTCCCTCTCCCTCTCCCTCTCCCTCTCTCTCCCCCTCCCTCCCTCTCCCTCCCTCCCTCTCCCTCTCCCTCCCTCCCTCTCCCTCTCCCTCTCCCTCTCTCCCCCTCTCTCTCCCTCCCTCTCCCTCTCCAAATTTCACTGCATCTTTCTGCTTCAACTTACCTTTTGGGGGGAAGCCTCGTCCCAGCTGTGTGATATTCGGAGTGGAGTCGTTTGAGGTCTGATTTGCTTGGAAATCCATTCTTGGAGGGAGCGTTAGAAAGCAATTAGATCCCGGGGGCGGTGGGAAGATGGTGAGGTGGGGTCATGCGGAAGAAAGGAGAGCGGAGCTCAATCCCCGCGAGGCGCTGCCTCATGCCTTCCGCGTTTTCTGTTTCCCGAGAGCGAAAGGAGCAGTTTCTCCTGCTGCAGAAAAGGAGAAGCGCGCGCGCACGGACCCACGCGCTTCTCCGACTTCGCTTGCTGTCTGTACCGCCTTCTGAGTAAGCCATGATGCCAGCCCATCTCTGTGCATTTTTGGAAGAA
Source organism: Charina bottae (assembly GCA_023362775.1). NCBI lineage: Eukaryota > Metazoa > Chordata > Lepidosauria > Squamata > Charinaidae > Charina > Charina bottae. Next base: position 29,258,234 of record JALMGJ010000010.1, read on the forward strand.
CTTCGCTGCCTAGCTTGGAAACAAGGGCTTGAGCTGGAGGTTGAAGCCCGAATCGTGTTTGCCGTAGGGGGCGGGGGGCGGGGGGAGAAGCTGAAGGTGTGAGCCAGCGTCAGCCAACCTTGGCTGATTCTAGGTTTAACGAGTTGTCCCCAGGATGCTTTAATGGTGGTTTATTGAATTCAGCCAGTGGGCTCGGTTTGTGCAGCACACCGAGCCAGAAACTAGCCAAGCACATTTTACTATAGCAGAGCTTTCCAAACTTTTCATGTTGGTGACACAGTTTTTAGACATGCATCATTTCGCCACACCCTCTTACATCAAGGCATCATTTCGAGACACACTCTTACAGCAGGGCACAAGGCAGGCACTAGGACCTGCGCGGAATCACAGCAGGTTTGGAGGCAGCAGCAGCCGCGACACACCCAGGCACTGCAGCCGACACACTAACGTGTCCGGACACACAGTTTGGAAAGCTATGTACGATAGGGTGGTGTTCCTCAACCTTGGCAACTCTTAAGATGTCTGGACCAACTCACAGAATTCTGGAAGTTGAAGTCCAGACATCTGAGAGTTGCTAAGGTTGAGAAACTTCTATAGGATGTTGTGCGAATCAGCATGTGGAGCTGGGCAAGGTGGTTTTGGAAAGCCCCCTCCCCGAGGTCTTTCCTCCTCTTGGCTGTGTGGTTGTGTGTCCAACTGGCGACCCTTCCAGCTAATGTGATCAAGGGGCGGAGGGTGCGAAAGGCTCGTGTCCTCTGGAGCAGAGCTGTGCTGCGCTCCTTGCAAGCCACAGCGATTAGGTTCGGAAGATAAACCGCCCAGAGTCTACTGTCGTGGAGATGGGAGGTGATAAATTCGAATAATAAATAAAAATAAATTAACGGAGCCCAAACTACAGCACAATGTGGCTTTGTTGGTTATGCATGTCAGACTGGCTCTTTTATAAGTCTGCATTTCTGGAGCCTAATCTGTCAAGGGTATCCTATTGGCAACAAGTGGGCTACAGACCTCACTCAGCAGGGCAGAGGCCAGATTGAACAGTGCGATCCCCATCCCCTCATTCAGTCCCTCACTTTCTTCCTTTCCCTCCTAACCTCACCCTATATTCTTCCCTTGCTCCCCTCCTCCTCCATCCTGCAAGCCGGCCCCACTGTAAGGCAGAGTGAAGCAGATGCTAAATGGAAGAAGAGCCTCCCTCCAAATCTCTATCCTAAAGCAGCAGACCATCATATCTCATGGATAGGCTTGTGCTTCTGTTCAGACGCATTGTGAAAAGTCAGGAGTCAAGAAATGCAATGGATTTTTTTTAACACAGTGCAATTGTTGATTGATACGGTACTTATAACCTGTCTTGCAGGTAACCTGCACCTGTGCCACCGGCCTGTCTTTCCCTCCCATTTCTCCCCATCTCATCCCAATTTAAATCCTACATCGGTCCAACCACGCCATGCATCTGATGAAGTGAGCTATGGCTCACCACCAAAGCCTTTGAATAAAATTGGTTAGTCGACAGTGCTACCAGAGTCCTCCTGATTTTTGGCTAGCATAGACTAACATGGCTCTTCTACGAGGTCTACAGCAAGATGCCTTCTCGTGGCTGCAGGGGGTATAAATACCATAAATGAATATTACTGCCTTACGTATTTTTTTAGATTTTTTTTATCCCTTTATTATTTTTATAAATAAGGTGGCAAACATACCTAATACTCCTTCCTCCTCCTTTACCCACAACCCTGTGAGGAGAGCTGGGCTGAGAGAGGGGGACTGGCCCAAGCTGGCTTTCATGCCTAAAGCAGGACTAGAATTCTCAGACTCCTGGTTTGCCATTGGCTCCTTCCTAGGGCTGAGAGACAGGGACTGGCCCAAGGTCAGTCATGAGCTGGCTTTCATGCCTAAGGCGGGACTAGAACTCTGTCTCCTGGTTTGCCATTGGCTCCTTCCTAGGGCTGAGAGAGAGGGACTGGCCCAAGGTCACCCAGCTGGCTTTCATGCCTAAGGCGGGACTAGAACTCTCATTCTCCTGGTTTCTAGCCTGGAACCTTAACCTCTACACCGAACTGTTTTCTATGTTGGGTGGGGAAAATACTGTACCTGCGTTGCTGATGTCATCTTAAGCTTGGTCTTTGGTATGCATGTTTGGATAGATTCTTACCCAGATATCCAGCTTGTGGATCCAGAATCTCCTAGTGAAAGATTTAATACAAAACATAGAGGAGGGAAGAATCCCTAAAACCTAGCTCTTGGTTTCGGCCACTCTGGGCCACATGAAAGTAATGCTAGAGGGCTGCAACTCCCCTTTTCTGCACAAAGTCCCTGTTTGCTCAACAATCTGAATTTAGCTAAATTCACGCAACGTGCTAAGCCCAAACTAACTGAATTATAGCTTAGCCCTGAGGTTCACCATCTGCTCCAGATTGCATACCCATAACAAAGCCTCAGGGCTGGAAATCCGGAACCTCTGAAAGTTACCATCTTAGTTTTTAATGTAATAAAAGAGGAAAATGATTAAAATATGTGCCTGCGCTGTAATCAATCTATCCTGTATTTAATTTTAAACTGAAATGGAACCGAAATGAAATTGTATTTAATTTTTGACCTGCCCCACTTTATAGCTTCTCGGAATGTGTTTTTGTCGTAATGATTAAAGATCAGATGTAACCCTCAGCCCTGGAAAAGGTATATACCAGGGTTTATGTGCCAAGGCATCTCACGCACACACCCTTGGTGCAAATTGATGCTGAGAAACGTGACAGAGACAGCTTGGATGAAAAGTAATGGTTTAGTGGCAAAAGTGTACCTGACAACAATTTTACCAATGAAGCAGGAGGAAAACACGTTAATAGTATTTTTTAAAATTGAAAATACGCAAACCAGGGCTAGAATGACCTATATTCTAAAACCTGCATAAAAGAAGGCACTGTGCTTAACCATCTGGCATTCTGCAAAGCTGCTAAACGCCTGGTACGATGGGAAACAAACAAATGGCAGAACATCATTCCCAAATGCCCTAGAAACAAAGAACCAAAAATGTTTGACCCCCCAACCAAAACACAGTCATAAAGAGAGATACCTGCTTTAACGGGGGGTCTTCGCCACTGCCCATATTTCTGTTCTGTTTGCCATCACCAGCAATGTCATCAGGCTTAAACAGGTTCCCCCGTCCCACTCCCCACATTGAAATCAACACTGTCTTTGGGTTCCTCGGCCTGTCAATGTGAAGAGCGGATGAGCTGGAAAACAGCGGCTGCAGGAGCAGCTGTGCATGAAAGCCCTGCCTAGAAGCTGCCGAGAAACTCGGGTTCCCAAATAAACTGGAGGGCTCGGCTATCTCTGCGGCAGCCTTGGGAGAAATTTGTCTCCAGTTCCCATAATGAGGAGCTGAACTCTGATCATCTTGACGGGTAAACAATTCTACAGCGTAACAAGGATGCCTTCCCAGCTACATTTTTTTTAAAGTGCCACCGTAAGAAACATTTCAAGCAGCCACCCAATTTATTCACTCCTTGTTAGTAGTTTCTGGGTCTTCGTCATAAAGGTTGCTTGAGACGAAACAGCTTCCATTGGCAATCTCTTTCTTTAACAGGCCCCTGAGAGAGAAAAAAAGAGGGAACAAGTTTTCTACTTTCATGGCTCACCACCATCCCCATCTCACTGGCTAGCAGGGCGGTTATTCCAAATTTCCAGAATATTCATTGCTACGTTATCTTGTTTCGAGAGCTTTTTCAAAGGAGAACCAAAGGCACTTACTTCAGCCCTGAATTTAAAAAATGGTGATACAGCTTTCTCTATATTAGTTTTAAAATTCGCATTTTGTATTTAGGCTGATTAATCGTTGGTTCTAGCAGAAATGGTATTTCTGCCAGAGAGGGCCTGGATTTGCGTGCTGTACTAATGCATGGTGCATTCCATGAATGTGACTGCACATGCAAAAGGCAGTGAAATATAAATTAACTACACAGATTGGGTTTGGACAACAAGCTAAAGATAGCTGTTTGAGCTTGTGGACAAATCTCCCGTGTGAATGCAGTCAACCTTAATGTCTGCAAAGTAGGAGCTTTTACTGGATAGTGGGAAGAATGGAGTCCATGCTGCAATTATATCTTAAGTGGAAATAGTCTAGGGAAGGAATTAAATAAGCTACAGCAGAGGCATAAAAAATACAGATTGCGACTCTTCAAAATCTTGTAGAAGTGGGCTGTGCTAACACTGAAATGACGACAGCTCAGGCACTGGGTACTGCCGGGAGGGAATAAATGAATCACAAAGTGTACTTTATTCTCCCTTGAGTCCATACTGCTAAGTCAGTGAAATGGGGCAAGAAATGGTGCCAAGCTGGCTTGGGTAACCATGGTTTGTCAAATGAGCCACATCTGGTTGGAACCACACAAGATGTAACTGGTTTGTGAACTATACAAAGCCAAGCAGAATCATAACATGGCTTAGCACGAACCTAGCTCCTGTGGCTTGTGAACCATGGTTCATAGCTTAGCCTTCAGTGTGAGCTAGGCCATTACAGCTTGTTCACAACCCACAGTTAAGGCAAACTGTAGCTTAGCACAATGGAGGAGCTCCACCAATCTATTGGAACTAAATGCCCTGCAAAACATTTGCATAACTCCTGTTTGAATGGTATTTCAAGGCAGCAAATGTGGACTAGTCCTCATGGTTTGTGGCTGCCGCGGAACAATGTAAGAGGAATATAATTTATTATCAGATCTGGAGTACTTACTCTTGAATGGGCCAGTAGCCGAGCAGGGTTGTAAGAGATAGGTAGCAAATGCTCAGCACCCCGGAAACCACCAGCGACAGCATGCCCAGTCCGCCAAGAATGCAAAGCAAGGTGACGCCGCCCAGGGATATTACGAAACCTACCAAGAAAGAGATGTAGCTAGCTTCATGGCTTCCCTAGGAATCTATTTTTCTGTTGCATCATCAGCAGGTGGCAGCACCTAGCAAATTTACGGCTGGTCTAGGAAAGCTAAGCAGAGTCAGGCCTGGTTAGTTCTTGGATGGGAGGCCTCTAGGAAATCTTCGGGTAGTAGACTAGACTGGGAGATTGAATAAAATCCTGTAAGGAATCAGTGAGGTACTACTTCTACACTGTTGCCAAGGAAACAGGCCCACAGCCCTTAAACTTCAGAGAGGTTTAGCTTTATTTACAGTCCTTCTGTAGCCTTCAGTGATGATCATGCTCAAGGCTCCCTGTTCCTTTCAAAAGCCGCAGCTGTCCCTGGAGAGGCGTGGCGTCGTCCCACCCCATTTCCCCAAGGACGTGAATACCTTCCATGACGATCACTCCGATGCAAGCCAGGACTGTGGTAGTGACGACAAACACCAGAAAAAACGCAATTGGGATTGCTGAGGCTGCGATAAATACCAGCAGGGAGAGGGCAACAAAAGGGCGATCGTCTAAGTACTGGCCAACTCTGGAGTTCATAAAAGCAACAACCTGGGATATAAATGGAAAAAGAGTAACGGTTTTAAAGATTCTGGGAACTTATTCTGGGAAGTAACGTGATTTCGGAGAGCCAGTTTGGGGTCGTGGTGGAGGCGCCAGGCTAGAGACCGGGAGTTCTAGTCCCGCCTGAGGCACGAAGCCAGCTGGGGGGACCTTGGGCCAGCCACTTTCTCTCAGCCCTAGGAAGGAGGCAATGGCAAACCACTTCCGAAATCTTGCACTAGACTAATGTTACTAGGCTCGAAGGAAGGAAGGAAGGAAGGAAGGAAGGAAGGAAGGAAGGAAGGAAGGAAGGAAGGAAGGAAGGAATCATATACTTGAGAGCCAGTTTGGTGTAGAGGTTAAGGCACCAGGCTAGAAACCAGGAGACCGTGAGTTCTAGCCCCGCCTTAGCAACAAAGCCAGCTGGGTGACCTTGGGCCAGTCACCTTCTCTCAGTCCTAGGAAGGAAGCAATGGCAAACCGCTTCTGAAGAACCTGCCAAGAAAACTGCAGGGGCTTGTCCGTGCAGTCTCTGAGAATTGGACAAGATTGAGCAGATTAAAAAAAAGTTATTTCAAGAGGAAATCATTGAATTAACGCTAGCCTAATACGCTCTTTAAGTGTGACTCTAGCTAGCCATTGAACCTGTCTTGAATTTATGACAGAGAAGCCCTGAAAAGAACATCAACATGCAACCACCCCCCTCCAAATTTCAAAGGACATACAATTATATTTATTTACTGAGCTAAAATTCATTTCAAATTGTTCTGAGATTCAACTGCCTTAGCAAAAAAAGGGCTTATTTTGAGTAGAGATATAAACCAATATAAGGCTGCACTTATAGTTAGTCATGGGCTGTTTGCACAACACACTAAGGTATGCTTGTCTTAACCATGATTTATTGAAGTGGTTTGGTTAACACAAAGCGGTGACCCATAAAGGCTGTTTGACAAACCAGACTGCTTGGGATCAGATGTGTTCCGCTGCGAACAAACAAATCAAGGCAAAAGATGCTGAGAGCTGAGGTTCCATACTAACAGCATCCACTGGGAGATAATCCCCCCTTCCATCCAATTTTGTTACACCTACTTTTAGTTCAGCTGGTCTTTCCCTAAACAGAAGGAAAACGCCATCTTAAGCCACAAAGCCATCCGTTACTCACATGAGAGTTGCTATGTACGGTATCCATCATCACGTGCCACCGTTTCTGGAGTTCCTTCACCTCTTTGGACATGGTGACGCTTTCAGCTTAGAAACAAATCAGTGCCTTTTCAACCCCTAAATCCTAGAAAGAGAGTGAGAAAAAGTCTATTTTGAATGCTGTGTTTATTTGCATTCCCAAATGTAAAGCAAACTTAGCCTTATTGTTCCACAGGGGAAAAATCCATTCAAATCATTGTTAGGGGATAATGCTTAGGATCAATTAGATATCCTCTAGAAGAGCCTTTTGACCCCGGAGGAACCCTTGAAATATTTTTCAGGCCTCGGGGAACCCCTGCACATTCAGGCTCAAAGATAGGCCAGAAGTTACAAAATTATTATATTTGTTTAATGGGTAGGCCTGTATATATGCATTAACAGTGTTCTTCAACTAAAAATAATGAAACTTACCTCTTTGATGTGAAGTTGCCCAAATTTGAAATTATTTTTTAAATAAATTGTGATCTCCCAGGGAACCCCTAGTGACCTCTCGAGGAACCCTAGGGTGCCACAGAACCCTGGTTGAGAAACCCTGGCCTAGAAGGTGTAAAAGGCTCCTTGTTAAAAAAATCAGGGAGCGCAGAAGGACAGGCCAAAAATACAGGTTTTTCAGTCACTAAGATGACAATCCTATTTATAATTTTCTGTGAGTTATCTTCATTGCAGTCAACAGGGTTTACTTTGATATAACATGTGAGTTTTCACTGTTATATTTATCCTTAACTAATTGTGCCAATTGTCAATTTTGGAATAAGCATTAAAAGCAGAGCACAAAATGCAGCTGATTCAATCTTGCATTGAGTTCACTATTGTGTGAAGCCATAATGTGTTTCAGTTAGGGCTTTGCAGGCTGAATGGATCTGATTACTGTGGCTTGTAAATCATGGTTTATGGCTCAGTGAGTTATGTGATTGGGCCAACTGTAGAAAGTTCAATAAACCCGAGTTTGGTGCAGTCTGTGAATGAGATCACATTCCTCTATTTAATGGTCAATTTCAGTGTGTTGAAATTGATGCATTTGGTTTCAGGGGTTCTAGATGCTTCTCTATGTTTTTTTTTTCTGGGGGGTCTCAAATTTTTCAGTGGAAGAGCTAAACTGAAAAACTCCCCATTTTGCTACCACAAAATCTGCATTTTTAGTTTTTTTAAAAAAATCAGATACTTCATTTTTTTCTCTCCCCCATTGCAACTGGCAGATTCCACATTGTTGCAATTCCTAGTAGAACCTATGCAATTATTGGCAAACTCAGGGCTGCCAGTTTACTACAGCTTTACCATGATTATTTCCAGTGTAGAATCTTCCTCTTGCTAGAGGAGGAAGGGGGGGGGAAAGAGGTGGAACAAGGAACAAATAAAAGTGCTTTTTAAAACACACCCGCACATGAGATGCTGAAGGAATTGCCCCAAGATCTTTGCTGTCCAGAAACAAATATCCCAAAGTCATGTCCCGCGGGGCAGTAAATGGCCCTGTTGAATGTCTGCCCGTGTGCCTTCAATAACTCCCCAGCTGCGAGATTGCATCTGAAAGTGCCTGGCAGCTCTTCAAAATCTGGCAAAAGCGGGGCACAGAAGGAGCAGGGGCACTATCCTGTTGAACCTCTGCCTGACCCTCCAGCCTCAGCAGGGCTGGGGGACAATGTGAGAAAATGTGCTGTCCTGTTGAATCTCTGCCTCTCTCTCCAGCCTGAGCAGGGCCTGACGAGCAGTGGGGGAAAAGTGCTGTCCTGTTGAACCTCTGCCTGACCCTCCAGCCTCAGCAGGGCTGTGGGGAAGAGGCCTGCCCTGCTGAACGTCGGGCCGTCGCCCCTGCCTTAAGAGGGTCTGGGAGCAGCGAGAGAAGAGGGGCTGCCCTGTCAGACCTCTGCCTGCAGGCCGGCCGCTCGGCCTCCGAAGCCGCCGCCTTCCTACTCCCTGGAGGGGAAGCGAAGCGGGACGGGCCTGCGGCTCCCTCCCCGGTCTCTCGTCGCTCACCCGCCCGCCTTTACCTCCGCCGGCCCGGCCGGATCGGGGCCGCCCGGCTCCGTCCTCGAGGCCGCCGCGTTGCTGCTGCCGCTGCTGCCGCTCCGCCTAGCTGCTAGGAAGAGGCCCCGAGAGCGCGACCGCCTGCCTGCCCGCCCGCCAGCGCACGGCCCCCGGCCTGCTCAGGCCGTCCTGGGCGTTCCCGGGCCGGAAAGGCGCGCGAGGAGGGGCCGCCGCCGCCGCCGCGGGGCCCCGTCAGTCAGAATTAGTGTTGGTGGTATTAGTAGTATTGGTATTGGTATTGGTATTGGTATTGGTATTGGTATCTGCCCCCTCCTGAAAGGAACCTGGGCTCCTCCCTTTCAGACCGTAGAAATGAAGAGGTCCAGTAAGAAATGGACAGAAAAAGATGATGATGATGATGATTTAGGTCTGTCCCCTCCTAAAAGGCATCTTAGGCAAGTAAACATAGTGGCGAGTCAGATGCTAAGCCGACCTTTCCTGAACAGTGCTCCCTTGAATCGTATTTCTATGATTTTTTTTTATATGTTATATCTACTTTATTTTTCTATTTTATACTTTTAGTTTCATTTTCTATTTTGTATTTTTATTAATACTAATATTTTACATTTTACATTTTACATTTTACTGTATATTTATATTTCATATATATTTATATTATTTTATATTTTATGTTGTTTTATTAAGTCCTTGGTGCTCTCTGAGGTTGGTTGTTGGTTTGCAGACATTTCATTACCCGACTAGGGAACATCATCAGTGCTGATGGTGTTACCTAGTCGGGTAATGAAACGTCTACAAGCTGACAACCAAGCCCAGAGAGCACCAAGGGCTCCACAGTTCAACCCTTAACTACAGAGATTCTCTTATATTATTTGATATATTTTATGGCATATTTTTTATTTTATACTTTATATTTTTATTATATATATATATATATATATATATATATATTAATATTTAATATTATATAATTATTTTATATATTATATTTGCTTTACTTTATACTTTATACTTTATACTTTATACTTTATACTTTATACTTTATACTTTATACTTTATACTTTATACTTTATATTTTGTTTTATTTTAAGGCCTCCCTGTTCCAAATGGAAGAGCCAGTTTGGTGTAGTGGTGAAGGCACCAGGCTAGAAACCAGGAGACCGTGAGTTCTGGTTCCACCATAGGCATGAAGCCAGCTGGGTGACTGTGGGCCAGTCACTCTCTCTCAGCCCTAGGAAGGAGGCAATGGCAAACCACTTCCGAAAAACTTTGCCAAGAAAACTGCAGGGACACGATTGAATGAACAGAAAAAAAAAATTTCCAAACGACTCATCTTGACCTTTTTGACCTGCTCCCCGTGGACAGAGCAGGGACGCTTCCTAGGTCCTAAGAGATGGCATTGTTTAATCAAGAGGGCTTGGAGCCCGCCCACTTGGTGGGGATCATACCAGAAGTTAAACCTAAATGGAAGTTACAAATTGCAAAAGTTGGGTCTCTGGGAGGGGTTGAGCCAAAGAAAAGAAATGAAGCTCCTGGAGGTAAGGCGTTACATACTTTTCCTCCCTCAAAGATCTCCCACCCCTCCTCTCCCTCCCCCTCCCCTCCCCTGCGTTTATCGTTTATCGCTCAGGTTGCTCTACCTAAGTTCCCAACCCATCTTACCATATCAAAATTGCCCTTGCTTGTTAAGCAAACCGTCCTTCACAGTAGCAGCTAGTCCAGATCCAGGCCAGGAACAACTGTATTGCAGCCAACTGGGTGGAGTGGGGGGGGGCAGTTGAACAGGGGAGAGGAGTCACTCTTAACGTTGCTTAGCGACAGCAATGCTGTCACCCCGGGTTACCCGGACTGAGAAGTGCAAGAGAATGTCATAGACAGAAGTTCTTTTTCTGCTGTGCGTCTCAAGCAAGCGCAGAAACAGGTGATTGGGACGCCATCCTGGAGTAGCGGATGGTCCTAAGACCCCTTCCTAGTCCTAATATTTGGGTTGAGAAGAGGCGAAAGAAACCTGCCATTTGTTTTCCCTGCAAGTGCCCAACTTTGCTTTAATTTGCACCTGTCTTCCTTCCTGTCTTCCTTCCTTCCTTCCTCCCTCCCTCCCTCCCTCCCTCCCTCTCCCTCTCCCTCTCCCTCTCCCCCTTCCTCCCTCTCTCTCCCTTTCTCTCTCTCTCTCCCTTTCCTTCTCTCCCCCTTCCCCTTCCCTCCTTCCCTCCTTCCCTCTTCCTTCCTTCCTTCGAGTGTGGGGCACTTCCTAGTTCTTAAAGATGAGAGAAAGTGTCTTTCTACCTGGCCTGAGTTTGGAGGGATGTTTGAAAAATACATTCAATGGGTCCTCTAATGAAGGAAAGTTAGAAAAATGTGCTAACTGGATGGTAGCATAATTGGGTTTGAATGTCAATTGGTATGCTTCTTCTAGATGTTTAAAGCCAGGATAAGGATTTATTTTGGGAAAGATAATTGATCTAATTGATATTTTGGAAGAAAAGAAGGAACGAGGACATCCAAAGAAATATTCATCATGAATCCAAGGGAGATTACCAAGATTCTTAGGGTAAGTGTGAATAATTGTCATGAGAATATCAGCTGGATTTGCCCATTGTGCCAGAAACATAATCCCGTTTCTGTGATTTAGGCTTACTTATGTGAACTCAGCAATTGTGGTTTATACACCTTGATTTGTAATACAGGTTTGTGTAAAGCTGGTGAGTTTCAGCTTCTTCATCAAACCGTGGTTAAACAATGGCTTAGTTTGAGGTATGAGTCCAATCAGTATGTTTTAAAGGGAAAGGATTTGAGAAAAAAAAAAGCATCCTTCCCTGGTTAAAGGTCCTTAATTATCCTTGTAGTTGTGAGTTTTTGTGGCTTTAAAAAGTAGGCAAGACTTCCCCTTTGTGAAGTGTGTTGTTTTTAATATGGCTGCAAAATGGATTGGGGGATAAATTTTGGCAGTAAAGAAGCATTGCTTCAAAAACTTGTGTTTTTAATAGCTTCCATCTCTTTGTACCTAGATCACTGTTTCTTCAGTGCTGTTTTTCTAAATGAAAAAAATGAAATGCCACAATGTGGAACTTTTGGAGAAAAGTAATACAGTAATCACATTGCAGATTCTGGACAAAACCTCTTTTAATGTGGTGTCTTCAGATGTGTTGGATAAAAGCTCCCAAAATTCCCAGCTTGATCAGCACATCTAGAAGGACCAGGTTGGAGAAAAATGGAAATGGATCTTCTCCCCTGGGCGTCCAGAGTAGCTGCTAGCTTAGTTGCACTAAGACATGGTTTAACTGTGGTTTATTGAAAAAATAAAATAAACGTCCTCTGTTTACAAACCATAACATTGTGCTTAGAAACATGCTAAGCCAAGACCCAAGAAATTACGTTATTTCTTAACTTGAAGTGTGCCACCAAGAATTGTTTATTTTGCAAGGAGGGGTTTCTAAAGTCTGTAAAACTGGGTCTGGTGTTCTCCGTGTGGGCACCTCTGCCCGAATTTTACTCTAAAGTAACATCGTTGTTAATTTATTATTATATTTTTTTATCCCACCTTTTTTATATATAACTCAAGGTGGTGAACATACCTAATACTCCTGCCTCCTATTTCCCCCACAACGACAACCCTGTGAGGTGGGTTGGGCTGCTGATTTATTCAAGAGTTTGCATGAAGAGAATCATAACCTCTTCTTTTTTTCAGCATTCCAATAACCGTATTAAGCTATACATTATAGAAAGAAGGCTATGAGCTATTTGGCAAACCTTTAAATTCTGCAGGGGAAGAGGTAGTTCGTTGTCCACTGCTTGGATCCAGGGTTGGGTTTATCACTTTCTAAAAAATGTAATTCGGGTTCTTAGTTTAGGAACCCCAAGCCCAATTTAAATGCAGGGTGGAAGTGGCGAAAAATGGGGTCGTGGACTGCAATGTCATTGTCCAGAAACGCTTGTGTACTTTCTTGAAACTCTCCCCCCCCCCTATTTTTAGTCACAGACCGATTCTATCTATAATATGAGTCATGCGAAGCAGATACCGGAACTGCCACCTTTGCCTGCAGAATCGGCCGTGGAACCCTCTCAACTGTATCAGGTCGGTTCTTACACTCATCAGAAGATAGTTACTACAGGAAAGCGTCTTAAGAACAATACAGGTAGTCCTCATTTAGCAACCACAATTGGGACCGGTAGCTGTCATTAAGCAAAACGGTCTTTAAGTGGGAAATCATGTGACGGCGACTACACTTTCCTTTTCCCCACTCCCTTGCCCTTTGGAATGCTCATCGCGGCTCTGGGATAGCCGGCTGGAAACTGACGAGACTCATCAGTTTCCAACCTTCCCCTTTTGTTTGCCTCCTAACCATTCCCCCTGCAGAATGCTTACCCCGGTGCTGGGATAATTAGCAAGGAGGGAATTAATGTTTGTATTTACATTCATTGGAGAGGAAGGGATTACAAGAGAGTAAGCAGGCACGCAGTGGGGGAACACACATTGAAAGGAATGCGGTGGTGCTGGCAGCCCCGAGCGCACTACGCAAACAGCCTGGTGTATTCCCTGTTGTGTGCCTGCTTACTCTCTTGTAATCCCTTCCTCTCCAATCTCTTCACTCTGCAAGGGGGAGAAAAAAAGAAAAAAAACGCAGGTCAGGCACAGGACAATGCATACTGACTGTAATGGCGATCACATGACTGAGGGACACTGCGAAGGTTGTCAATGCAGGCATCGGTCGCAAAGTTATTTTTTCAGCACCATTGTAACTTCGAACGGTCGCTGAATGAAGCAGTTGGCAAGCGAGGTCTACTTGTACTTCAGCTTTCCTTTGCTTTCCAGACCTGCAAAGGTCATAAAGGCAAAGATTGGTCGTAAAGTTACTTTTTCATTGCCGTTGTAACTACAAGCGGTTGCTAAATGAGGCAGTCGCTAAACGAGGACTACCTGTACTTATTGGGAGCAAGCCGTAATCTGGAAAAAAAAAGAAACTCCAGAGAATTAGTTTGTTTGGTTTGGGGCCTCCTCCACCTGATGATGCTAGAAATATGGACTGCCATTTTGGCAGGGGTTTTGCGGGGAACGAAAACGTACTTGACCGGCATCCTGAACTTGGGCTGTAAATGCTGTTAACATTGAGTTGCATTTCTCACTTGAGATCTTTTCTCAGCTAAAGTCATGGGTCTTATTTTGGGAGTGAGGCTCGGCATGCATCCTTTTTCGGCCAAAGGCTTCTCTTGTCCTTTGAGGAGGCCCCCAGAGTGGGCAGAATGAGCACAAAGGTGTGGGAGGAGCCAAAATAAAAATTAAAGGCGGTTTAGTCTAACTTGCTCTGAAAATGAAATGCTCTCAGGTTAGTTCTCCGTGCCTTTAATCGCTTCCCCCTTTCGGATACACGAAAAGCTACAAGGTTTACATCTATAATACAATTTCACTATGTGTTTGGAGGGACTTACCAAGAGATAGGACCACCACCCTTGGAGTTAGGTTTGTGCGGTGCCTCTGTTTACTTGCTTGAAGATACAACAAGCCAAGATGTGCTCCTCTAAGATCGTGCAAAATGATGTGGGTGGATCCTCTTGAGGGATGTTACTGCAGCATTACAAGGAGCTCGCCAGCCATTTCTCAGCGATGGAACCTGTTTCTCCACTTCCACCTGGGATATTTTGTGGTATCTCTGCTAGAAAACAACTTGTCTGCCTGAAATGGAAAGCAATTCCTTTGCCAGGCGTGGTTCTCACAGATTAGTGTGAATTTGTTAAGAAGGAAAGAATTAGGTTACAAGGATTCTGCCAATTGAATTGTTTTCCCAGCTACAACGAATATACATCAGAAAGTACATTAGGGTGGAGTTTTCCTTGTTTTTTTACTGCTGTTCTGCCAACCAGCAAAGTGTCAGATCTAATAACAAAGAAGGTTGCAAATTCCATAGTTTAATCTGGCCCCGTGAGAAGAAGTCCTCCTACTGCTTGGTCCTGAAAGTCCCTGCGTTTAGTTCCAGTGCAGAATCCCCAAGTTCAGGGCTTGTAAGCAATGGAGAACTATGTCTCTCTGCCCATATTATCCTCAATAGGTGCCATTTGTTTTGGAGGGAGGCCCCCTAAGTGGCCAAGGCCAACAACTTTTTCAGTCTCAAAAAAAAAAAGTTGGGTGCAAAGCTTCAGGGAAGTTTTAAAAGCACCATCATCTGCGGAGGTTGGAGCTGTCCAACAATTCTCAGCATCGTGGTGAAAATGGTGCCCTGTGTCATCATTCATCATTGGTGATCACTCGTAGCCGAGTAAGATGATGGCAACAATCCTGAATAACAATGGCTCTCAAAGCGATCCATTTAAAGTGGAATCCGGCGTTAAACAGGGATGTGTTATGGCTCCAACCTTATTCGCTATCTTCATCGCTATGATTATACACCTTGTTGAAGAGAAACTTCCTACTGGTGTAGAAATTATATATCGAACAGATGGAAAGCTTTGCCCTGTGTAATGGAGCCAACCAAATGTCCTTGCTTGCCTTCTGGATAGATTTGCTCTTAAACGCAATGGAGACTTCATACTTAAGGTATGGTTATGCTGTGAACAATTTTGAGCGTATTTAAATAACATAATGGTGGGTAGAGTATTACAGGCAGAATGGAGATGGAGCAAAACCCCACATAATGCATTTTCAGAGGCATCTTTTATGAGCCCCAGAGAACCAAAAGCAAGAATTCGAAACCTGTTTCTTTCTTGATAAGATGAGCATTGTCAGTAATGAGGTAGAAAAGCACCGATCAATTCTTTCAAATTCTTGCTTTTTTAAACTCTTAGTATTCTTGATTCAGGCATCTTTATTTTATTTATTTAAATTTGTATTACCGCCCATTCCCCCCATATGTTGGTAGAGAGTGTTTATTGGTCTTCAGTGGAGTGGCTGGTTTTAATCGTAGAGGATTAATTGGTGAAAAGTTGTTCCTAACTACAGTAACTGGAGCGGGCAAACTCCAGGCTTTAATGATTATAAATCTGAGTCTGTTACTCAAAACTAGACACATGTCATATTAATATCTAAGATGACAGTATTCCCCAGGCTTCCATTACAGTGTAAACACAGTTCCTTAGAAATGAATATTTCGTGGTTCATTTTTAGGATGTCAAACACCATGGATGTTGGATCAATAGTCCTTTAGAGGTGGTTGGACTGCAATGCCCATTGATCCAGCTAGCACAGTGGATGGCAAAAAGTTGAGAGGAATGGGAGTCCAACCCGCTTCTGAAGAAATACGGGATACCTACCCCTGCTTCAATTGCACTCATGCCATCTTAACGAGCTTTGCCCAACTTGGAGCTGTCCAGATGACTTGGTCTTCAAATTGCAGGTTGTCTGAGACTTCTGGGAGTTGGAGACCTGCACGTCTGTAGACAGCCAAGTTGGGGAAGATGAACCTTAAGAATAGGAACTGTCCCTCTCCAGGTATTGTTGTATGTCCTTTGCCCCAATCAGATTGCATGGTTGAATGTCTTGCTTCTTGTCTTCTCCTTCTTCTGGGTTTAGATGATCCAAGACAGCAGTCATTTCCCCACTCTAATGCAGCGAGCCTCCTGGATGCTGGCAGTGCCGCTGAAAGAGCAGTGCTATTTCCGCAGCCCGAGCAACTCCATTGCAAACAACTACACGCCGACGGCACGCGACCTGAAGATGAAAGATCTACAGAAGGTGGTTTCACCGGCCCGAGTTAGAAAGGCCCTTGGGCCCACCAAACAGAAAGCTGAATATCCACGTATCCTACCAGGTTCAACATCGTAGAGATCAGAAAGCTATCTTGGGGTGGTGGCTCCTGTCTCCTAGCAGGGACAACCCTGGTAATTTTTCAGTTTAGCATCTTGTTTTCACTTGAGCTGGACTACTTTTCAGCTCTTTGAGGTAGGTCAGATGATGAAAGACACTTGACAGGAAGACCGGAACTCTACTTTATTGAGATAGGCTCTAGTAACAGAATCTTGCAAGTCTGATTGTGCTTTTCCTCCCCTCCCTCTTAGACTTCCTTGAGACAGGGAGGAGCCAGCCTGAGCCTCTTCCTAATGCTGTCTCCTTTCCCAGGACTTAAGGAATGCTTCTGTCCTCTTTGCTTACAAAACAGTTATGAATACAGGTAGTCCTCAACTTACGACCATTCGTTTAGTGACCGTTCAAAGTTATGATGGTGCTGAAAAAAGTGATTTACAACCAGTCCTCACACTTGCGACTGTTGCAGCGTCCCTGCAGTCACATGATCAAAATTCGGACGCTTGGCAATCAGCATGTATTTACGACGGTTGCAGTGTCCCAGGGTCACATGAACACCATTTATGACCTTCCCAGCCGGCTCCCGACAAACAAAATCAGTGGGGAACCATGTGATTCGCTTAACAATCGTGGCAAAAAAGGTCGCAAAATTGGGTGCGGTCACATGATGCCTCACTTAATGACCACACCACTTAATGATGAATTTTCTGGTCCCTATTGTGGTCATAAGTTGAGGACTATCTGTATTTGCTTCAAGGCTGTCACTCTGAAGCTGCGGCTCACAAAATCTTACGCATTTTAATAAAGCGTGTTAGTCTGAAAAGGTGCTCCCTGAGTCCTTTTGATTAATGGCTATGCTATTTTCGCTCAAAATATCTCTCAAAACACACACTTTGGGGAATGTCAGAACTGGTGGATTAGGTTAAGAAGGTCCACGCTTTAGCCCGGATTTACAGGGATTACATTCTTCGATTTTTCCATAAATCTGGATTAGCCTTTCTTTTTTTTCCCTGCTTCGGCCGATGTTTTTCTTTAATGGGATCGCCTAGCTGCATACGCTCCATCAGAAAAGAAGATGAAAATCTTTGTAAAAAACATTGAGGGTAAATATGACAGGTATTGTAATGTTACCACCTTTACACTTACTTAATAGATAACGGTTGAACAGGTTATGGCTCCTTGAATAAGCCGCATTTGGCTGCTAAGTTCACACAACATTCTCAGCCATAAACATTGTTTACAAACCATAATGCTTGGGTTCACAGGCACCCTAAGTCATAGTTCATTTAACCATGGTTTGTTGAATTAAGCACAATTGGCTGCCTTTGCCCAGCATGCTGAGTCGGGAAGCACGGTGTCCAAGCCCTAATGGCTGGTTCGCACAACATATTAAGCCAGAGCCAAGCAAACTGTATTGTGTCTCCTCGTAAGTAACAAACACAGTCCTTTAGGGGGTTCAGGACTCACGTGTTGATTGTGGTTCATTTCAGGACTGAAATCACATCCCACGTGTGCAGTTTAGATTTGTTGAGGCTGGATATTCAAGTGGTGGATGATGGAGTCCCTCGTTATTCTGACAGCCAGCCTCTGACTCCAGAGGAGCAATTTGTTGTGATGCGTCATCAGGAGGAGGAGATCAGCAAAGGAGAAAAGGCCCCCACGGAGGAAGACCTGGAGGTCCTTCAGCCATTTCTGAGATGTGGTTAATAAGTGGCCTTTCAAAGCATCTTTATTAGCAGGCTTGGATGATACAGAACCACGTTGGTCTCAAAGCTTTAGCTCGGTCATCTTCCCTTGGGAATCTGTTTCATTTGGTCCTCAGCTAACCTCTGAAGGGGCAGAGCAGATGGTTACCTGCAACAGTTGGATTGTACCCACATGCCTTGATAGCTGGGAGGGCGGATTAACCAGGGGGCTACGAGTCCCCTTTCCAGGTAGCCTCTGAGGCAGAGCTTTCCAAACTTTTCATGTTGGTGACACACTTTTTAGACATGCATAATTTCACAACACACTCTTACAGCAGGGCATCATTTTGCGACACACTCTTACAGCAGGGCACAAGGCAGGCACTAGGACCTGCGTGGAATCACAGCAGGTTTGGAGGCAGCAAGGCACAAGGCAGGCACTAGGACCTGCGCGGAATCCTGGCAGGGCAGGTTTGGAGGCAGCAAGTCACAAGGCAGGCACTAGGACCTGCGCGGAATCACGGCAGGTTTGGAGGCAGCAGGGCACAAGGCAGGCACTAGGACCTGCGCGGAATCAGCAGGTTTGGAGGCAGCAGGGCACAAGGCAGGCACTAGGACCTGCGCGGAATCACAGCCAGTTTGGAGGCAGCCAGGCACAAGGCAGGCACTAGGACCTGTGTGGAAGCCAGGAGGCAGCAGCAGCCGCGACACACCCAGACACTGCAGCCGACACACTAACGTGTCCCGACACACAGTTTGGAAAGCTCTGCTCTGAGGGCTATAGAAAACGGGGGATAGTTTCCCCCCATTTTGCAGTTGGAAGCCTACGTGGGGACTGTGAGTTGGATATATTTTTTTGTAATCCGTTCAATTATGTCCGATTCTCGGAGACTGCCTGGACGAGTCCCTGCAGTTTTCTTGGCAAGGTTTTTCAGAAGCGGTTTGCCATTGCTTCCTTCCTAGGGCTGAGAGAAGGTGACTGGCCCAAGGTCACCAGGTTGGCTTCGTGCCCAAGGCAGGACTAGAACTCACGGTCTCCCGGTTTCTAGCCTGATGCCTTCACCACGACACTAAACTGGTTCTCATTATAGTTAACAGATCAAATCACTTTCTTTTGGTCAATGACCAAATTATATGTGCATGTACATGGGAAGGCATAAATCACATCTATCTGAGATACACAATGAAAGGGAATTAGAGAAGCTGTCTTTTACCAATAAAGGGACAGCAATACACTTTTTTTTCTAATCCGAGAGGCCATTATACAACATTTGGCCCCTTTGATGGATATTTCTTAATCTGAATTGGCGGGCAGGATGATCCAAGGATGGTAATCCTGGTTACTGATTTTTTTAAAAATATATTTTTGCCCTTTTGCAGAGATACTGTTATTACATCCATAACGGCATTCGGAAAGACATGTTGGCGCCACAGGATGAACAAGTGATGAGCAATATTTTGAATCATATTCCAAATCATTTCCTCATGAACCCAGATCTGGAGGCATTATTGAACAGTTTAATGGAAGAAATTCAAAGTGATTACCAGCTTTGGCTCATGAAAAACATTGGTGAGTGGAAGAGAGTGTCATTAGACGAACAAAAGAAATTGTGAACTTTTTTTGCATCAAGAACATTTGCTTCCTCCAAGTTAGAACCCTAGAATCCAAGTCTTACCTTGAAATTTTGGCTGGGTGCATCATAGGTGCTGAATGCTCAGGTGGGTAAACCATGGCTTGATTAATATGTTGGCTAAATGAAGATCAGGTAGGTTCACCCCACCTTCCAAGCCATAAATCATGGTTTCTAGCCACAGTGACTAGATTCATACAACACACTTCACCAGTGTCAAACCAGCTGCATTAGGACTTCATGCACTGTCAGAATGGGGGGTGTCAGTTTTTGCCTGGCAAGATAAAGAGGTTGATTGTCTTCACCTTTGAATTAACAGAATCAACTGGACTTAAAAATTTGTTTGTTTAGATCAGTGTTTCTCAACCTTGGCGACTTCAAGATGTGTGGACTTCAACTCCCAGAATTCCCCAGCCAGCAAGGCTGGCTGGGGAATTCTGGGAGTTGAAGTCCACACATCTTGAAGTCGCCAAGGTTGAGAAACACTGGCTTAGATTAATGACCCAAGGGTCACTTTAAAGCCATATTATGGAATTTGTTTGCCTATTTTTCTGGCTTCAACTCTTAACATGTCAGGAGAGAAACGAAGTTTCTCAGCCTAGGTGTACGGAGTGAACACAATCAGTTGTTTTTGCACAGTGCCACCTAATGCCTAGCAGTGCATCTGACTGCAGTATAGCTTCTCAAGCTTGGGTTCAGACTGCATTACTGTTTAATTACTTTTCTGGTTGTTGGTTTGCTTTCAATACCTTGTTCCTCCCATTTTGCACCAGTCGATTACATCTTGATGGATACAGATGAGAGAAAAAGACTCTTTATACACAGCATCCCTCAAGCCTTTCCCCGACGAACGATCCGGGCGCCGGTCCCATGGCACAAAGTTTATCAAGAAGTGAGAAACTGGAACGAGAGCCACCTCTTCACAGTTAATCCTATGATGCTCACTCTGCAGCATCTCTGGTTCACTGAGTGAGTCATCTCGCTTAACAATATTTTTTGCCATCCATAAATACGCTTCGAGGCAGGAAGGCCCTCTTGTTATAATCACAGCTAATCCTCAGATCATGGGGGCGTGGTGGCTCAGCGGGTAAGACGCCAGGCTTGTCGATTGGAAGATCGCAAGTTCGGAGGTTCGAATCCCTAGCCCCGTGTGACGGAGTGAGCTCCCGCACTAGCTCCAGCTCTTGCCAACCTAGCAATTCGAAAGCATGCAAATGCAAGTAGATGAATAGGTACCACTTCGGTGGGAAGGTAACAGCGTTCCGTGCGCGTCATGCCGGCCACATGACCGTGGAAGCGTCTTCGGACAGCGCTGGCTCTTCTGCTAACAAATGGAGATGAGCACTGGCCCCTAGAGTCGGACACGACTGCACAAATGTGCGGGGGGAACCTTAACCTTTACATTAATCCTCAGATCAAGACTATTAAATTGAGTTCAGAGGCAACTGGCTTCCTTTGGATAAACTTTGGAAAGTTTGCGCGACATTGCTAACCCCACTTGTGGTTAGGCCTAGCATGTCATCTGAACCTAGACCAGGGTTAAGAAGAAAAAGTGCTTTAATTGCAAGACGTATAAACCCAGCAAAATTATAATTGCCAGAGGTCGTCATAACTGTGATTCTCTCCCATCCAGGTTTTCTGAATTGAGATTTGTTCGTACTAAGGAGATCCTTGATGGCGATTTGCCCCTTCTGCCAAGTGAATTTGAAGAGTTGGTCCGAAGGCAGTGCCAGGAAGCGCATGACATCCTTGAGACCAGGTTTGTTGTTGTTCAGTCGTTTAGTCGTGTCCGACTCTTCGTGACCTCATGGACCATAGCACGCCAGGCCTTCCTATCCTGAATAAAATATTTGTATTCTGTTTTCCAGCTGTATGATCTCAAGACACTTTGCAACCCATCACTGAATCCCCCCCAATGTAAAATACCTCAGCAAATGGCACTTTTCATGTTGTTACAGATGGATCCCCAAGTGTGCAGACCTCTTTGTTGATCAGAAAGAAAAGTGGTTGCATCTTGCCCCACAAAATGATTTAGATTCTTCTCAGCAAATAGAGGAATACTTTGCTTCGGTAGCCATCCTGATGTCCTTGCAACTAAGGGAGATGGTCATTAATTCTCTAGAAGACCTTCTCACCTTTTTTAAGATACACAAGGTAGGTGGATCTGACCGTATTAAAAGGGCTTGCCACTTCTTATAGGTAGCAGAGATGAGCAACTAATGGTTCAGAGGTAGCTTGATTTCATGCATGCCATCAGTTCAGAAGTCTGCCCCTTTCAAACAGCCTGCTGGATGAGGAGTGAGGAGGAGAAAGGATTATCACATAGATGGGGAAATGGATATCCATTTTTAGTTCTGGACTCCCGCATCGCTAGCTCGATCTACTCTTTAGCACAGAGCTTTCCAAACTGTGTGTCGTGACACGTTAGTGTGTCGGCTGCAGTGTCTGGGTGTGTCGTGGCTGCTGCTGCCTCTGAGCCCTGCCAGGATTCCGCGCAGGTCCTAGTGCCTGCCTTCTGCCTTGCTGCCTCCAAACCTGCTGTGATTCCGCGCAGGTCCTAGTGCCTGCCTTGTGCCTTGTTGCCTCCAAACCTGCTGTGATTCCGCGCAGGTCCTAGTGCCTGCCTTGTGCCTTGTTGCCTCCAAACCTGCTGTGATTCCACGCAGGTCCTAGTGCCTGCCTTGTGCCTGGCTGCCTCCAAACCTGCTGTGATTCCGCGCAGGTCCTAGTGCCTGCCTTGTGCCTTGTTGCCTCCAAACCTGCTGTGATTCCACGCAGGTCCTAGTGCTTGCCTTGTGCCCTGCTGTAAGAGTGTGTCGCGAAATGATGCATGTCTAAAAAGTGTGTCACCAACATGAAAAGTTTGGAAAGCTCAGCTTTAGCACAATCCCTATTTGAGTGGCATCCTGTGAGGAATTCAGTGATGCAAAAGAGATGTCCCGTTCCTGAACCTTCTACCCCTGGTAGATGTCCATTGGGAGACAGTCTACAACTGGGGTACAAAGAGGACCTCTCCTTGGGTTGCAACGGGAAGGCCTACAGATAAGACCTCTGACCTTTAGACAGGAAATTATGGAGTACCTGGAGCTCCTGAAGTCTAGTTATGGACTTAGGTTGCAGAACTTGGGTGGCAGGGCAACAATACAGGTATGAATCTTCTCACCCAAAGTCCCTAGCTAGACTTCAGGAGCCTTATCTTCAGTGTAGGAGTGCTGCTCTCATGGCCTATCTGCTGCTGTGCCATACATTTCTCTACACCCCCCTACCTCTTAGCAATTCCAGGTCTGCTTTAACTCCACAGTTTCAATTTTAGACAGCTCCAGTTCCCGAAAATCGGTCCTTTCCAGTTATTCCTTGGACATAATTTCTTTCTTTCTTTGTCTTGAGGATGGAAATGACTTTGGTGACACCTATTATGATATGCAGTTCTTTATTCCGCAAATACTGGTCATCAAACTGGATGTGGAAGACCCTTCTATTATATTTGAGCCGGACGTGAGAAGTTTGTGGGATGTCATCTACCGCTGTTTTATTGAGATTCTCAAACATTCCGAAGGTCTCCCTAAGGTATGCGGGAGGAATATCAAGGCCAGGTTCTCTTCGTGTGTTATTCCATAGTTTGTTTTAACTGTTGACGAAATCACAATTGACTGGGTTCCCTGAACTTCCTAAGATAAAGCTGAACAAGCCATCTTTGACTTTAGCTTCATGTGATAATCCAACCTAAAACTGCATTCTTTGGCACGTTTGCTGAGCTAGAAGCTGCATTGTGTTCAGTTAGGTTAACTCTTAGGCAAGTGTGCATACAATTGAAACTATTCTTTACCAGGAATTAATGAACATACTAAGTTTGGCTCACCCAACCCGATAGTCCAGACTATAAGTGGGGTGAGCAGTTTGTGGTTCAGCATGTTGTAGGAATTCAACCATTGTATTACAACTTATTTGTCTGAGCATTGCATTTTATATGAAAACAGCAACTGTGTTTTGTTAATCAAGATTCTAGCTTTTTAGCATATCATGTGAACCCAGCCTCAGGTGTACTTTTCAATAAACTTGTTTAGGTTCAGGCAGTACAACGGCTTGTAGAATGAATCATCATGCCAGATAATGTTTCTTTACCACATTGTGGTTCAGTTCATGCATTGTAAAACTTTAAAGCATGATTTACAAAGCAATGGGCTGGATTTGCATATAATGATGTTAAAAATCAAACCGTGTATCTCCATGCCCCTTCCTTTCACTGGCTTACTGTAGGTGACCTTCTGTATTAGTGATATGTTTTTAAAGAATCAGCTTCATAAATATATCTTGTCTCACCTGTAAGTGTATCTATATAAATTAGGATGACCAAATCTGTATTGTAAAAACCTGGCCAGCCACTAGATGTCAGCAAAGCTTAGAGTTTTCTGTAGCCCAGCTACAATGATATGGTCTTGGGTAGATAGGATTGTATAATGTCATTTATTCTGTTCATTGAGGCTTTAATCCTGTGTACGTTCAACTTTGGAACATATTTCTGAGTTAAGTTATTTTTGTTGTTGTTCAGTCGTTTAGTCGTGTCCGACTCTTCGTGACCTCATGGACCATAGCACGCCAGGCCTTCCTGTCCTCCACTGTCTCTCGGAGTTTACTCAGATTCATGCTCATTGCATCGGTGATGCTATCTAACCATCTCATCCTCTGCCGTCCCCTTCTCCTTTTGCCTTCAGTCTTCCCCAGCATCAGGGTCTTTTCCAGTGAGTCTTCTCTTCGCATTAGGTGGCCAAAGTATTTGAGCTTCAGCTTCAGTATCTGTCCTTCCAATGATCAGTCAGGGTTGATTTCCTTTAGGATTTATTTAGGATATTTAGGATAGAGTTGATTTCCTTTAGGATTTATTTAGGGTATTTAGGATAGAGTTGATTTCCTTTAGGATTTATTTAGGGTATTTAGGATAGAGTTGATTTCCTTTAGGATTTAATTAGGGTATTTAGGGTAGAGTTAAGTCATACGTTTGAGCTAAAACTTTTGCTGGGATGTGTTTTTATCATCAGAAGGGTAATAAAATATTTTGCACAAGATTATCCTATTTTTGGTGTCTGTGTGTTTGTGTGTGTGTGTGTGGTGTATTTATAGTATTTATATTAAATTTTATATTTATATTTTAGGTTCAAGTTAAACTTTTCCCAGAATTAAAAGGAGATGACCTAATTCTTCGTACTGTCAACGAGGATGAAACATTGGTGGCAGACTATGTAAAAAAAACTGCAGAGATATTTGATCTCAATCTAATTGGTCCACAGAAGTAAGTTTGTAGCAACCGAAGAGGGCTAGTCTCCTATATTCTAGTTCCAGAAATTTTTTCCTCTGGCATTTCTTTCTGATGTTTTCCATCTGGCATAGGTTCCTGCAGTGGGTGAGGTCGGACTAGATCAGGGGTGGGCAACGTCAGGCCCGCGGGCCATATAAGGCCCGCGGGGCTCCCGCCCACAAACCCTGCCCCTTCCACGCGATTGGCTCCCGCCCGCAAACCCTGCCCCTTCCACGCGATTGGTTCCTGCCCGCAAACCCTGCCCCCCAGTGCTTGTGATTGGTTCCCGCCCGCAAACTCTGGCCCCCAGTCCGCAGAAATCCCAGAAACCCCGCCCCCCGGTCCCCGGTTATAAATATCCAAATGGCCCTTGGCAGAAAAAAGGTTCCCCACCCCTGGACTAGATGATCTCCATCATTCCATTCCATTCCATGATTTTTTTTTAATCACTGAATTTGAGGGGATCATGGTTGTGTTAACAGAATAGCTCCTGCAAGATGAGGAGTTGGGCATATATTGAGCTAAGCCCCCATGGCTAGTTTATGTTTGGTTTAGGATGATGTGAACCCTGTCAGGGTGGCATAACATTATGGGTGAACCAGGTCATTCCTTGTATCCAAATAACCATGGTTAAACCCAACCTGGCTTAATGTGATGTGTGAAACTAGCCCATAGAATGGGGTGAGATGCTGCTGCTATTTAAAAGAAGTATTTGTTCTTGAGTGCCCATGATCTTGATTTAGAGAATTTGCTTTGTGCGTGACCTTTCTGTATTTAAGGTACTTGAATGTGTACAGGAAATACAATGATCTCTTGAATAACAATGCCGACAAGGATGTGACTGAATTCTTAAGCAAAAGACACGATCTGGAAGATTTTGTAGAGGTATTGCTTTTGTTGATCGAGAAGAACATTTTCTTGTTAATATAATCCTAGAAAAAGCCTTTTCTTTTCTTTTCTTTTCTTTTCTTTTCTTTTCTTTTCTTTAGTTTAAACTTTATTAATTTTCAGAGTATAGCTAAAATACAAAATAGAAAATACAGAAAAGCAAGAAAATAGAACTAAAGAAAAAAGAAAATTGTTAAATTAATGGATCTGGCCCAAATGGCTAAATTAACAGCATTAATTAGAGAACATTCGGTTTCTGGATTTATATCTGTTTGGCAACTACTTCTAGAGTACTTGCTTGTGGTAGAAAAAAATGATGTTCTGATTTTGGGTTTTAATGATTAATTGGTTTATTTTAATAGAAATAATGTTACTATGGTTTAATCATTGGTAAGAGATTAGTTTTGTAAATTTATCTATATCTGTATTGGAGAAAGTCGGAAGTCACTTTTCCGTCTTTGTTTTCTGTCTATTTTCACTTTGATAGAAAAAGCCTTTTCTAAAAGGGCGTTTGCATTAAAAAGGATGTAACAAAAAAGAGCCATGGAGATTCTCCTGCTTAGGGTGGCTGTATTTTATCTTGCACCAGAGGCAGGCAACCTACTTTAAATACCACTGTCAGGAAGGGACATTTATCTTCACCCTCCTGCTCACCCTTGGGAGCTTCCTGGCTGGGGAATTCTGGGAGTTGAAGTCCCCACATCTTAAAGTTGCCAAGTTGAAAAATCCTTAAGACAGTGCTTTCCAAACTGCCGCCGTTGGCGACACACCAACAGTGGCAGCTGCGGTGATGTGGGGGTGCACGTGGCGGCGGCGGCGGTGTGGGGGTGCTCACGGGGGGGGGCGGCGTGCACAACTCAGATACATTCATTGATGCAAAATATTTTACAAATTTGAGTTCCATTTAAACCAGAATTATTCTTACTGGGAATATTAGAAGAACAAATAGGAAAACAATTTACAAGAATTATGCAATACATGACTACAGCTGCGAGACTTGTATATGCACAAAATTGGAAAAATCAGACAACACCTACGATACAAGACTGGATGTTAAAATTGATGGACATGGCAGAAAATGATAAATTGACATGTTTATTAAAAGAAAATACAAATTATTACTTTCTTAAAGAGTGGAAACCATTAACGGACTATTTGCAAAATGCAGGAGGGGAAAAGCTTATATGGGGATTTGAAGACTAAAATATATATAAATTGATATATTAGACAAGAAATGTTTTTTAATGTTATAAATAGATCTAACATGTAAGATTAATTTTTTAAATTACTATGACCAGGGATAAATTGGAAGTTGACTAATTTCTATGTTTCATCTTTTTCTTTTTTTCTTTACTTTACTACACCTTTTTTCTTCTTTCTTTGATTTGTATTTCTATTTCTTTTTCCGTTTCTAACTTTTATCTATGTATATTTAAAACTCAATAAAATATATTAAAAAAATAAAAAATAAAAGTAAGTTGTGCCAAGATGTAGATAGCTCCAGGAGAAAGTAAAGTGGATTGCATTAAATGAGCATACAAATTATAATGGGACGGCGTTTAAATTTAAGTTGTAATGTGTGTGCTTATTCCCCATGTATTTAATGATTCCTCATTCTGTCAAAATAAGCATTGACAGAAACTTTCAGTAGTGCCCTGGGATTACACCCACGGCTTTTGGAAGTGAGCATGTGTGCCCCTGGTAGGCTGTGCTCTTGGGATGTGCAAAATGTATTGATCCTGAAGTGGACTGGTCTGTAAAATTCTGGGACGTTCCATTTCCCTCCAGAAAAGGCCAAATCTCATCCAGATCATGCTGTTCGCTTTCCAGAAATAAATCCCCCAAACCAGAAACAGTTCAAAGTGTTCTGAGGGTGGTCCAGTCCTGAAACAGGCCTGTTGGGTCCAGAATATTACGCCTAGAACACCATTAGCCCCTTCTGCTTTCCAGATTTTTTTTCTGGAAAGTACAGAACCGCCCTCTGGAACAGCATGGTCTGCAGGAAAATGGAACGTTCTCTGGACCATTCTGTTGCCAAATCCATTAACTGTGCCTAGCCCGATATGACTTTTAAGCACCAGTTCGGAAAAGAAAGACATTTGAAGACTACTTTTCTCTTAAAGGTAAAGGTTCCCCCCGCACATTTGTGCAGTTGTGTCCGACTCTAGGGGCCGGTGCTCATCTCCGTTTGTTAGCCGAAGAGCCAGCGTTGTCCGTAGACGCTTCCACGGTCATGTGGCCGCATGATGCGCGCAGAACGCTGTTACCTACCCACCGAAGTGGTACCTATTCATCTACTTGCATTTGCATGCTTTTGTATTGCTAGGCTGGCAAGAGCTGGGGCGAGTGCGGGAGCTCACTCCACACGCAGGGCTAGGGTCTCGAACCTCCGAACTTGCGACCTTCCGATTGACAAGCCTGGCGTCTTACCCGCTGAGCCACCGGGCCCCTTTTCTCTTACTTCCACCTAATTCATTCATGGATTCAGACATGAATTCTCTTTCCTGCACGCAGCCTAAAATAACCCCATTGTGGCTTTTTACTGCTTTAACGATCCCTGTCATGTTGCAGAAAATTGATGGCTTGACAAAACTGAAGAAGGAAATTGCTTCCCTGCACGTCACGGTCCCTCTGGCCATGTTCTGCCTGGATGCCCTGAAACTGAATGAAGAACTTTGCCTTCGGACCCAGAAGCTGAAGGACAGATTGATTGAGTTTGAAGTTGAGGAAAACAGGAAGATGAACAAAAGGTATGCTTAAGAAAGGCATTCGCCCAAGAGGATGGATATGTTGCAGCACTAGGCATCACATTGGAAGGCCTTGTAATTCTGTGGAAGAGCACACACGCAGTCTTGGGTCTCTTCAGATAAAAAGGAGGAAACGGCAAATAATCTGTGCAGGTGGGGTTAGAGTAGTACAGTAATGTAGAGTAGGATAGGATCACACATTCTGCTAAGCCATCATGTGGTTTAGTTTTCATTTAGGGAATGTGTGAACCTAGCCTTTGTTGTGTGTGAATCATGGTTTATGTTTTAGTGCTTTGGGTGAACTCAGGTAATTACATATAAGTTTGGCCTAGTGGTTAAGGTGCTGGGCTAGAAACCAGGAGGCTGTGAGTTCTAGTCCCGCCTCAGGCATGAAAGCTGGCTGGGTGACCTTGGGCCAGTCACTCTCTCTCAGCCCTAGGAAGGAGCCAATGGCAAACCAGGAGACTGAGAGTTCTAGTCCCGCCTCAGGCATGAAAGCAGCTGGGTGACCCTGGGCCAGTCACTCTCTCTCAGCCCTAGGAAGGAGCCAATGGCAAACCAGGAGACTGAGAGTTCTAGTCCCGCCTCAGGCATGAAAGCAGCTGGGTGACCCTGGGCCAGTCACTCTCTCTCAGCCCTAGGAAGGAGCCAATGGCAAACCAGGAGACTTGAGAGTTCTAGTCCCGCCTCAGGCATGAAAGCAGCTGGGTGACCCTGGGCCAGTCACTCTCTCTCAGCCCTAGGAAGGAGCCAATGGCAAACCAGGAGACTGAGAGTTCTAGTCCCGCCTCAGGCACGAAAGCAGCTGGGTGACCTTG
This sequence comes from Charina bottae, assembly GCA_023362775.1. Lineage (NCBI taxonomy): Eukaryota > Metazoa > Chordata > Lepidosauria > Squamata > Charinaidae > Charina > Charina bottae. The sequence goes on from JALMGJ010000010.1 coordinate 29,287,648, forward strand.
GGCCAGTTCCTCTCTCTCAGCCCTAGGAAGGAGCCAATGGCAAACCAGGAGACTGAGAGAAAGGGGAGGCAGGGGAGAGAGGGTGAAAAGGAGGAGAAGAAAAAAGGGGGAACCGAAAAGGGAAGTTGGACAGAGGGAGGGAATGGGGGAGAGAGGTGTGATGGTTGGAGCTGTAATTCTTTGCACTCAGTAGCTGCATAGTAACTTTTCCCTTTCCTTTGTTTCAAGCATTTGCAACCAGTACAATATAATTGCAGACAAAGTCAGTGAAGTGCCTTTGACCACTGAGGAGCTGGTTGAACTCACAGCCTACCTGAAAAAATCCAGCGAAGTCACAGTGTTCAAGCTGCGCCGTGAAATCAGAGAAGCCATTTACCGGCTCGAGTTCTTAATGGACTATGCTGACCTTCCAAGTATGCTTTGGAACAGAAAGCGGCAGGTGGTGTGGTGGCAGGCTTCTGGGCCAAAGCGTGGCTGGTGCCGTTGCTATGGCGTCTCTTCTCGAGGGCCTTGCCAGCCCCCTCTAGATGGGATTGGAATGAGGGGTGACTGAGGGAGCAGGTGCCTTTCTCCCCTGCCCCCCAAGTTCCTTTCAAACCTTCCCCTGGAAAGCAATGCAGGGGAAGATCCCAAGGAGTTGGATTTGGCTGGGAGGCCAGCCTGATCCAAGGTGACACCATAGGCAAGGGAAGCTTCTGGATCCCCTAGCATGCACGGCATCTGGTCTCGCAACCAGCAGCAGGATCACCAGTGGAAATAGGAGGAGACCCTGTGGTGAAAGTGCTGCCCTGCTGGTGACACTAATCTCTCCACCCGTGGAGAGAGACCCCTCAGTCAATCATTGGGATAGGTTAGGATTGTTCTCGGGTCAGGAATTGAATCCACTTTAGTGGTTCGATTGGTTAACCCTGCTCCATTGGCTTGGATTCTTCATACTTGCAGACTGTCATAATGGAAAGCTGGAATAACAAATGTATATTGTCCCACATTCCTTGGAGGAAGCATACGATATGCAGGTAGTCCTCAACTTAAGACCACAGTTGGAACTGGGACTTCCATTGCTAAGCGAGGCGGTTGTTAAGTGAGTCACGCCTGATTTTACGACCTTTATTTGCCACGGTTGTTAAGCGAATCACTGTGGTCGTTAAGCAAATTTATTTTTTATTAATCATTTATTTATTAATCAAACTTCTATCACCGCCTATCTCCCTCCACCGGAGGGACTCTGGGCGGTTTACAACAAAATAATAGAAACGAAAAACATAAAATATACATAGAATATAAAAATTACCATGGTTGTTAAGCGAATCTGGCTTCCCCCGTTGACTTTGCTTATCAGAAAGGCTGGGAAGGTTGCAGATGGCGATCACATGACCCCGGAATGCTGCAACCCTTAAGCCGGTTGCCAAGCACCCGAATTGTGATCACGTGACCGCAGGGACATTGTGACGGTCATAAATGTGAGGACCGATCGTAAGTCACTTTTTTCAGCGCTGTTGTAACTTCAAATGGTCGTTAAATTAATGGTCGTAAGTCGAGGACTACCTATATCCCTTCTCCTTCTCAGTCTTTTTAAAGGGTATTTTCTTGGTCCATAGCCCTTTTTTCAAATAGAAAATTACCCCCCTGCTGTTTTTTTCTGCTAGGTGATGATATCAAACTAAATAGTACGGTTCTGCATTGGCCGGACGGGATTGAGGATATCTTTGAAACCAGTCGGAATCAACTCATGAACAGGAGGGATCAAGTTGAGCTTGCCCTGATTAAAAGGTTGGTTATAGAAAACTAGGGAGCAGAGATTTTCTTTCAGCAGATGGAGCTGATTCATATTTCTTGGCTCAATGTGGATTTTTAAAATTTGGAACCATCTTGTGTTCCCACCTGATGCTTGGGAAGTTGCTGAAAGAAGGATCTCCTATGCAGAAAAATGATGAAAGTGGATATAATTTATGGAAAAGGAATGAAAATTGAGCCAAAATCCTAGGAGAGCCGCTCTGAAGTCCTGGGGCAGCAGTGAAGTGAGGGAGAGCAGGTCATGTCCCATTTTGAATTGTAACCATGGAAACAACAGCTGCTACATTTGTGGTGATGATGATGATGATGATGATGATGATAAAAAAGCATAACATAAGTCCAGCCTGTATATATAAAATATTCATAAAATCCCCCATATGAGGATGATAGAGAAGGAGCAGTGCTGGAAAGCTTATTGTTATTATTTTAATTGAGTGAGAAAATTTAAGATGACTTTGTCTTTTATTATCTTTGCTCCAAACTAGATGCTCTGAATTTGAAACTGTACTTGAAGGTTATAACAAAGAAGTGGAAAGTTTCCGGAAGAAGGACGTCATGACCATGGAAGAAATGAAGAATAATGTTGAAAAATTCACTGAGTTGTCAAGGAATTTGGACCATGCTCTTCTGGAATATGAGGTTAGTCCCAATAGATTTCAAGAGGTAAGCATTGATTGAAATTATCTCAGAGGGACCAGCCCATGGAAATTGATAGATTGACTATGTACCATCAAGTTGGTGTTGACTCTTAGTGACCATGACAATTTTCTCCATGACAGTCTATCCCTAACCTGGTCCTTCAGCTCTTTCAATGGTGTCCCCATCGCCACTGTAACTGAGTCCCTCCCCCTTGCTGCTGGTCATCCTCTTCTTCTCTTTCCTTCCACCTTTCCCAGCATCAGAGCCTTCTCCAGAGAGCTGGGTCTTCATATAATGTGTCCAAAGTAGGATAATTTGAGCCCAGTCATCTGTGCCTTGAATGAGAACTCTGGGTTGATTTGTTCGATGATCCATTGGTTTTAATTTATATGACCTTCCAGAACACGGCCACACAGCCCGGAAGACACAACAGCCATCCATTGGTTTGTTTTTCTTGGCTGTCCACAGTATTTTCAGGAGTCTTCTCCAACACCAAAATTCAGAAGCATCAATACTTTTTCTAGCTGGCTTCTTCAGTCATGTGAATATATTTACAGAGATGTATTCAGTAGATATGCAGTGGATAAAATACGAAGGGAGGCATTTTTCTCCTCCTTGAAAGATGGGACCCTGGCTTGAATCCTTTTCCCACCTAACTGTTGATGTGAAAGATAGAAGCACATTCAGGTGCTGAAACTATTCCAGCCTTCACAGTTTTTTTCTCTGCAAACTGTTTGGCTCTCGTGCGGGCTTTTCATAATGGCTTGAGTTCAGAGAACCACTGTAATTGTAGTTCAATCACTCAAAGATCTATTGTACAGTTTTCAGTCTTTTCAAGTGCAAGCAGGCAAAATGTACGAAAACAGATGCAGATGAAAAACCGAGCAGTGGAGATCAAACTCTTGATTTATTTAATATGGCCATTCCAATTCCAAATTATTAGTTGCACATGCTGCCCTGAAGCTTTATTGATAATATTAATAATCTTCAATCCTGGGAAGAAAATTTCCCTTCGGGGACAAAAGAACGAGTCTTATATTATTACATGCATTATGTGCAGGGTTATTCTTGCCAAATGCATCTCAGCAAGGCAAGAATGTCCTTATCAAGAGCATCAAATCAAAGGAGTTAATCCTTATCAAAAGTAATGAGAAACAGCATTACCATCACAGCATCCCCGTAGTCATGTGATCACGATTTGGGTGCTTGGCAACCGGTTCGCATTTATGACCGTCACAGCGTCCCGTGGTCATGTGATCGCCATTTTTGACCTTCCTGGCCAGCTTCTGGCAAGCAAAATCAATGGGGAACTTCATGATTCGCTTAATGACCACGTGGTTCGCTTAACGCGCACAGTGATTCGCTTAATGACCACCACAAAAAAGGATATAAAATCGGGTCAGATTTGTTTAATTACCACTTTGCTTAGCAACCGAAATTCTGGTCCCAATTGTGGTCGTTAAGCGAGGACTACCTGTATATGCAAAACATGGTGCTTTAGGGAATCTTGTTGATTCTTAAAAAAAAATCAGTTGAAAAGTGGTATGGAAATAGAGTCAGACTGAACCTGTGCAGGGAAAAATATGTAGGCATGATCAAAAGCAAAGAGGAGATTGCTCCATTTAGAAATGAACTGTTAAAACAAGAAGATTGTATATCTGAACTGCAGGCCATTAATAAAGAAGAGGAGTTACTTGAACGAGAGAAAAGTCAGTTTCCTCTGCTGCAAACCATCATCTCAAACAAGATCCCCTTTGAACAACTTTGGGTGACGGCTTACCACTTCCATTTGAAGTCTGAGGAATGGATGAATGGTGAGGATTTGTGCATGGTGATGGGTTTCTCGTAAACATACGGTGGGTCCTTTTTCAAATTATGTATTCATTTACCATTTGCAGGGAAGGCTAGAATAAGGTGTGTTCAGTTCACCCAAAGAAAGATGGCCAGGTCTTGAATCTCAGAGAATCCATTATGCTCTGAAGGCATTTTCCAAACTGTATAGTCCTTTCTCAATTAGGCATTTGTCAGAAATTGTTTCTATATCAAAATGGCTTTTTAAAAATCTCTCTCTTCTTTTCCTGTTATCCTAGAAGCTGTCTTTTCTCCAATTAGAAGTTTTTCCCAGGAACCCCTGCACAAGGACCCGACCATCTTAAAAAATGTATAATTCAAGCCTTTCAACCTGCAATATGATTCTGCTTATTTACCAGCTCCAGCCAACCATTTCTTGAGTGCTGACGGGGGATTTATAATTCCTGGTGCTGTCACTTTAATGCAGAAGGATCATTTCTAATTCATATTTTCATGGAATTTAGAATGTATCAAAGCTAATTGGTTTCAATAGCCTGCTCCTGCTTATAACCTCTAATAATAATAATAATAACCTCTAATAATAATAATAACCTCTAATAATAATAATAATAAGCACTTTCCTCTAATTTTTTTTGCATCTCTGCATGCAATTTTTTTTTGCATCTCTGCATGCAAATATATATTTTTTGCATCTCTGCATGCAAATATATATTTTTTTGCATCTCTGCATGCAGGGCCTGTCCAACACTTGAACTCTGAAGAAATCAGTGAGGATGTCTCCAATATGTGGCGAACCATGTATAAATTGACAAAGACGTTTGTAGATCTTCCTGGCCCCAAACGTATGGCAGAGAATGTGAAATTTAAAATCGACAAGTTCAAGCAACATCTGCCCGTCCTCTCCATTGCCTGCAATCATGGGATGAAAGACAGGCACTGGGAACAGGTCTGGTAAACTGAATAGTATCCAACGTGCAAACTTGTTAAGGCTGTGTACTGGGAGGAATTCTTGGCTTGGACAACACACGGTGTTACCCCCATTCGCTCCTTGGTTGCAAGCTGTCAGCCCTCCAAGTTAGACCAGATCAAGAAACAGATGCTGCATAGACCTAAGACTGCTTTTATTAGAATGGCTATAGTAAGAGAATCTCACAAGTGCTTGAATGTGCTTCCCCTCCTCCCTGTTTTATCTTCTTGTGAATAAGGGGGATACCTGCTTCAGGTGCTTTTGTGAATCTCTATCTGGGTATGGGCTTAAGCCATGTTTATCTGTTTGTTGCCTTGGTAAGGGATCTTCCCTCTCTCTCAAGGCCATCCTCTATGCCAGTGTTTCTCAACCTCACCCACTTTAAGATGTGTGGACTTCAACTCCCAGAATTCCCCAGCCAGTCCTCTGTGAAGGCAGAGCAGTGTTATTATTCCCATATAACTTAAGATTTTGGTCCATTTCTCCTGACAGCCTTCATAATGCTTACCTCCCTTCTAATTTCCAGATCAGTGAGATAGTGGGCTATGAGATACGGCCAGATGAGACTACTTCATTGATGAATATGTTAGAATACGGGCTATCGAAATATATTGACAAGTAAGGAAGTCCCCCCAAATCCTTTGTCCTTGTATGCCAAGACCAAAGATGTTTCATTCTTACTTGGTATTTCCTGAAAATGTTCAGTTTGGCGTTTTTAAAAAGGTGCCTCTTATTTTTTAGGAGAATTCTTGGTGGCCAACTTGAGGAAGTGTCAATGCCAAGTATTTGTGGGGCACTTTTCCTGCTGTTGCTTATTGTAAACCGCCCAGAGTTCCCCGTTGGGGGAGATAGGCCGGTCATATAAATTAAATAAATAAATAAACCACACACACACACTGCAAGCTCAGTGATTATATAGGGTCTGCAAAGCTAGTAAAGAAGCATGAACGAACTCTCTCCCAGTGAGAGGGCAAGGTTTCTGTATCTGCATTTCTAGCAGCCTCAGTGACTCCTGGTATTCTAAACAAACCTTGTTCCACGTTATCTAAACCAACTCTCTCCTAAAGACAGCGTGCAAGGTCTCTGCGTCTCTTTTTACCTAATTCCCTTTTGCAAGCAGTTTTCAAAAGCATAATGGCGTTGGTTAAGCTAACCCTTACAAAATAAATAAATCAGAAGGCACTTAATGCAACACTGTTGCCCCGGGTGACCCCCGCTTCATGCATACAGAACGATGAATCAGTGGGATGAGTGATCTTCAACAGGGCTGTGCTCCCCTTCGGATTCAGAAGCATAATCTGAATCTCCTTAAAGCAGCTTATTTTCTTCTGGGAATGCATAGCCACAGCTTCCACACAGTGCTGAGAAAAGTTGTGCTGGGCTCCAAGAGCTGCAGACGAGAGCTTTGTGAGCAATCCTTGTGCTTGAGCACTTCCTGCCTTCATATTCCCCGCCCAACTCGTATCTCATGAATTCATGAATTCATGTCATGGGTTAATGGAAATGAGTAGCTAATGATGGTTTCTAGCTTAGGCTGCCCTGTTTTAGGAGGCTTCAAGCCAGGAAATACAGGAAAAGGCAATGGATATGTTTCCCTGATTGTATTCTGCAAGATGTCCCCCTTCTTCTCTTTTTGTGGCGTGACCATCTGGGTCCCTGGATACCAGGGCTAAGCTGCCAAGCAGAAGCCAAGAGCGTTTGCAGCCCTCTTTCATTCCTTCGAGGAGTATAAGATGCCAGGCTTTGCCCATTTTCTCATTTCCATTCTAGAATCGAGCCTATTGGTGCAGCAGCCAGCAAAGAATATTCCTTAGAGAAAAACATGGAGAAGATGAAGTCAGAATGGGTCAATATCCGCTTCGCTTTTGTAAAATACAGGGATACGGTCAGTATGTTTTCTCTTTGTCATTGAATTCTGTTTGGGATAGTTGATCTGACTTAACCACTACTCCAAACGCTCTCTATAGGCTCATAGGGGCAGAGAATCCTGGATGGGCTGGATAGGCTCCTGGATAGGCTCATAGGGGCAAAGAAATGAGATGAACACCTCTCCTGTATCCTTCTCTGATAGCCCTGCAAGGTAGCCCAGGCAACAAGCACAACCAGTCTATCTTTATTGTAAGGTTACATTAACAGAATCTTGCCAGTCTGAAAGTACCCTTCCTTTTACTCTCTTGAAAACTAGGGAGGGTCTCTTCTGAGGCGCTTTCTCCACCCCTCTTCCTTCCGACTCAAATTTCATTGATCAGACCATTGTCTAGGCTGTGGCTCTTCCTCCCGTCTCCCGAGGTCATTCCCACTCTCCTTATTTGGACTCCTTTCTTAACTGAAAAGCTCCGGACATTGTAACCTGTCCTTGTCAGGAAGCAGTTCTCGTTCCCTAACATTTCAAATGCTGTAAACTCTTAAAGAGCTTTCTACAAACAATTTCCATGTAACAACACTGAAGATGGAGAGAAAGACCTATAAGACTTCTTTGGTTGGGGCAGATGGAAGAGCCTTCACATCAGCAACAGTAGCTTCTGATACTTATGGTACATGGAAACCAAGGGGAGAAAGTACGAGGCTGTGTCAGGATCTACACTTGTAGAATTGAGATCACCAGTAATGTAACAGTCATGATGAGGAAGCAAAGAATAAGATGGGAAGCATAGAAGGTTGTTAATATAATGCATCCTTTCTCAAGTTGAGCATCCTCCAGATGTGCGGACTTCAACTTCCAGAATTCCACAGCCAGTATGGCTCTTCCCGAGAATTCTGGGAGTTGAAATCGGTGCATCTGCAGGATGGCTGATCAAATAATTCTATTGGGGAGTGAAGACCACTCTGTAAGCCGCCTGAGTCACTTCTATAGTGAGATGTAGTGAGATGGGCGGCGTATCAATTTAATAAATAAAGAACAAGAATCCTGGGTTTTAAGATCCTAGAAATTGAGTGTAAAAATAATTTCCCTGCAATCCAACTGTTTTCTGGCAGGATACCAGCATCCTTTCAGCAATTGATGACATTCAACTTTTGCTGGACGACCACATCATCAAGACACAGACCATGTGCGGCTCTCCATTTATCAAGCCAATAGAAGCAGAATGTCGGGTAAGGAGGACCAGAGAGAAAGCCAAACAGCGTCCTGTGCCATTGACCAGAAATTCTTCTTCTTCTTGGCGATCACTTGTAGCCAAGTAAGATTGTCTTCCAGGGGTAAAATCTTAACAGTGGATCCGTAAGTAGCTGTAAAGGCCAATTCTGGATCTTCACAACCTTCCACAATGAGGGCATAGGTTTCCAGGTGGAAGATGGTCACGATGAGGGTTTGCTTGGCGTGCCTTCCTCTTAGCTCGTTTCTCCCTTTCGCCCTGTACTCGTGCTTCTTCAAAGTCCGTAGCGCCTTTAATAAAGGCTGACCTCCAATTGAAACGCTCGTGAGTTAGGGCTTCCCAGTTCTCAATGCTGATATTAATTTTTTTTAAATTAGCTTTGAGAGTATCTTTGAATCTCTTTTGCTGTCCACCAATATTCCGTTTTCCATTCTTAAGTTGGGAGTAAAGTAGCTGCTTTGGAAGACGATGGTCAGGCATTCGCACAACATGGCCGGTCCAGCGAAGTTGATGTTGGATGATCATTGTTTCAACACTGGTGATCTTCGCTTCTTCCAATACGCTAACATTAGTCCGCCTATCTTCCCAAGTAATTTGATGGAATCTTTCAAGAAGTTGGAGGTGGCATTTGTAGAAGGTCCATGTCTCACAGGCATACAATAGGGTTGGTAGTACAATGGCTTTGTAAACAAGCATTTTGGTCTCCCTGCAAAATTAATCAGAAATTAACGGCAGAGCTGAAATAGACACTAGATGTTTCTTCAAGCCTGCCTAAACTTGGAGTCCTTTTAGAGTGGTGATTATCAGGGACAGGATTCAGAAAATAGGGTATTGTATCTCTTATCCTGGAGAGATGCTTGAAAAGAAAGTATGTCTGGTAAGAGGGAAGTGAAAGAGTCTATTTCATCCTTTTAAAAACACCTTGACAAACTTAATTCTGTGCTTGTGCTGAACCATAATACTATGCTTGGTTTGAACTACAGCTTAGGATGAATGTTTTTCAATGTTGAATTTATTTGTATGTCTTGAGAAAAATCGAAGGTCAACAAATCAAAGGATTCACTTCAAGGGATCAAAAGGTTGGGGTGTTTTGGATGACTGAGACTTCAGTTTTGTAAATCTGGCTGGTCAAATCATACAGATCAATCAGGAATGCAGTTTATGTCACCTTTAGTCTTTTGGGTGGGGATTAGAAATTGGCTCTTTGAGTTCTGAAATGGAGTCAACTTTTTTTCAGAGGTGGGAAGAAAAACTTGTCCTGATGCAGGAAATTTTGGACAACTGGTTAAAATGTCAGGCAACGTGGCTCTACTTGGAGCCTATCTTCAGCTCTGAAGACATTATTGCTCAAATGCCAGAAGAAGGACGAAAATTTGGAATAGTGGATGCTTACTGGAAGGACATCATGACCCAAGCGGTACGGACTTGTGTTTTGCCTGCTTGTTTTTGAAATCCCCATTTCAGAACTTTCTCCAGAGTGGTTGTATTCACACGTCACACCAGCTTAATTAAGGACCTTGTGGTTGCATTCCAAAAACACGTTGAACTTGGTTACCGTTAAGCTTGGCTGACTGGTTTGCTTTGCGTTTTAGGTTTGTGGTATAAATGTGGCCTACTGGTTAGCCCTGCGAGGTAGTCCAGACAACAAGCACACCCAGGAGTACTAGCTCTATCTTTATTGTAAGGTTACATTAACAGAATCTGGCAAGACTGAAAGTGTTTCTCTCCCCCTCTCCTTTTACTCTCCAGAAAACTAGGGAGGGTCCTTTCTGAAACATTTCCTACGCCATCCCACATGCTGGTTGTCCAGTCTGTGGCTCGCCCTCCTGTCTCCCAAGGTCATTCCCACAGACCATTACACCACTTGACTGGACTACGGTTCAGTGCGTTGTGCAGACCCAGGCAATGGTTTAATTCAAGCACTTACTGGCCTCCTGAGAACTTCCCCTTGTATGTGGATTACAGATGTTCTGGCTGCACGATCTGCATAAGTGTAATTAAGTTTGCTGTTAACACAGGTATGCCTACTGGGGGGGGGGGAGGCCGAACCAGTCAGTCCGACAAATGCTGTATTGCACTCTTACAACGCAAGCCCCACCCCTTTTGTACAAGCAGCGTGACGTCTCATCCCAAAAGGGCAGAGCTCATGGCGTGATGCTGCATTTGCCATTCTGTTGAAAGCAGACGGAGCTGCAGATATCCAAGTTTGGATGTATAAGATTCTGTGCGTATCCCACTTAGTGTTCATAAGTGGTATAAAAATCCTAGGCACAAACAAATGATTAAATGAAGCAAACTTTTGCACCATAAGTGGTGGTACTACATGCTTTGCAGGAGTCTTTAGTAAAGCCTGCAGATCTGCCTTGTCTCTACTATTGTAACCATCACTGCAAAACTTAGGTTAAAGACACCCGAGTCCTCATTGCTACTGAACAGCCCAAGATGTTGAGCCGACTTCAAGAAGCAAATCTGCTTTTGGAAGACATCCAGAAGGGCCTGAATAATTACTTAGAAAAGAAAAGATTATTTTTCCCAAGGTAGGCTTATTCCCAGTTGGCAGGGAAAAAATACTCATTACAACAATCGGTTGGCTAAGCACACATTAATTCATGCATTTACTTAGGTGCTGTTGCGAGGGGGAGGGGGGGACTACATCTCACAGAAGGAAAAAAATAATGGGAAGAAACAAAAAGTCAGACATCTTTCCTTAAGTATTGGAAATATTCCATGGAATATAGTCCCTTGTGTTAAATGGTTTCTTGAAGTGGTGTTACAAGGGTGGGTGAGCTTGGCATGGGGAGTATGACTTTGTTTAGACAGAATAAATGTCTATCCAGGCAAGACTTAGATGTTTATAGGAAGTCCTGAAGCAAGACGTAGGTACAGTAACTAACGCCTAGCATCCAAAGAACTGGCTTTCAGCCATGCTGTCAGCCCTAGTAGTCATGGGTAATCAGATTCTTGGTTGTCCTTGCGGGAACAGAGTAATGGGACTGGCCCTCTGGGATCTCTTTTGAACAGGTTCTTCTTCCTTTCCAATGATGAGTTGCTGGAGATTTTATCGGAAACCAAAGATCCTCTCCGCGTTCAACCACACTTGAAGAAGTGCTTTGAGGGAATTGCAAAACTGGAGTTCACTGAAGGCTTGGAAATTACAGGAATGATCAGTTCAGAGAAGGAAGTTGTTCCTTTTATTAAGAAAATCTATCCAACCCATGCTAGGGTAATGGTCCTTCCTTCCTTCCTTCCTTCCTTCCTTCCTTCCTTCCTTCCTTCCTTCCTTCCTTCCTTCCTTCCTTCCTTCCTTCCTTCCTCTTTCTATCTCCCCTTCCTTCCTTCCTTCCTTCCTTCCTTCCTTCCTTCCTTCCTTCCTTCCTTCCTCTTCCTCCCTCCCTCCCTCCCTCCATTATCATTATAGCCCTACCTACCCTTAAATCTGCTTTGGGAAAAGTCCTATTTTAGATGCTGACATTTAGACCAGCCTTTACGCAACCTCAACACTGTCAAAATATGTTGAATTGCATTTGTACATATGTACTGTAAATCCTATGGAGCTGGGAGGAGGGGTGTTCTAGACCAACAGTTGGGAGCCAGAGTTTAAGAGGCTGTTATTTCAACCTTCCTCCCTTACCTACCTCTTTGGGGGTCCCAGTAATTTGTCATTGTCTGCATTTCTCTCCCTTTTTGTTTTATTTTTTAAGGGCATGGTTGAGAAGTGGCTGTTGCAAGTGGAAGAAATGATGCTAGCTAGTATTAGGCAAGTCATAGAAAATGGCATCAAAGGGTATGATGAGGTAAGTGGCTAATCCACAAATGCCTTGAGAAGTATTTGTACCCACAGCCTTAGGAACTCAATCAAACAGAAGGAGCCAAAATGCAGATGTACTTATTTGTTTGGCCCATTGTTAACGGTTGTATCTTCTAAGCACCACTATATTTTCTGAAGCTGCTGTCAACAGATTCTAGCTTGTAGATCTGCTTGACTGTATGGAAGAGCTTCAGAATGAAAGCTTGACTTTTCACTTTAAAACCCCCAATCTGGGGATGAGGCAATCCCTAACATTCTGAGCCGGAGAGCCACAGGGGGTGGGGCAGTGCTGCAAAATGGGCAGTGCCATTTTTTAGTTTTTTAAATCATTAAAAAAAAAAGCAAGAAAGCCTATTTTAGGTCTTAAAGTAAAGGTAAAGGTTTCCCCTGCACAGTCGTGTCCGACTCTAGGGGCCGGTGCTCATCTCCGTTTGTTATCCGAAGAGCCAGCGTTGTCTGAAGACACTTCCACGGTCATGTGGCCGCATGACATGTGCGGAATGCTGTTACCTTCCCACCGAAGTGGTACCTATTCATCTACTTGCATTTGCATGCTTTCGAATTGCTAGGTTGGCAAGAGCTGGGGCGAGTGCGGGAGCTCACTCCGTCGCGCAGGGCTAGGGATTCGAACCTCCGAACTTGCGATCTTCCGATCAACAAGCCTGACGTCTTACCCGCTGAGCCAGCATGCCCCTTATATTTTAGGTCTCACCCAACTGCTTTTGTAAGTGCCTCCCTGGCCCCTAGAAAAGCAGAGGTTGATGCTCAGCAGCTATAGCTGGAGAGGGCTCAAATATTATTTCTTGTGTGTCTGTATTTTTTTTTTAGGTTCCTCGAAAAGCATGGGTGCTGCAGTGGCCTGGACAAATAGTTATCTGTGTATCTTCAATCTTCTGGACAAAAGAAGTATCGGAAGCCATAAAGGAAAACGGTTTACCTGTAATTTCCCCTCCCATTAAATTACCAGATATAGAAACCTTTCCCAGTCTTCTAGATAGGTTGGGTTGCAACTCCCAGAATTCCCCAGGTAGCAATGCACATCTGTTGGTTGGGGATGGCTGGTATGTATAGACCAGTGTTTCTCAACCTTGGCAGCTTGAAGACGTGTGGAGTTCAACACCCAGAATTCCCCAGCCAGCCATGCTGGCTGGGGAATTCTGGGAGTTGAAGTCCACACATCTTCAAGTTGCCAAGGTTGAGAAACACTAGCATAGACTGTACCAGACTGCATAATATGAATGGCCTTCCTATCTAGATATGAAATGTTCAGGTTTGGGAATGTAAAGCCTTTCAGTACAGCCTGGATGGTCTTGGGAGAGGGGAAAGAAAAAGTGGGCGGTTTATGCCTTCTGTCCTCCTGAAATTTCCCTCTTCCCCTCCCTAGAGAATGTTAGGGGCAGGAAAAGATTTCTGAACCAAGATATATGGAGCACCGAACCGCAGGATTCCTCTTAGAACAGAGTTGGCGTTGAAGCCTGACCTGCAGGCCACACACAGCCTCTTCTAAGATTCCATCCCCTAGGGTTAATCTTGAATTTCGGTAAAACCATAAAAAATTACTGAGTTCTGCTCTATACATGACCCAAACTTTTGCCCCTCTTCTGGGAACCTCTGGGGGCCACCTGGCTGTAAGGAGCATACTTTTTCATCCCTGACTTATGGGCAGAGCGATGCTGCCAGCTCCCTTGATGAGAAGACTCAGCCTCATTGCTGTTTCTCTGCTCCAGGGATTTTTGGAGAAGAGCAACAGGCAGATTGGAGAGATCGTGGAGCTGGTGAGAGGGAAGCTGTCGAGTGGAGCCCGGCTGACCCTGGGCGCCCTCACGGTCATTGATGTGCATGGTAAGTGGCAGGGCTGGGAAGTGGGCGAAAAGCAGGCGATGGGTAAGATGAAAGAGGATGTTGAGATATTTATTCTCTTAAAAGAGGTGGAAGGGAGAGCAAGGAAGTTTATAGACGGGGAAGCCCAACATTGCAACATCTCCCCACATCTCTGATCTTTGCAGTTGCCTTTGAGCCTTGAAGAGATTTGGCAGGACCTGAAACTGAGTCATTTTATGTATCAATTTTTAATTTTGCCAATTGAAATCAGTGGAGAAAACAGTGGTGTACAACACCTCAGGCTGGGCTCAATATAGCATTCTCATCATGTGGGTTAACTGGGTATATATGCTTGACCAAGTAATTTTGCTTCTGCAGCACGTGATGTGGTTGCAAAATTGGCTGAAGACAAAGTTTCAGATCTGAACGATTTCCAGTGGATTTCTCAGCTGCGATATTATTGGGAAAACAGAGATGTGATGGTTCGAATGATTACAACAGAAGCCAAATACGGATATGAATACCTGGGCAACTCGCTGCGTTTGGTGATAACTCCACTGACCGACCGATGCTATAGGTAAAATTCCTCCCCTCTTTTTTGTTTTCAGAAATAAAATGTTTATAGATTGCGGGTAGCAAAGACATTGATTTGATGGAGGGGGTTAGATTAATAGTAGGGAGGAAAATTCTATTTTTTTATTCAAGTGATGAAGTTTTGATTTCCTGTAGAATTTGTTTCTTTGATAAAAATTTACTATTTTTGTCCCTTGCTCAAGAAGTCACGAATGGGATTATTTCCTTGGTAATTAAAATGTAGCGTGGAATGGGTCAAAGATGTCCTTTAACTCCATTAGTGATGTAAATTATATCTGTTGCATCATGACATGAACCAAGTACAGAATGTCATTTATAATTTGCGTGATGATATCCCTTGCACCCCCGTGACACCAATGACTGGATTCACACATTACACTGAGCTTATGTTGAAGAAGGCATAGCGGCCTGATTCACACACAATATAGCACCATAAATCATGCACAATGACTGGGATCACACATTACTTGAAGGCAAAACCAAATGCCATTAGGATATAGCGCTATCTCTAAACCAGTGTTTCTCAACCTCAGCAACTTGAAGATGTTTGGACTTCAATTTCCAGAATTCCCCAGCCAGCCAGCCACCCAGCATGCTGGCTGGGGAATTCTGGGAGTTGAAGTCCAAACGTTTTAAAATTGCTGAGGTTGAGAAACACTGCTCCAAATTGTGCTAATAGCCCTCTAACGTGAGGTGATCAACCCCAGCCCATGGATTGCATTTGGCAGACCAGCCAACCCCCCACCCAGCCCCCTGAGATTGTGCTGCCAAAATTCAGTAGAAAAAATTGTTTGAGGTAGCAGATCAAAAGGTGTCACTAAATTATGAAGGTTAATGTGGCAGAAGGGGGAAATCCTGATCCTGTAATTCAGTTCAGTTTCAGCTGAAATTGCATAATTCATTCATTCATTTGATTTAGGTGCCTCCCCACTCTCAAACAACTCTGGGTGGCTATTCATTATATTACTGTAATTGTAATTAATGTTATAGAATTAAATTGATTAATTTTAATTAATTTAATAATTATTAAATCTGTTTTAATATTTCTTTTGGCAGTGTCCCTTTTTGGAACTGCAGCCCTTAGCCTGAGAAAAGTTGCATGGTTGGGCATATAATAATGGAAGTTACTGAAAATAAACATGTGATTCTCAGTACCTACTGGGGTGTGTGTGTGTGTGTGTGTGTGTGTGTGTGTATGCATACACAGAGAGAGCATACATACATCAGTGTATGTGTATATGAAGAGAGGATGTGTCTGGGTCTCTGTACAGTTATGTATCTATTGGTTGCCCTTTGTAATCTCCTTTCTATGTCATAGGACCTTAATGGGAGCTTTGAAATTAAACCTAGGAGGAGCTCCTGAAGGACCAGCTGGCACTGGGAAAACTGAAACTACTAAGGATCTTGCCAAAGCATTGGCTAAGCAGGTACCAAAGGAATAATAATAATAATAATAATAATAATAATAATAATAATAATTATTCCTCCTCCTCCTCCTCCTCCTCCTCCTCCTTCTCCTTCTCCTCCTCCTCCTCCTTCTCCTCCTCCTCCTCCTCCTCCTTCTCCTTCTCCTTCTCCTTCTCCTTCTCCTTCTCCTTCTCCTTCTCCTTCTCCTTCTCCTTCTCCTTCTCCTTCTCCTTCTCCTTCTCCTTCTCCTTCTCCTTCTCCTATATGCCCCCCTACTCCCAATGACTCTAGGCATTTTTATTTGTTTTAAGTACATCACAGGGATCATTTCTGCTGAAGCTGTCAGTGAAAAGTGCATGTGTCTTAAGGAAAAAAGTCATATCTAGCCATTGGATGTAGGAGTTTACGTACACCTAATATTTGTGGGGAATACAGACATTTAGCTGAATTGATTGCAGTCTTGGCCTCTCTAGTGCATTTTGTAAAATGTCCTTTGCAACTGTTGGGTGGGGAACATAATATAAGCCCTACAAGGTAGACCAGAACAAGAAACAGACACTGTAGACCTAAATCTACTTTTATTAGAACAGCTATAGTAACAGAATCTTGCAAGTCTGAATGTGCTTCCCCTCCTCCCTCGTTTATCTCCTGTGAAGTAGGAGGGTGCTTGCTTTAGGCATTTTCATAAATCTCTGCCTGGATATGGGCTTAAGGAGAATTTCTATGCCAATAAGAGTTGCTGAGATTTGGCCAGTGTTGCCTTGACCAGCCTGCTGGGAAAAGATGGAAAATTGCAATGAAATGTGTTGTTATATGTTTTAGTGCGTGGTCTTCAATTGCTCAGACGGTCTTGATTACAAAGCCATGGGCAAATTCTTTAAAGGACTGGCGCAGGCTGGTGCTTGGGCCTGTTTTGATGAATTCAACAGAATTGAGGTAAATATGCGTAGCATAAATAGCTATTGTTGTCCAAATCCTCTAGAGCAGGGGTCCCCAACCTGTGGGCCGCAGCCCACTAGTGGGCCACAGCCTGTTAGGAAGTGGGCCGCAAAGCAGGTGAGCAGTGGTGGTCCGCGCAATTGGCTCCCGCCTGTAAAATCTGCCCCCGGTCTGCGCGATTGGCTCCCGCCTGCAAACCCCGTCCCCCGTCCACGTGATTGGCTCCCGCCTGCAAACCCCGCCCCCCCGGTAGGTGTGATTGGCTCCCGCCTGCAAACCCTGCCCCCGTCCGTGCGATTGGCTCCCGCCTGCAAACCACGCCCCCCCAGTCCATGCGATTGGCTCCCGCCTGCAAACCCCCCCCCCCCCCGGTCTGTGGAAAAATTGTCTTCCATGACCGGTCCCTGGTGCCAAAAAGGTTGGGTACCCCTGCTCTAGAGTAATCTGCAAGGATAGTAGCTTGTGTGGGATGGGAAAAAAAAAAGGAAGGATGTCCTTGAGTTGAGCGCAACTCCTGGTGACACATGGACACAACCATGCAGAATTCTTGGCACTAGTGTAGAGATGGTTAGCTCTTGCCTTCTGGTGGTATTATTATTATTATTATTATTATTATTATTATTATTATTATTTGCCAGTCTAGCCTACAATGTTGGGACTTCATCAGCATGGTGGTCTCCCATCCAAGAACTAACCAGGTCCAACTCCGCTTAGCCTTTAACCTAAAGAAGGTCAACCAAGTGCTTCCTGTTTGAGACATGCCAGAAACAGGAGACAATTATAGTAGACTTCTATATACTGTATCATTGACAACTTGAGGGCTTGGCAGCATTGTCATTCTTGAATTTCTTTAATGAAGCCCCTAGATCTTTCAGGCACCACTGGCATATCTGTAGTATTATTTCCTGCCATTTTGATTCAGAGAGTAGACAATCACTTGTATGTCAAAACCTAAAATAGGTTTGAAGTATATTTAAACAATAGCGACAACAAAGAAATGTCCCCAAATCCTGGACAAGCTTTTATGTCCTGATTTTCATAGGTTGAAGTGCTCTCCGTGGTAGCACAACAGATCCTCAGTATTCAACAGGCCATTATTCGCAAGCTCCGGACATTTCTCTTTGAAGGCACAGAAATTTCTCTTAATCCAACCTGTGCAGTATTCATCACAATGAATCCTGGGTATGCTGGGCGAGCGGAACTTCCTGATAACCTCAAGGTGAACCATGTTCTTTCCTGATAAAGTTAAGAAATCATGACCTGAGTAAGATTGGCCCTGTGCAGGCAACAAACAGAGTAAAAGGTAAAGGTTCCCCCCGCACATTTGTGCAGTCGTGTCCGACTCCAGGGGCCGGTGCTCATCTCCGTTTGTTAGCCGATAGAGCCAGCGCTGTCCGAAGACGCTTCCGCGGTCATGTGGCCGGCATGGCACGCGTGGAACGCTGTTACCCACCCACCGAAGTGGTACCTATTCATCTACTTGCATTGGCATGCTTTCGAATTGCTAGGTTGGCAAGAGCTGGAGCTAGTGCGGGAGCTCACTCCATCACGCGGGGCTAGGGATTCGAACTGCCGACCTTCCGATCGACAAGCCTGGCGTCTTACCCGCTGAGCCACCACGCCCCCTTAACAAACAGAGTACAGACACCCAAAGAGGAAGAAATAATTATATTACAGGACCTTGGATAGTTCCCAAGTGATACAGATGTTGCTGTCCCCAAGTCTAAAGCTCTATACCAGTGTTTTTCAACCTTGGCAACTTTAAGATGTGTGGACTTCAACTCCCAGAATTCCCCTAGAAAGATACCATCAGTAGCTACAGTGACACCCATGAGGCCACTGGACTCCTATTAAAACAAAATCCTAATACAAAATTAAATTGCTTAATCATGAATAGCTGAGTCTTGCACAACCTCTTGTTTCCTTGAATTTGAGATCATGTACGATTTCAACCATTTAAAAGGTTTTAAGTAAGCAAACCTGGAGGCTAATAACAGAACTGAATCCATGTTGTATTTTGCATTAGTTAATGTGTACTAGGAAAAATGCCAAAAAAATCAATTGCAGGATTCATAAGGAAAAATTGGGAACGTTCTCAGTTTTACTCTCTTTAGGATGTGCTGTTATTTTTTTTTAAGGCTTTATTCCGAACAGTAGCCATGATGGTCCCAGATTATGCTTTGATTGGTGAAATTTCACTTTATTCAATGGGATTTCTTGATTCCAGAAGGTATGTAAAGCTGCATTTTTACTAAATAAACCTATTGCTTTTTTTAAAAAAAGACACTTTTCCATACCCCCCTTTTCTTTCTTTTCTTATGCACAAAAATCCCATCCAGGAAAAATTTGTAAGCAATAGAAATCATCTTAGAGTCTTGTCAAAATGCTTAGATTATTATTATGTATCTTCAGACTTGCTTTCAAGTTTCTTCTTTCTAGCTACAAAGTCAATAACAAGACTTAATCTTTTTCAGTGAATAAAATGCTAATGCAAAACAGAGAGATTAGTTTCTTATTTTTAATTGCAGCCACAAGCTAAAGTAATAAGTTCCAGTTATTAGAACTGTAGTCAATATGATCCCATTAATAAGAAGAAAAATCTGTCATTAACATTGTTCTAATGTTTATAAATGATTCAGGAATGTTATATCTATTTCAGGCCTTTGCTATTTTTTTCTAATACTTTCATTGCAAAGTTTCTAAACCACAGTTTTAAAGTATGTTTTTCATACATTTATATTTGTTTTTATTGTGCATTACCCTTAGGATTTTTGCTGTGTTAAATTTTAGAAATAAAGAAATAAAGTGCAGTGATATATATAGATATTTATCCTTCTTTCTCCCCTTGATGTTTGAGCTTCAGGAATAAGAACATATTCTTATCTTTTGCAGCCTTGCCCAGAAAATTGTTGCCACGTACCGTCTTTGCTCTGAACAGTTGTCATCGCAACATCATTATGATTATGGGATGCGAGCGGTCAAATCAGTTCTGACAGCAGCAGGGAACTTGAAACTAAAATATCCTGAAGAAAATGAAAGTGTGTTGTTGCTTAGAGCTCTGTTGGATGTTAACTTAGCTAAATTTTTGGCACAAGATGTCCCTTTGTTTCAGGTAAGATTGTCATTCAGATGCTGATAACACTAATTTCTTCAAAATAAAGTAGGGAGCAAGGATTACGAAATGGTTAGGATAAATCGAAAGCAAAGCACTTTTACAGGTAGTCCTCACTTAATGACCACAATTGGGACCAGAATTTTGGTTGCTAAGCGAAGTGGTCATTAAGCAAATCCGACCTGATTTTATTACCTTTTTTGCTGTGGTTGTTAAGTGAATCACTGCGGCTGTTAAGTGAACCACTTAGTCGTTAAGCGAATCACGTGATTCCCCATTGATTTTGCTTGCTAGAAGCTGGCTGGTAAGATCAAAAATGGTGATCACATGACTGTGTGACACTGCGATGGTCATAAATGTGAACCGGTTGCCAAGCACCCAAATCATGATCACGTGACCATGGAGATGCTGTGATGGTCGTAAGTGTGAGGACTGGTCGTAAGTCATTTTTTCCAGCACCGTTGTAAGACTGAACCGTCACTAAATTAATGGTTGTTAAATGAGGACTACCTGTACACTTGTCTGTAACTGGAAGGGTGGTAGCTGATGAGGGGGGAAATCTCTGCTTCTCAAACCAGAGAAAATTGTTTCATAAATAGAAGACAGATGGCAGAAACATTCAAATGAGTTACTGACTTGAAAATATGGGAGGAAGAGGCCCAGAGTGTAAATCTGGGGAGTAATATATCAAAATGACAAAACTTTGGGGGTGTTGCTAGATGAAGAACTTCTTCGCATGTCTGGCTTCCTAATTCTCTGCAGTAAATCTACTAATTTAACTTTCTTGAATCTACCTGGGAATGCAGAACAGGGAGAGATGTATTTATTTATTATTGAATTTGTATGCTGTCTGACTCCCAACAATTTGCAAAATTTGGTACAAAGCCTTGGAAATAAATCCTTAAAATAAACGTATAACTGCTCTTGGAAGTTCAATTTTTCAATACCTCCCCCTTTTCTCCTTCTACTTCACAGGGAATCATATCTGATTTATTTCCCGGAATTGTCCTTCCACAACCTGACTATGTCCTTTTCATCCAGGCGCTGAATCACAATATTGAGAAAATGAATCTTCAGCCGGTTCCCTGGTTTATTGGGAAAATTATTCAGGTTTCTTTCATTTTTCTCATTTTAAAAATATCTCTTCCTAGCAAAGCAGTGTGGTGGAGATCGGTATTTTATCTCGACCTCCACCACACGGAGGCTCTTGCACAGTTAGAAACTCCCTTGATTCCTATCACTATTCAACTATGCAACCTATTTATTGCATGTTACAGATTTATGAGATGATGATGGTGCGTCATGGCTTTATGATCGTTGGCGAACCAATGGGGGGCAAAACGTGTGCCTATAAAGTGCTCGCCGCCGCACTCACGGATTTGAGCCACGGTGAGAGAACAAATGAAGGATGCCCACTTTGCTTTCTCCTATAAAATAAGATTCTTGGGGAAACAGCTACCTTGGTTTTTCAAAATTCACAAAAGAACAAGAGCACTGTAAATCTGGCTCAAAGAAATAGACGTTCTTTGTTCTGATTGCCTGGGTTCCAGCTTTGTCTTTTGGGGACATTTGGCTGGAATTATTATTATTATTATTATTATTATTATTAATATTATTATATAATTAAACCAAGTGACTTTGGGCAGCGAACAAAATGTAAAAAATAAAAACAATTAAAACATTACAAAAATTAAAATACAGAACAGCCGAGAATAAATCACCCAACTCTACCTCTTTATTGACCGCCCAACTCCACCGGACTCTGGACTACCACAGATACTTTGTTTCCACATAAGTCCCCCCCTTCTATCACAAAGTCAGACCATATCTTCAGATTATCTTCAGATTATCCAGAATGACACCAAATCTGTTTTTTTTAAAAAGAAAGAAACAGCGGGTTAAAATAACCTGCTATTGGTATGCACCGATTAAACAGTTGCAAGAAATCCCTTCCCATTAGCTGGGTGTAACAGGGAGGTGCAAACTGTGTTGAATTCAGAACTGTTTCAAATTTGGAACAACCAATTTTGAGTGCAGAACAGTTGTTTGAGATCAACTGCTTTGAGCGTTTTGGTAGTGCTTCGGGGAAACCGCCGTTTGGAGTTCCAAACGACGCCCTAACGCTTGAAGCAGCCCATCTTTTATTTATTCATCAAATTTGCAAGCTGCCCGACTTGCAACGACTTTTGCAATGGCTGCTTTGTGTTCACAGTGGTCCAACTTTGAAACCCTGTGCACATTTCTAGTAGATAGCAATCTTTGGTCATTGTTTTTACCCTGAGTAATTGCTCAACCAGATGAAAGGCCCCAATTACTCCAGTATTCTGTGTTGCATAACGGCTGATCAGATGCATCTGGAAAGCTCAAAAGTATGGACAGGAGAGTGACAGGCCTCTGCCACTGATGTGCCCTAGTATTTAAAATATGCTGCCCTCTCGCTCTCTGCCTGTAGAAGAATCAATGGAGGAATCTGCTGTTGAATACAAAATTATCAATCCTAAAGCAATCACCATGGGGCAGCTGTATGGATGTTTCGATCCCGTTAGCCACGAATGGACAGATGGCGTTCTTGCAAACACCTTTAGAGAGCAGGCTTCCTCAACCACGGAGGACAGGAAGTGGATTATCTTCGATGGCCCGGTGGATGCCGTTTGGATAGAAAACATGAATACTGTGTTAGATGATAACAAGAAGGTGATTTGTACTTTTTTCAGATCTGATGTAACCCTCTAGGTTGCATTATCTAATTCAGTTGAATGATTGAAGTGTTTTTTAGAAGCAAATAAACTAATTTGATTTAAGCCAAAAAGCACTTAGCAAGAGAGATGTTTAGATATTTAATGCAAACATTTAGGCTATTTTCCCACTAAAACACCTCAAAGCAGTAAACCAATTTATTAAACATACTTTAAAAATTGAGGATATGCATGCGCGCGCGCACACACACACATATATTTCAGGGGTGTCTGCAGAGATGGCATCAAAAAAGTCATGATGGGAGTCACAACCATGTGATCTAAGCCCTGCCCCTTAAAAAGGGTGGGGCTTCAATCACATGATTGTGGCCACCATCTTGACTTTTTTGATCTCACTGCAGTTACCTCTGTATCCAATAGAGAGCAAAATTCAGTGAAATATTTCAATATTATATAAATCAGTCTTTTCTTATGACAATCTTTGAAATGATAAGCATGATGCATTGACTGCAGTTGTGTACCAACTTTGTTTTTGGCCATGTATGTATGTATAAATATGGCTTACTGCCATGGGATCAAGCCCAATAAACTTGGGTTTGTGAGTGTCCCGCTTCCCTCCAGTACAGGTAGTCCTTGCTTAATAACTATTTGTTTAGCGACTGTTCAAAGTTACAACGGCGCTGAAAAAAGTGACTTACAACCGGTCCTCACACTTATGACCGTCGCAGCGTCCCTGCAGTCACGTGATCACAATCTGGGCACTTGGCAACTGGCTCACACTTTTGACAGTTGCAGCGTCTTGCAGTCATGTGATTGCCATTTTCAACCTTCCCAGTTGGCTTCCAACAAGCAAAGTCAATGGGGAAGCCGGCAGGTTGCAAGTCACTGTCATGTGATGTCTTGCTTAGTGACCACGGGTGACTCGCTTAATAACCATGGTATAAAAGGTAATAAAATCAGGTGCAGTCACGTGATGCCTCACTTAATGACCGTACCACTTAATGACTAATTTTCCGGTCCCAACTGTGGTCGTAAGTTGAGGACTACCTGTACAGTCATGAGGAGCTTGTTATCTTTCATTGATCCTATTGGTCAAGCAGAATTGAATGTTGAGACCCAAGAATTATTAATCCTCAAACATACATTTAAAGAAGTCAGTTTTGTTGGGCTAATTTGCACATTGTGCTAAGGCACAATTTCTTTAATCATGGTGTATTGAATAAGACAGTGGGTTTGTATGCACACTAAATTATAACTTGTGGTTTATAAACCACAGCGGTTGGATTTGCATGGCATGGTAAACCTATTATTATGGCTCAGCATGACATGAGAAGCCAGCAAGAATGTATGGAGAACTGTTCTCTTAATGATGGCTGTGTTCAATCAGTTTGCCAAAAAACTTGGCAAAAACCTCTAAAGGAATAGTCATATTAGAGAAGAAAACCCAGCAAAGGTTCATATGACCAAAATCACATAGAAGATTGTTTTTGTCATGACCTCCGAACCTGCTCATTACCCTTCCTTCCTTGTTTTCCTCTCTAAACTTCAAACATAAGAGGGAACATTTTTAGAAAAATCAACCTTCATCAACATCTTGTTTTGGAATGTCATTTCTACCCATGGAGAGAAATGACTCCTTTTCAGATGGAAAATATATGCACTCTAGTTTTTAAAAAAATTAGTGATTCTGTGAGCCAGGGGAATGAAGAACCATAGTTGGTAAGCATGGAGCTTTCTGTGGCAGAAGTTCCTGCTTCTGGTATAATTTCCTCCATGGGGAACTCGGTGAAGTACTGAGTGAGGTGGGGCAGCTGTAACGAAAGTATATAAGGGAGACAATGGTCTGCAGTTCCGTTGCAAACTCTCCTGCACGCAGGACTGAAACAGCTCTTGTTCTGTTTCCATTGAAGCTGTGCTTGATGAGTGGTGAGATAATTCAGATGAGTGCACATATGAGCTTAATCTTTGAGCCAGAAGATCTTGAGCAAGCATCTCCAGCAACTGTTAGCAGGTAAGTCTGGCCAGCTGAGCTCTTAGCCAATCCCTCCTTCCTTCTTCTGATGACAGCATCATGTCCACGCCATCCCATGGCACGTGGGAAAAACCAGGGCTGGAAAAACCGTAGCCTGTCCCTGAACTAGCCCACAAAACCTTCCACATCACCAATGTGTACTGTAGCTGCCAAGATATTGCAAGCTGCTGAGCCTTTGAAAGACAGCGACCGTATTTTAATTTGGTTTCTGACAACCGACAACTGGTGCTGTAGCAGCATTGGCAGTGACTGCTAGGGGTGGTCTGAAGGCCAACTTATTTCTTTTCTCATCTTAACTAGTAAATCTGTGCAACTCAATTCTCCTATGTCTTCCAGGTGTGGCATGATTTATATGGAGCCTCATCAGTTGGGCTGGAAACCTTTGAAGGATTCTTATATGAACATTCTGCCTTCGAATCTACAAGATGTACACAAAGAATTGGTGGGCCAGCTTTGATTTTATTTTCATTCTCAGTATTTTAATATTGATGGGGAAGGGGGAATTTAACTTAACTTAACTTAACTTAACTTAACTTAACTTAACTTAACTTAACTTAACTTAATTACAACAAAACAAAAATTTAATTTAATTTAATTTCTGTTATGTCTATTTGTATTTGTTTATGAAAGAATTCCTTGTGAGTCACCTGTTGCGCTCCCAAGAGTACTTAGGGTTTAAACAATGGAAATAAATAACTTGCAGGCTTTAAATAACTAGTTTGAGAACTGTGTTCATCATTTTAATGTAGAACCTTTCTAAAGCTTTAATGGTTTGGCAGATTTTCAACACTGGGCACTACCATACATTTTTTGTGATGGTGGGGCATTGCAATAAAATCATTTAAAAAATGCCTGAAATGTCACAAGGTCGGGGGTTTGGTCAGGTGAGGGATCTGACCAAGATGTAGCTCCAAAGCCCTTTGAAACTCTGCCACATCTATAAACACTGAGAAAGTTTAGATTATCCTTAGATCTAAACAGATGTCCTGTGGTAATCCAACCTTACTCAATGTGCAGGAAAACTTCAGGTCCCATCATCCTCTGAGAGTATGGCTGCAGCGCAGGACTCTTCTAATTCTCATCCTTCTGCTGGCTGTGGAAGGGTTACATTACCCGTCAATTGTCAATGTGGCATATCTGGTGATTCAGTCTCTCAACTTGTTTGCTTTCCAGGTTGACGACCTTTTTATGTGGCTCGTTCAACCTTCTTTGGAATTTATTCGCCATCATTGCAAAGTTTTGGTTCAGACCTCTCCTATCCATCTTACCCACACCATGATGACTTTGTTTGATGCTTTGCTAGGTAAGACTAAGTGTGTGCTTTGAGGCATCACAAAACTGAAGGACCATTTCAGTTCTTGTATTGCACTTTGAAAGCAAGAAGTGCAAAAAAAGAATGCTGGAGTTAGCAGTGTTGGCCTTGTGGGGTTCTGACATGCTAAAGCAGTGTTTCTCAACCTTGGCCACTTTCAGATGTGTGGACTTCAACTCCCAGAATTCCCCCAGCCAGAATGTCCTAAACATGGTGTCTGCCTGAATCAGACACAACTCTTTTCCAGTTGTGATGATCCTCATAATCTCTTTTGCTAAATTTATTGAGAAGACGACAAGGGGGGTTACAAGAATTCTGGCAACTGAACTATTTCCCATCTACAACCAGTATACCTCAAATTACATAAGGGTGGAGTCTTCCTCATTTCTTTCTTGCTCCCTTTTTGTGGCACTGCAAATTGGAAGGTCGCTTCAGTGATAACACAGGAGCTTATGGCTGATTGTTTATCAACCTGTTTCCTTGAATCTTGATCAGTCTGAGATGGATTCTGGGAGTTGAAGTCCACACATCTGAAAGTGGCCAAGGTTGAGAAACACTGTGCTAAGGTATTAATGATGAGCCTCTTTGTCGCTGTCCAACAACCTGCCATTCTCTGGTGGGGGGCAGATGGTCCTCTTGTGAGTTGTGGGGCCCTGGACTTTCACCTAGAAATCCAACCCTTCTTGTCCTACTGAATGGACTTCAGGAAAGGCAGATCATGGGATGGAGGAAACCAGTGGAATACTGATGGCGTAGAAGGAAGGAAAACTTTGGTTCCGACTCTGCCTGTTGGCCATAAGACTAGATCAGTGAAAGAAGAGTAATTGAAGTAGTCCAACGAGAGAGGGAGGAAGGTCAATTCGCCACTATTTTTTTTTAATTTGGGCCAACTAGTGTCCTTTGTGATCTTGTTTCTGTTTTCAAAATGCCCTTGAAAAAGAAATACATTTTCTGAAACACATCAGACCAAATAAAACCTTTTTTAGTGGCACTTGGGATTCCTCCTCCTCTCAGATCAGCCAAGGTTGTTCTTATTCCAGCATTTTGTTGGACTGCGGCCAACCAGATGCCATGGAGATACTCGCAGTTAGAAGGTGGAGACCTGCCTTCTGCTTGTGTTGGAGGCACGTGACTTTCTTCTGTCTCCCACTTTGCTGTTTTTTGTTGATCTTTTCTTCTTCTGTATAGATGAAATCAGGAATTCTGGTGATGAAGACACAGGAGAGACCATGTCCAGCCAGCAGATAACCTTGTGGCTGCAAGGCCTCTTCCTCTTTGCTCTGGTTTGGACCATCGGGGGCACCTTGAACGCAGAAGGCCGGAAGAAATTTGACAATTTTTACCGAAACCTTTTGATGGGAATGGATGACGAGAACCCACGCCCCAAAAGTGTGAAGCTGACCAAAAACAATCTCTTTCCAGAAAGAGGTGCGTCTAGGATACACATGGTTTAAAAAGGGATTTAGTTGGAAAAAACAATCAACAGTGGGAAGGAATCACATTGCAGCTCTGAAAGTGTAATGGTCTGTGGGAATGTCCTTGAGAGACGGGAGGAGGAAGCGCCACAGCCAGGGCAACGGTCCGATAAGAGGCAGCTGAGCCCACAGAAGGAATGGGGGCGTGGGAAGCATCTCAGAAAGGACCCTCCCTAGTTCCCTGGAAAGTAAAGGCGAGGGGGGAGAGATGGGCTTTCAGACTTGGAAGATTGATGGTGGCCCTTTGAGATAGTTTGGACAAGAAACCATCTTTATTGTAAGGTTGCAGTAACAGAATCTTGCAAGTCTGAAAGCCCATCTCTCCCCCCTCGCCTTTACTTTCCAGGGAACTAGGGAGGGTCCCTTCTGAGATGCTTCCCACGCCCCCATTCCTTCTGTGGGCTCAGCTGCCTCTTATCGGACCATTGCCCTGGCTGTGGCGCTTCCTCCTCCCATCTCTCAAGGACATTCCAACAGAGCATTCCAGAAAGAGATCAGGAAGGGGGACAAGCAGGTACCCCAGACTTCTCCAGTTGTGGCTCCAGATGTGCATGGGCCTCTAACTCCTTGTTCCCTTCCCCCTCCTCCAAAGCCTTAGATGTGGACTCAGAGAGACCCTTCAGAGTTGGGTGTGACTTTGAACTCTCAGCAAGAGCAAAGGGGAGACGAGTAAATCCTGAGGGAGGGCGGTCTCATGTGAATTTAATTAAGTTTTACCTTTACAGGAAATGAAATCCAATTAGCTTTTTCGCCTGGCCCTCTGGCTTCCTTTTGGAAGCGTGGCCTTGCTCCTGGCCTCAAATGGTGCAGCGTCTTCGGTACAAAGAGGAAAGAATTCAGCTGGAAAGGGACCAAGAAGAGGTTTAAGAGATCCAAGTTAGAGGAACAGTCTTGTTAGCTGGAATTCCAGATAATCTCCTATTTCAGAGACAGACTTTCAACAGCTGTCGCCAAATGTGGCCCAATGTCTATAGCTGCTTGCAGTCCATGCTGCCGATTGGGACAGTTAAAAAAGGGGCCATTCTCTGGGCGAGGTTCTTCTTTTCAAACTCCTGTGAATGTGTTTACATTTATTGTCTATATAATTTTAATTATTGTGGCCAGTACAAATTAACCATTTACCACGGCTAAGATTCAGAGACATGACATTATTTTTGTTTGGGGTCAGCAGTATACAGACTGGATAACATAGAAGAAAATACAATGCCAGTTTGCTATCTTGACAAGCTTTCTAAAGTCCTTTTATCCCTCCTTCGCAAGCAGGGACTGTGTATGACTTTTATTTTCATAAACAAGCCAGTGGACAGTGGAACATGTGGACAGATTATATAACGAAGGAGGAGCAAACAATTGCTGCTGGTGCAAAGGTAAAAAGGTTGTGCTGCAGGTGCCGTCATGGTCAGGAAATGCTTATTATTTGCTGTTTATTTAAGTGGCTAATGCAGAGCTTTCCAAACTGTGTGTCGGGACACGTTAGTGTGTCGGCTGCAGTGTCTGGGTGTGTTGCAGGTGCTGCTGCCTCCGAGCCCTGCCAGGATTCCGCGCAGGTCCTCGTGCCTGCCTTGTGCCTTGATGCCTCCAAACCTACTGTGATTCCATGCAGGTCCTAGTGCCTGCCTTGTGCCTGGCTGTAAGAGTGTGTCGCGAAATGATGCATGTCTAAAAAGTGTGTCACCAACATGAAAAGTTTGGAAAGCTCTGGGCTAATGCATTTACTCCTCATCCAGAAAGCTTCCCAGTGTGACCTATATAAATCAGTGAAAAGAATCTGTTCCTGCCCTCAGGTTTGCAATCTACAAAGATCACAACATAAGAGGAAAACGAGTTGGGGAGGGCAAAGGAAAAGGAACATGTTCAGGCGGTAATTTTGGTACAACCCGGTGAAGTGCTGGGTAACCAGTGGGGGAGAGGAAAGGATGAGAGTGATCTGAATCCCCTTTCCTCTTTCTGATGGAGCCTGAATCCAATTAAATGCGGAAGCAGGGAGCATCCATCCATTGACATGGACACTGCTGAAACAGGTGGCCTTTGGGAAACTTTGTACCTGTGTAAGCTGTAACCATGTTCCCTAGGTGTGACGTGACTCCACCCACTCTGCACTCCTCTCCTGCTCCTCCCCCAGGGCTTTTGTAGACCCTGGGGCCATCCCACAGCATCCCACTGCTGCAGTAAGCCACCTTAGGCTTAATCATGGTTTACTGAAGAAGCCCCAAGTGAAGTACTGTCCATTTTTGGCTTCCCAATGTGTGAGGCCAACTAAGCTCTGAGAAGCCCCTGCCACCCTCCACCCCCTTGCTGTCGAAACAGAGACTGTGCTAGAATAGGATGACAGGCGTGGGAGGACGTTCTCCTGAGCATCTGTATCCTCGCCCAACTCTCTCACCATAACAGGTCTCAGAACTGATCATCTCAACCACAGAAACTGCCCGGCAGTCCTTTTTCCTCAAAACCTACGTGGAACACGAAATCCCCTTGTTGTTTGTGGGACCCACTGGCACAGGGAAATCGGCCATCACCAACAGCTTCCTGATCCAGCTTCCCAAGGCCAAATACGTACCGAACGTTGTCAACTTCTCTGCCAGGACCTCCGCCAATCAAACACAGGATATTATCATGTCAAAGCTGGACAGGAGAAGGAAGGGTCTTTTTGGGCCCACCACAGGAAAAAAAGCCATCGTCTTTGTGGGTGAGAGGAGAAGCTATATTTTTTGTTTGTTTCTTTCAGATTTGGGGCTCCCTGGATTCACATATCCTTCCTGAGCTGTGTTTAGTCTCAACCATGGTTGTTGAAGAAGCTGTGGAAGCCTGGGTTATATAAGCTGTAAACTGTGGCTTTGTAATGGTATGTGGGAAAGACCTTGGGAGACGGGGCCAAGAGATGCTGCCTAGGGAACGGTCAGATAAGAGACAGCATAGCCCACAGCTGCATAACGGGTGGAGAAAGAGGCTCAGAAGGGACCCTCCCTAGTTTCTCGGGCTGTAAAGGAGACGGGAGGAGAATTGTAAGATTCTGTCAATGTATCTTTACAGTAAATTTATCTATTCGTGTTTCCAGTCTGGTCTACCTGGTAAGGCTGACAGACTTGCAGAAGTCAGTGACTGGATTTGCCCATTGTGCTAAGCCATAAACCACAGCTGACCAGAAAAAAAAGCCCATATGCCTTGTAATAGGTCTGTGTCACTAGTATGAAAACCACTGGCCTAAAATACTTCGAAGGGTCTTTGTGATAAGCAAGTGGGGAAGAATGTAAATAACAAAATGCAATAGTTATTCAGGTCGTCTGGGTTTCTATAAACCTTTTTTTCCTTTGTTCTTTTCTTTTTCCCTTTCTTTGTCTTGACTGATAAATATCAGCAATCTCAATGTTCTTCTTTTAAAAAAATCCATTCCATCATTGCTCTTCTTGGATATATAAAAGGTATCAATATTCTTCCTAACTGTATCTAAACCATCTGTGTATTTTGCCTAAACGTATCGACCTTCTTCCTACCTGTATGAAAATAGTGTCTACATTTTCCCTGGGGCCTCAAGCGTAACCATCTTTTTCCTAGATGACTTAAACATGCCAGCCAAGGAAATATATGGAGCTCAGCCCCCGATCGAACTCCTTCGGCAATGGATCGATCACGGCCACTGGTACGATAAGAAAGATACCACGAGGCTGGATATTGTGGACGTTCTCTTTCTTTCGGCCATGGGTCCTCCGGGCGGGGGAAGGAACGATATTACAGGTAGGGAGCTTAAATTCAAGAACATACCGTTCCTCTAATACAGAGCTTTCCAAACTGTGTGTCGCGACACAAAAGTGTGTCGCCACACACAGTCTGGTGTGTCGCCACACAACCCGGAAGCGCTGATCATCATCAGCGCTTCCGGGTTTTCCCGCAGCGACACACCAACGGCGGCGCGCAAAAACCTGAAAGCGGCAGCAGCGCTTCCGGGTTTTTGCGCGCTGCCGCAACGGCGGCACTTCTGGGTTTTCCCGCGGCGACACACCAATGGCGGTTGGTGTGTTGCCGTGGGAAAACTTTGGAAAGCCCTGCTCTAATAGCAAACTTGGTTGGGGTCTGACCACAGAATTTCTAGCCAAAATGAGGATGCCAAGGAAGAAGGAGCAAGGGGCCCATTTATTTAATGATGGGCTTTGCCGACCACCTTTCCTCTGAAAGTTCACGGTGGCATAATCAATGCCTCCTCTCATTTCATCCCTCAAAACAACAACTGGAGAGGCACGCTGGGCTGAGAGGCTGGTCCCAAATCACTAGGTGAACTGAACAGGAACTTGAACCTGAGTGTTTCTGGTCCCAGCCCAGTGCTGCAGTAGAGGTGTGCAGTATTGGAATTCCAAGTAGGAAAAGTGCTTCTTTTCACTCTGTTTTCCTACCAAATAAGGCAGTCCTTGACTTACGACCATTTTTCCTATCAAATGCAGGTAGTCCTCGACTTACGACCACAATCGGGACTGGAATTTCTGTTGCTAAATGATGCAGTCGTTAGGCGAAACATCACATGGCTGCATCGCTTAGCAATGGCAAGACCGGCAGTCCCGGTTGCCATTGTTAAGTGAATGCCCCGGTCGTTAGGCGAGGCAACTTCCTGCCGGCTTCCCATAATCAAATCAGTGGGGAAGCCGGCAGGAAGTTGCAAGCCCCAGGCACTGCCAGGTGAGGGAGGGAGCGAGGGGGTGCATAGGAGGTTTGGGGAGCATGCGTGGGGGTGTGGTGTGGGTTGGGTGCACAAGGGCCTCAGAATTGATTGGATTTTCAGGCCCAGAGTGGAGAGGCTTCTGAAGCCTCTTTGCTCCGGGGCTAAATATCCTCTGTGGCTGAACATCCTGCTTGGATTTCGGCACGGAGCTTTTTCAGCCAGCCCCCCGAGACGAATGGGAGTCTTCTTGGCAGGTGGCAGAGGCTTGCGGCCTTCCATACCAACTTCCGCGTTGACTTTCTGGGGAAGCCGGCAGGGAAGATTGTCAGTGGTGATCACCTGACCGCAGGGGTGCTGCAACAGCCGTAACTTCGGGGACAGGTTGTAAGTCCCTTCGTTGTAAGCGCCGTTGTAAATTTGAACAGTCGCTGAACGAATGGTCATAGGTTGAGGACTACCTATACAACTCCTCCGGCCTTTGAAACATCCGTTTTCAGACCCAAACTCCTTGATGCATCATAGAATCATTCCACCTCAGAGAATTTGGCCTGTTTGGGTTAGTTGCTGCTATCTCTTTAGATGTGTCTTCAGGGTGTGGTCAAAAAAATCAAGACGGAAGACATGATGATGTGGTCGAAGCGCATAAAAACCAGGTGGACCTTCCATTGCATTGTCACGGCCACCATCTGACTTCTTTGGCCATACCCTGCAGACACCCCTATGAAATCTCTTCTTGTTACTAACCTCACAAGAATTGTGTGTGCTGGTTTGGGACAGAGGGACGTGGGCCACCAGAGTCATCAAGCCCCATTGGTGCAGCCCCCAATGCAGAGGGTGCAGAGGAGAAGCTATGTATATCACCTGGGACTTGTGGAAGGAAATATGAGGGACAACTGTAGTTTAGGAAGATGGTTGCCAGGAGATTCAAATGTCTGCCTAAAGTCATCTAGAAGGAGAAGCAGAGTGTCCAGTCATGTGGTGTTCTCCTTTCCTTATATCCCCAGGGCGCTTCGTGAGGCATTTGAACATCGTCTCTATCTGTTCTTTCGATGATGAAGTTTTAACCAAGATTTTCACTTCCATCGTAGACTGGCATTTCAGCAAAGGGTTTGAAGCTTCCTTTTTAAGGTGAGCATCTCCTTTCCAACCCATGTTGCTTTATATTCTTCTGACTCGCAATCACCTCTTGGTTTACGTTCCTTTGAAAGGCTCGGCAAAATGCTGGTCCACGCGACCATGAATATTTACAAGCTGGCCATGGACAACTTCCTGCCCACTCCTTCGAAATCTCATTACGTCTTTAATCTACGTGATTTCTCCCGTGTGATTCGAGGGGTGCTGCTGTGCCCGCATACGCATCTACAGGTGTGTTACCTTTTCCTTGTGTAACAGACAGAAAACCAATGTTAGGACTTCCTGCCTCAAAATGATAGGTTATCATATTGCTAGTGTTGTGTAGTGTGGGGTTAGAGGGAATTTTGGGCCTTGCAGAAAATAGCTTCCGTTACTTTGGGCCTTGAGTAGCTCATGCCTGCTTGATAACAATTACTAAAGATATTCTGATTGATGTCAATTGTCTCTCAAGAACCAGTGATCAAGGGAGGGTCGTTCACACTAACCCCGACTCCTCTGTCCCCAAATTGATCTTACCATTTTTATATACCCCTCCCCGTTCTTCCTTTCTTTGGCAGAATGGAGAAAAACTGATCAGACTTTGGATCCATGAAGTTTATCGGGTCTTTTATGACCGCCTGATAGATGCCGAAGACAGAGAAGTGTTTTTTAATATGATGAAAGAAACCACCTCTGACTGTTTTAAACAGAGTGTCGATAAGGTTGGCCTTTTTAAGTAGAGAGAGTTGTTGGGATGCGCAGGGGACAGTGGCCACGCATCATTACGGCACCCCCGGTTTTGCAGAATCCTACAGAGAAAAGGAAATTGGGAAATGTATTTATTTACTCAAATGTATACCCCATTCGTTTCCCAAAACTCTAGGAGGGTAATGTAAAAGTAATACAGACATCAGCATGTAGGAAGTAACATAATGAAATACACACTTCGGAGTGAAAAATCTGAAGTTCCACATATTCTACTCAAGAGCCAGGTCTTCATGGCTTTACAGATGATAGGGAGGTGGGAGCCCTGCAGATTTTAGGGGGCAATTCGTTTCACAAAGATGGGCCCACAGTTGAGAAGGCTTAGGGTCATAGGGTATTCCAAGAGTGGGAGTGATGTTCTCTGCTTCTCCTTGGGGTGGTAAAAGCTCTTCCCCATACACACGTGAGCGACATTCTGACCCTAACCCTTGAGACGCCTCCCCATACGTGTGAACAGCTTCAAGTAAGGAAAACATTCACTGCAAACTGAATTGACCCTGAGTGGCGACAGGGGGAGGAATCAGATAGGGCTCAGTGGCCCAGTCAACCAAACGGTTTATATTCACTGACCATATCTCAATGACAGTATAGCTGACAGGCTGACCTAGTAGGAAGGGACAGATAATAAGAAGGTCACCCAGAGAGGGTTATCTAAAACATTCCAATGTCAGGCTGTCATTTATACTGTTTCTGCCTTTTTCTTTGTCTCGTCTTTGAAATGTAGTAGGCCTTTTGCTCAGGGCTGCTCAGCGAGCTGCCAATGCTTTGCTGGGAGCCCAGTGTACACAGTTTTCTTGTTTCCATGCTAATCAATTTATCTTGTATTTTCAAAGATTAAAGAGTTTCACCTAGCGGGGTCCAGGAAGCGGGCCTTCTCTGCAGTTGTGCCCGCCCTTTGGAATATCTTACCCCCGGAGCTGAGGCTGATGTCCTCGCTCCCAGCCTTCCGGAAAGGCTTAAAGACCTGGTTCTGCCGTCTTGCCTGGGAGGGAAACGTCAACAGTTCCTCTTGGGGATGGCTGGCCCCTTGAAGCCTCCCAGTGACTTATTTTAATATTCTTCCTTGGAATTCATATTTTGTATTGATGTAATTTTATATATTTTTAACTCTATTTTATTGTGCACCGCCCAGGGTCCCCGTTGGGGGAGATGGGCGGTAATATAAATCTAATAAAATAAAATAATAAAAATAAAGTGATTTGGTTGCTTTAGGTGAGCCAGGTTTTGGCCACAACGTCCTCTAGATACCCCTCAAGCTTCCTGCCTGCACTGATGATGCAAAGCAAAACATCAGATCATTGTTGTTTCCCATAATGCCTCTGAGCACCACCATAGGCATTCTGAGAAAATAAAAATGGCAGGGTACTGCCCCCCCTAGATGTGGGCCCACTTCCAAAAGTAAATAAGAACGGGAGGGGGAGGAGGAACAACTCAGAGGCTGCATTGACAGGGAGCAACCATTCCCATTTATCTTCTGATAGAAATGTGTGTTTTCTAACCAGCCAAGCCAACTGTGGGAGCCATTTTGTGAATTGCTAAGTTATCCCCTGGGCAGCCATTTTGTGGGGTGCTCATGGATTCTCAATCAGTTGCCAAAAATGGGTTGCTGATTATGCTTCGCTCTTCAATAGTGCAGATATATATTTTAAAAAGATGGGTAAGTGATATTACTTTGACTTGCCGTGTCCACCTAAGGGTGGCAACAGTACAGCCCTATTTATCTAATATCCTCTTCTACCTCTTCCACAGGTATTAAGCCATTTGTCTCGTACCAGCAAAATCACCGATGACAACATTCGGAGTCTCTTCTTTGGAGACTATTTCAAGCCGTCCAGTGACAAAAAGATATACGACGAGATCACGGACTTGTCCAAACTGACATCGGTCATGGAATACTACCTGGAGGAATTCAACAACATCAGCAAGGCCCCCATGTCTCTGGTCATGTTTAAATTTGTCATTGAGCACATTTCCCGCATCTGTCGTGTCCTGAAGCAAGACAATGGCCATCTGCTGCTGGTGGGCATTGGTGGGAGCGGCCGGCAGAGTGCCAGCAAGCTGGGCACCTTCATGAACACATATGAGCTCTTCATGATTGAGATTACCAAGTTCTACACCATGAACGAATGGAGGGAGGACATTAAGAAGGTCATGCTGCAGTCAGGGGTAGCCAACAAGAACACTGTGTTCTTGTTCTGCGACAACCAAATAAAAGACGAGTCTTTTGTTGAGGACATCAACATGCTTCTGAACACTGGCGATGTGCCTAACATTTTTGCAGCAGATGAGAAGGCAGACATTGTGGAGAAAATGCAGGGTGCGGCTAGGACTGAAGGAAAAAGGATTGAAGCCACACCCCTGGCCATGTATAACTTTTTCATTGAGCGTGTGAAGAAAAATCTGCACATTGTTCTAGGTGTGGCTTGCTCTAGGGCTTTTTAATTAATCAACTAATCGATTAATTAAAGAGATGTATATGGCCGCCCAACTCACTCACGGTGACTCCGGGCGGCTTACAAAAATAAAGCCCCAAATACAAAACCCACTACGCCCCCACCCCCCTGGCAGCAACAATATAATTCAAACAAGCCACTTGATGGGCTCCGCATCAACCAGGGACCCCCGGGCCCGCTGGCAAAACCATGTCTTCAGGGCCTTTCGGAAGAGTATTAAGATGTGGGCCAATCTATCTCTGCAGGGATGATGTTCCACGGGGAGGGAGCCACCACGGAGAAGGCCCTTCTTCTCAGTCCCACTAGATGGACCTCCTTAATGGGTGGGACCCGTAACATACCCCGCCTCCCCGATCTGGTGGGTTGGGTAGATGTAACTGGGGAAAGGCGGTCCTTCAAATAACCTGGCCCCAAGCCATGTAGGGCTTTAAAGGTGATAACCGGCACCTTGAATTGGACCCAGAAGCAAATCGGCAACCAATGCAGCTCCTGCAAGAGAGGTGACACGTGCAAATCTGGACTTCCACAAAACCATATTGACCTGTAGCTGCATAATGGATGGGGCAAGAGGCTCAGAAAGGACCCTCCCTAGTTTCTCGGGCTGTAAAGGAGACAGCAAGATATTTGTACTGTCAGACTTGCAAGATTGTGATGTCAGCCTTCCCAGGTAGACAGACAGGAGACACAACCAGATGAGCTAATTCTACTTTATTGTAAGGCTTCATTAACAGAATCTTGCAAGTCTGAAAAGTACAAATCTCCCGCCGTCTCCTTTAGAGTCTGAGAAATTAAGGAGGGTCCCTTCTGAGCCTCTTTCTCCACCCGTTATGCAGCTGTGGGCTCTGCCCTCTCTTATCTGACCGTTCCCTAGGCAGCATCTCTTCGCCCCGTCTTCCAAGCTCTTTCCCACTTACTGTTATAGGAAACATGCTAACAATTGACTCAACAGATCTGAGAAAGGATAATTATATCTTTTTCAGCAATGAGCCCGATTGGAGATGCATTCCGGAATCGCTTACGGATGTTCCCATCACTGATCAATTGTTGCACTATTGACTGGTTCCAGCGGTGGCCCACAGATGCACTGGAAATGGTTGCAAACAAATTCTTAGAGGATGTGAAGCTGGATGACGAAATCAGAAAATCGTATGTTATGAAATGACTATAGGGTTGTTTTCCCTTTCCCTTCCTCTCTTCTTCTTATATTAACTTGTTCTTTAGGGTAGAAATGCTTGCAGGGCAAATTAAGGATGTTTTCAAATATATACATAAGTAATGAAGTTGTAAAAACAATCAGCACCCTTTGGTACATACTGTAACTCATAACAGTAGCAAAATGGCAGGAGGACACAGAATCTTGGTTAAAAATTCAGGACACTCAAGTTATCCACATTCAGACTGTAATAAATAAGTTAAAAGCTTATCATAAATGACAGCCAAATGCAGATCCGTGTGCTTTTTATAAAGGTAGCTGGTGGCTAGTGGTAATTATTAATGATAATTATTGAGTCCCTTGATGATGATGATGATGATGATGATGAAAATCACTTATGATAATTATTGAGTCCCTTGATGATGATGATGATGATGATGATGATGATGATGAAAATCACTTATGATAATTATTGAGTCCCATGATGATGATGATGATGATGAAAATCACTTATGATAATTATTGAGTCCCTTGTGCATTTTGGTGTCTAGGTATTTTTTGATGGTTGATTTTTCAAACTGATTTTGCCAATTCTGCCTAATCCTAGTTAAACTATAACTTTGTGTACTGTCCAAACCTCCTAAACCAGGACTTAACCAGACTTCTGTGGCTGTTACATTTTCATGGACAGAATCTGATCTTTTAACCCATTAACTATTTCTAACATGTCAATGTTTTCCTGTAGGGTTGTATTCATGTGCAAGTATTTTCAAGAAAGTGTCAGGGACCTCTCGGTCAGTTATTACAACATTCTTCGAAGGCACAATTATGTCACACCCACATCCTACTTGGAATTAATTCTGACTTTTAAAACACTACTAAACACCAAAAGGCATGAAGTTGATATGATGAGAAACCGTTACCTTGTAGGCCTTCAAAAACTCGACTTTGCAGCTTCACAAGTAAGTGTAGGCTTGGATTATTAGCCGAGGAATACTTCATGATGGCTTTTGTTGGAAGCCAAGATTTGTGGCTTAACTGTGGCCTAACTGCCCTGTCTGCTAGGGCACCTAGCCAGTTTGCTCCCACTTTTCTTTCTTCCTGCAAGCAGTCAAAGAAATCAGGAAGGACAGCATATTGTGACCTGGAATCATGATTCATTTGTTCCAAAGAAATGAGGATTATAAATTAGGAACAAGCTCTAGCTTGTTAGCTTCATATCCTTGTTTGTTTGAGAAAGCTGAATGCAGGATTATACAGCAGAAAAAGTATATATAATTACACAGTATTTTAACAATGTTTGGCACATTTTGAACTGCTTTGAGCTATAGGAACCTAGAAGGCTTTTTGAAAAAGAAAAGTCAGAGCTGTCTCCTTCTCTTCCTTATTGAGTCCAATACTCTTTTAAAAATTGTCACCTTGTTACCACATTAGCTGTCACCCCAGCCATCCAGTATGTGGAGATGAAAGAGATTGTGCTTGCAGAAAACAGGAAACACAGCCCTCTACAAGCTGGCTCACTCCAGATGTATTTGAAGTACAAGTCCATCATCCCCAGCTGGATACTGTAGCACTGCCCCCAATTTTCTCTCTCTCTCTCATATCTCTCTCTCTCTCTCTCTCTCTCTCTCATCTATCTATCTATCTATCTATCTATCTATCTATCTATCTATCTATCTATCATCTATCATCATCTCTATCTTCATCATTATTATCTGTCTGTCTGTCTATCATCATATATAAGCAGTAGTAGAATTGACTGACTATATAATAGATAAGGAAATGTTGAAACCTGTTATATCTAATGAAATGATCAGCCAGTATATAAAAACTGCAGTATTCTGACATTACTATAGAAATGGCTACATTGTCATGGGTTGGCATTTTAGAGCTGCTTTTAATTATTTTTGTGCTTTCAATAATTAATGGACTAATAAACATTGGTTAATTGAGAATTGAATCTGAGAATCGGACATAATCGAACGGATAAGAAAAAAAAATATTTCATTTCATAGAATCAGTTGCCTATTAAGTTCAAATTTTAGATTCTGGATTTTACCCCCGTCTTGATCCTGTGAAGTGAGGCACCTCCCATCATTCACAGATAGCCGTGTGGCCAGGGATGATGAGCATTTTAGACCACTGAAATATTGCAGCTGCTTAGCTAAGAAAAGGTTATCACCTTTTTAATTAGATAGAGGATGACCTGATGACTTCTTGATAAGACAAGTCTTCTACCCTGTCCTCTTGGGAACTTTTTCATTATTTGAAATGTTTCCTTTAGACCTTATGAAAGGAACTGCCATGCCCAATCATATTTATGTGCGGGTTTGTTTCTGAAAGACTTCAGAACCATGTTCTGTTGTATTAAGATTGCTCTGGTTTCCTGGGTCCCCTCTTCTAGGTTGCGGTCATGCAAATAGAATTGACGGCCCTTCAGCCTCAGCTGATTGAAACCTCTGCAGAGACTGAGAAAATGATGCTTCACATCGAGAAGGAAACGGAAGAGGTTGATGCCAAGAAAGAGCTGGTGGCTGCAGATGAAAAGGAGGCCAACGAAGCTGCTGCTGTTGCACAGGGGATAAAGGTAGCTTCTTCTGGATATTTATGTTGATCTTTGACCATAATAAAGATTTAATTTGATTTTCTTTGACTTCTGGATATTGTGCTGCTGGTGCCCCAGCAGGGCATTCTTTCCCACGATGCAGTTCAGGAAATGAGAAATCTCTCTCCAGAGATCATCCGTCTAAACAAAAAGGAGAATGTGTTCTAGAATAGGGATTCTTGCATATTTCTGAGGGAAATAACTCTAAGCCAAACAAAAAGGAGCTTATTGTATTCTTACTCCTGGCTGCAACATTGAGTATTGCTCACAACTGGAAATTTCTAGATAACCTATCATTGAATAATTGGCGTGCAAAAGTATGCTCATTTGCTCTTATGGAAAAAGTGATTGATAAAATTTGAATACTGACTTCCGAAAGGAATGAATCACATTTTTATCAGATCTTTATCGGAGAGATTATATAATTTGTGCTAATAATAATAACAATTTTCCTATTGATGAATTGAGTGTTATAGGTAAACTATGATTGAATGTTGACATATATTGTTCTGTGCTGTTACCTTGTATTCTTATCTTGTATTCTTTGTTCTGCCTTACAGAATATTAATTTTTTAAAAATATCTACCTACCTACCAACCTACCTACCTATTATTCTGACTATTTTTAATATTTTCCAGAGCTCCCTAGAAGAAGAGACATATCGCACTAAATCATGGTTACTTTATTTATTTATTTAATTAATTTTTATCCCGCCTTTATTATTTTAACCATCCTTTATTGAATAGGTTAGCCAGGCTTGTACAAGAAGCTTATACAGGTAGTCCTCGCTTACCGACCGCAACTGGGACCGGCAACTCCATCACTAAGTGACACAGTCGTAAAGTGAAATGCCACGTGACTGGGGCGACTTACGACGACAGTTGTGGCAGT
Organism: Charina bottae; assembly: GCA_023362775.1. NCBI lineage: Eukaryota > Metazoa > Chordata > Lepidosauria > Squamata > Charinaidae > Charina > Charina bottae. The sequence goes on from JALMGJ010000010.1 coordinate 29,328,779, forward strand.
TCTGGTTGCTGTGGTTAAGCGAATCCCGCATGGTTGTTAGGTTGTAAGAGCTAGCCGGTTGCCAAGCACCCAAATTGCGATCATGTGACCGCGGGGATCCTGTGATGGCTGCAACTTGGAGGACTGGTCGTAAACCTACTTTTTCAGCACCGTCGTAACTTCGAACGGTCGCTGAATGAGTGGTCAGCAAGCGAGGACTACCTGTACTATTAAGTTCTGGATTATAAACCACACGACCGCTAGATGGCAGCACATAATTGACATTATGATCTTAAAAAGCTAGGCAAGGTTGGCCTGGTTAGTGCTACTGCACTGCCTTCTTGGAAGAAAGACAGAGCAAACTACTTCTGTGAGAAAACTAGGTAGCTGTGTCTACGAAGTTCCCAACTTGGAGACTGATAAATCCAATATTTTGATACACGTCTTACTAATGGTGATTCTGGCTGAGCACGAAGCAATGCTGACTGCACGGCGCGGCATGCAAAAGGATTGCTGAGCATGGTGGGTTCTGTATGTGCTTGCAGGAAGAATGCGAGGGGGATCTGGCTGAGGCCATGCCAGCTCTTGAGGCTGCCCTCGCGGCTCTGGATACCTTGAACCCTGCGGATATTTCTCTCGTCAAATCCATGCAGAATCCCCCGGGGCCCGTCAAACTCGTCATGGAGAGCATTTGTGTCATGAAAGGGATAAAACCCGAAAGGAAGCCCGATCCGTCTGGAAGTGGTAATAACAATAATGATAACCATGATGATGCTCACCTCACAGGGTGGTGGTTGTGGGGAAAATAGGAGGAGGAAGGAGTATTAGGTACGTTGGCCGCCTTGAGTTATTTATAAAAATAATAAAGGCAGGATAGAAAAATAAATAAATAAACAAATGCTTTCCCATAATGACAGCTGCTGTGCTGCTGGAGTAATGTTACTGAGCGGTAGGATACATTCATTTTCTGCTCTTGGGTTATAGTTATCTCCTATTATCTCCTTTGATTTAAGAAATCATTGGATACTGACCCATCATTTCAGAGAAAGTCCAAAACTTATTTATTAGATTTCTGTCTCACCATTATTTAGTACAACTCAAAATGGCATCCATAAAGCTCCCCCCTCTTCTTATCCCAACAACCTTGTGAGGTGGGTTGGGCTGAGAAAGAGTTTCTGGCTGAAAGTCACCTAGCCAGCTTCCATCTCTAAGAGAAATTATGTAAAGTAGCTTGGGAGTCGGTCTGTCCCTTTGTCCAGCAGCAGATAACTTTCCAAAACCAGAACAGAATGGGATCAAATTTGGCGTGAGGATAAAAGGTAAAGGTTCCCCCCGCACATTTGTGCAGTCGTGTCCGACTCTAGGGGCCGGTGCTCATCTCTGTTTGTTAGCCGAAGAGCCAGCACTGTCCGAAGACGCTTCCGCGGTCATGTGGCCGGCATGACGCGCGTGGAACGCTGTTACCTACCCACCAAAGTGGTACCTATTCATCTACTTGCATTTGCATGCTTTCAAATTGCTAGGTTGGCAAGAGCTGGGGCGAGTGCGGGAGCTCACTCTGCCATGCGGGGCTAGGGATTCGAACCTCCGAACTTGCGATCTTCTGATCGACAAGCCTGGCGTCTTACCCGCTGAGCCACCACACCCACATGAGGATAGAAGCTGGCAAAAGTTGTAGTGTGTGTGTATATATTTCTCTCTCCAGAAAAATGTCTCCCATGCATCCCTATGGGAGAGGCAGTTGGGCAGTGGCTCAAAATTTGGTGACTGCTCAGTTGTAAGCTTTCCCTTCTCCCTCCCCATCACATGATCCAGGGTGGAGCTGCCTGAAGCCATACTCTGCAGCCTTTCCCTATCTTGTTTAACATATATATTAAATGTGTGCTTGTTTATGTGTTACGTTGTGAAATGCAGGTAAAATGATAGAAGATTATTGGGGAAGCTCCAAAAAGGTCCTGGGTGACCTGAAATTCCTCGAGGGCTTAAAGACATATGACAAAGATAACATTCCTCCTGTAGTAATGAAGAGAATTAGAGAGAAGTTTATCAACCACCCAGATTTTCAGCCCGCCGTCATCAAAAACGTATCTTCTGCCTGCGAAGGCTTATGTAAGTGGGTGAGAGCCATGGAGGTCTATGACCGTGTCGCGAAGGTGGTGGCTCCAAAACGGGAACGGCTCAGAGAGGCCGAAGGCTTGCTTGACGTGCAGATGCAGAAACTCAATAAAAAGCGAGAGGAACTCAAGACGCTGATGGACCGTCTCCAGGCTCTGAATGATGAGTTTGAAGAAATGAATAACCGAAAGAAAGAGCTCGAGGACAATATTGAAATATGCTCCCAGAAACTGGTACGAGCCGAAAAACTGATCAGTGGATTAGGAGGCGAGAAGGACAGGTGGACGGAAGCAGCCCGCCTGCTAGGGATCCGGTACACAGATCTGACGGGGGACGTCTTGCTGTCTTCAGGGACAGTGGCTTACCTGGGGGCCTTCACCGTTGATTACCGTCTTGAATGCCAGCAGAAGTGGCTGGCCTTGTGCAAGGAGGAGAATATCCCGTGCTCAAATGATTTCAGCCTGAGTAACACTTTAGGGGATCCAGTCAAGATTCGTGCCTGGCAGATTGCAGGGTTGCCCATTGATTCCTTCTCAATTGACAATGGCATCATCGTGTCCAACTCTCGACGATGGGCTCTCATGATCGATCCTCAAGGGCAAGCCAACAAGTGGGTCAAAAACATGGAAAAGAACAATAAACTCTCTGTCATCAAATTGTCGGACACCAATTATGTAAGGTCCTTGGAGAACGCTATCCAGTTTGGAACCCCGGTTCTACTTGAGAATATTGCTGAGGAACTAGATGCTTTTTTGGAGCCTGTTTTGCTGAAAACAACATTCAAGCAGCAGGGAGTTGAGTACATGAGACTTGGTGAAAATATTATTGAATACTCAAGAGACTTCAGATTTTACATAACAACTCGCTTGAGAAATCCTCATTATCTTCCTGAAGTGGCGGTGAAGGTTTGCCTGCTCAATTTCATGATTACTCCTCTCGGACTTCAGGACCAGCTTCTTGGGATCGTAGCTGCCAAGGAAAAACCGGAACTGGAAGAAAAGAAGAATAAGCTGATTGTTGAGAGCGCAGCTAACAAGAAGCAGCTGAAGGAAATTGAAGATAAGATCCTTGAGGTTCTTTCCAAGTCAGAAGGAAACATCTTAGAAGATGAGACGGCCATTAAAGTTCTCTCATCCTCCAAAGAGTTGTCTGAAGAAATCTCTGAGAAACAGGAAATTGCCAGCATGACTGAAATGGAAATTGATGCTACTCGGATGGGTTACAAACCCGTGGCGGTCCATTCATCAACTGTCTTCTTCTGCATTTCTGATCTGGCAAACATTGAGCCAATGTACCAGTACTCCTTGATATGGTTCATTAACCTCTACGTCCAGTCGCTTGCGAACAGTAAAAAAAGTGATGTCTTGGAGGAAAGAATTGGGAACATAATTGACCACTTCACAATAAGCATCTACAATAATGTCTGCCGGTCCTTGTTTGAAAAAGACAAGCTGCTTTTCTCCCTTCTTCTGACAGTCGGGATTATGAAAGGGAACAATGCGATCGATGACGAAGTCTGGCGTTTTTTACTCACCGGAGGGGTGGCTCTGGAGAACCCCTACCCCAACCCTGCCCCAGAGTGGCTGAGTGACAAATCATGGGCGGAGATAGTGCGTGCATCTGGTCTGGAAAACCTAACTGGCTTGATGGATCATTTTGAGTATAATGTCCTGGCGTGGAAAGCGATTTATGATTCTGCTAAGCCTCACGAAGAAGTGTTCCCGGATGAGTGGCGTAAGCTGAAGGGACTTGATCGCATGGTGGTCCTCAGGTGTTTGCGACCAGATAAAATTATCCCGGCGGCCCAGCAGTTCATCTCGGTGAATATGGGAAGGACCTATATTGAACCACCAACCTTTGATCTGGCTGGAAGTTACAATGACTCAAACTGCTGTGCCCCTTTGATTTTCGTACTGTCCCCGGGGGCTGATCCCATGGCAGGTGAGATGGAAATTCTGTGGGTGAAAAGGAAAGTTGAAGGAAACTATGATCTCTCTCCCCAAAGCCACAGCCCTACCTCACAGTGGCCATAGGTGCTGGGTCCATGAAAATGCTGGGTTCAGAACAAAATCTTAGCCTAGTGACTGGGAGATCCTTGAACCCCAGGCAGAAAAACTTCCTGAATCAGGTTGTTCTTCATGTATCCTACTTCTGGCCCAAGACTTTTTTTAAAATAGCAAATTATGCCTACCTTATCTTAGTGAAAGTGCATAATACAGGTAGTCTTCCACTTACGACCACAATTGGGACTGGAACTTCTGTTGCTAAGTGAGGCGGTTGTTAAGTGGATCACACCCGATTTTACAACCTTTTTGGCTGTGGTCGTTAAGTGAATCACAATGGTCGATAGGTGAATCACCACAGTCATTAAGCAAATCCGGCTTCCCCCATTGACTTTGCTTGTCGGAAGCCAGCTGGGAAGGTCGCAAATGGTGATCATGTGACCCTCCGCCCCCCCCCGATGCTGCAACCGTTGTAAATACATGCCGGTTGCCAAGCGCCTGAATTTTGATCATGTGACTGCGGGGACGCTGTGACGGTCGTAAGTGCGAGGGCTGGTTGTAAGTCCCTTCGTTCAGTGCCATTGTAACTTCGAACGGTTGCTAAATTAATGGTTGTAAGTTGAGGACTACCTCTGTCTGAAACCAGCCATTTTGACACATGGGACAGAAAATCCCATAAGGGCCTTTCCCTGTATCTGATAGTAAATAATTATGCATTCACTACCTGAGAGTAGGACCAGTCTTGACCTTCTACAGGTAAAATAGACACAGGTAAAAAAGGTAAAGGTTCCCCCCGCACATTTGTGCAGTCGTGTCCGACTCTAGGGGCCGGTGCTCATCTCCGTTTGTTAGCCGAAGAGCCAGCGTTGTCCGTAGACGCTTCCGCGGTCATGTGGCCGGCATGACGCGTGCGGAACGCTGTTACCCACCCACCGAAGTGGTACCTCTTCATCTACTTGCATTTGCATGCTTTCAAATTGCTAGGTTGGCAAGAGCTGGGGCGAGTGCGGGAGCTCACTCCGTCACGCGGGGCTAGGGATTCGAAACTCTGAACGTGCGATCTTCCGATCGACAAGCCTGGCGTCTTACCCGCTGAGCCACCACGCCCCAGTCTTGACCTTCTACGGGTAAAATAGACACAGAGTCAAGTCTAAAAAAGAGTCTCCACGTTTTAGCAAAGGAAGAAAAACTGGAAGGGTTAATCTGACTAACGGGAACGTAACTGAACAGGAGAGCTCGATAGAATAAGCTCTTGACTTGGATCTGACAAACATCCTTGACTGCCGCCCTGCTTCCTCGGAGCATTCATGGACCGAACAAGGCAGCAATCTCCAAGCAAGGGTGGACAGCCGGTACCCATCAAGACGTTATTGAACTACAGTTCCCAGCAGCCCTGACCACCATGGCCAGTGGTGGAGGACACTGGGCGTTGTAGTTCAGCAACGTTTGGGAGTTCACACATTCCTTACTTGGGGGGATGGTGTGCATGTTTCTTTCTTAAAATTTGGCCCTGGTTCTTGAAAGCGACCCGTGCATTTATTAAGAACAATTGTGCTTCAGGTTTGCTGAAGTTTGCTGATGACCTGGGGATGGACAGCATTCAGACCATTTCTTTGGGGCAAGGACAGGGCCCAATTGCAGCCAAGATGATCAGTTCAGCTATTGGTGACGGTACCTGGGTCGTGCTGCAGAACTGCCACCTGGCAACCAGCTGGATGCCCGCTTTGGAAAAAATCTGCGAGGAAGTCATCGTGCCCGAAAATACCCATACCAAATTCAGGCAAGAATTTAATTCCGTTTATTCCTCACGTGACATGGATACAGTAGAAACCTAGCGGACAGATTCAGATCTTTTCACAGGCATATTCACTTGCTCTTTGCATGGAACCTTCTTTACTGGAGGAGCATCCGTTCTTAAGAAACGTCCATGTAAAGTCAAAGCATTGGTTGCTGGCTTCAGTGAGAATCAGGCTGCTGATTGATACCCTGTATTTATTTATAATTCAAATTTTGCCACCTCCCCCAGAAAAGGGGAACTCGTATTAGAATCAGACCTTTGATTTGTGCACATTAGACAGTCCTCGCTTAATGACCACAATTGGGACTGGAATTTTAGTTACTAAGTGAAGCGGTCATTAAGCAAAATCCAACCCAATTTTATGACCTTTTTTGTGGCAGTTGTTAAGCGAATCACTGCGGGTGTTAAGCAATCCACATGGTCGTTAAGCGAATCACGTGGTTCCCCATTGATTATGCTTGCCAGAAGCCAGCTGGGAAGGTGGTAAATGGCAATCACGAGACCACGGGACGCTGCAACAGTCATAAATGCAAACCAGTTGCCAAGTGCTGAAATTGTGATCACATGACCATGAAACACGCTGCGATGGTTGTAAGTGTGAGGACCAGTTGTAAGTCGGTTTTTTCCAGCACCGTCATAAGTCCAAACCATCACTAAACAAATGGTTGTTAAGCGAGGACTACCTGTAGTATTTTACTGCAGGTTGAATGTAATAATTGATCTAGTTACCAAAAGCAATCAGGAATTCCATCCAGGTGAGTAATCGTGGAGTAAGTAGGTTGGTGAGAAGCTATTCTGAGGAGGAAGAAAAACTCATTTCTCAGTGCTGTCTGTCCTTCATCACCCAGTTTAGCTAAAAGCTCTTTTTAAAAATTAGCCTGCTAGAGAAAACATGGAAATACTAAGTAGAGCTAATTTTTTTTTTTTTGGGGGGTACTTATTTGCAACACAACTTTACCCTTATTTGAACATAGAAATAGTCTGTGGGACTGCACACGAGTTGTGTCGTCCACTCACTTTGTCTTCTTGCTTCTCAGGCTGTGGCTGACCAGTTACCCGTCGGAAAAGTTTCCCGTCAGCATCCTCCAAAACGGGGTCAAGATGACCAACGAGCCGCCCAAAGGGGTCCGAGCAAACCTCCTCCGCTCGTACCTCAACGACCCGATTTCCGACCCCACCTTCTTTAACAGCTGTGAAAAAAAAGAAACCTGGCATAAGATGCTGTTCGGCCTCTGCTTCTTCCATGCTCTGGTGCAAGAAAGAAGAAACTTTGGCCCTTTGGGTGAGATGGGAAACCCAGTTGCTCTTCCCGGTTGCATTGTCTTGCTGAATGGCCTGTAGGCTCTTTACGTTTCTATTGATACTGTTCTTCATATAGTTTTTAACGTACAGGTAGTCCTCGTTTAACGACCATTCGTTTAGCAGCGGTTAGGACTTACGACAGCGCTGAAAAAACTGACTTACAACTAGTCCTCACATTTACGACCGTCGCAGTGTCCCACGGTCATGTGACCGCCATTTTTGACCTTCCCAGCTGGCTTCCAGCAAGCGTGATTTGCTTAACAACCACATGGTTTGCTTAATGACCGTGGTGATTCGCTTAACAACTGCCATAAAAAAGGTTGTAAAATCGGGCCATATTCGCTTAATGGCCTCATCGCTTAGTGACCAAAATTCCAGTCCCAATTGTGGTCGTTAAGCGAGGACTACCTGTTATTGTGAGCGGTCCAGAGTCACATCTGTGAGATGACCAGCCATATAAATCAGATAGATGGATGGATGGATGGATGGATGGATGGATGGGTGGGTGGGTGGGTGGATGGATGGGTGGGTGGATGGAAGAGAACCATGGGTTTGCATCAAAGGAATGCCACCTGATTAATTCCTCACCAATTAGGGCTAATCCTTCCTTCCTGCCACCGGAACAGAGAGGAAAGTCCTGGAAGGGCTTTGCAGAATCAAGACTTCTCTAAGCATGTTGTCTTTGTCCCCATTTTAGCTTGTGCTTCTCCCCTGTGGCCATTGGGGTGAAGGCTGACTCAAGGGTAGAACGGGGGATGGCTATGCCTTCTCTGACTTTGCTGGCAGGGTGTTGACTCTGACTGGTGTAATGTTCATTTTTATTCTTTGTTCCCCATAATTTTAAAAAATTATGCAAGCAATGCTTTGTTGGTGGTTAGATAGTTGACAGTTGCTTCCTTTTTGACCGGGGCATCCATGACCATGTGCTCTTGGCTAATGAGTATTTCTCCCGGGAGAACCATGTCGTACAAATACAGCCTTATTCCCTAATCAATGAAGAGTTTTGGGGCCACTTAAAGACTGATTATAGCATATTTTCAGGGCTGCATTTCATCAGATGTGTCAGAATAAGGCTCCCTGCACCTTTCTTTTTTTCCTGAATTGGACAGGTTGGAATATTCCATACGAATTCAACGAATCTGATCTTAGAATCAGCTTGAGGCAGATTCAAATGTTTCTGAATGAATATGAAGAAACCCCATTCGAAGCTCTAACTTATCTTACAGGTACAGTGCACACGATGGCCTGGTTTGCATATCACTGTTAAGCTCTGATCTGTTGTAGCCATGGTTTATTGAACAAGCTACAATGGCTTCATTCTGTCAGGGAGATAACTGGCGAAGGAGGAGGGGGCTCCCTCCAGGGGGAGAAACGCATGCGCAGTACTGAATCGCTTTGCTTTCCTCCCAAGAGGCTAAAGAAGGCCCCACCCTGATTTCTTGGGCCCCTTCTCTGAGCATCACCAGTTCATTTTAGTTTAGCTGGATTCTGTATAGTAGAGTAGGACAATAAAGCACTAGAGCCCGTACACCAAGTCTCAGCGTGTTTTCCTTCACTCAAAGTCAGGACACATTCACACTAATGTTAAGCCATGAGCTGGGGTTTATTAAAAACAATGGCAAGTTTTGTATACTGTGCCAAGCCAAAACCAAATTATTCACATTACGTTGAGCACAGTATGTGAACCCTGCGAATAGCAGCACTTTGACATGATGCAAAATCCTGGTTTAATGTTACAGGAATGAGAATAGCTGTTCCTCTCCTTTAGTGCAACAGTGAGGAGAAAAATAGGTACCCACTGTCATTTTAAATAATTTGCAAGTTAGTGTCTTGTCCAAACCCCCTGTAGTAGATTCTTACCAAGGTTAGTAAAAAGAGCCCATGGTTTAGCATTATTAAGTGCCAGGCCACTAAAGTTGGTTTAACGCACTATGAGTCAAACAAGCTGTGGTTTAGGATGCATGACTGCAACTCTAGAAATGCATGTCCACAAAGTCAGAGAGATCTACCATCTATTTTGTATTCTTCTCAACCTGGTGTCTTCCAGATGACAACTGTGTGTGTCCCTTAGGTATAAATCATCTTATCTTTGCTCTCCTGATGTGACCTTTCTCTTTCTAGGAGAATGTAATTATGGTGGAAGAGTGACAGATGACAAGGACAGACGTCTCCTCCTTTCGCTTCTCTCCATAGTATATTGCAAAGAGATTGAAACAGAGGAATGCTATCGACTTTCCCCTGGGGGGGAATATTATATACCTCCCTATGGGTCATACCAGGTGAGAAAAGATGCGGGTGAATGATATTAGGATCTCAGCCTGCACCAATTAGGGACCATGATTTTAAAAAAGTACCCTTTGACAGTCTACCAAACCTGCTCTTAATGTCCTGGATAAAAGATAGCTATGTCTCAATGCTCAGCTTTGGTTATGCCTTGTTTTGTCACAGTCCTACATAGAGTATTTAAGAACGCTGCCAATTTCAACCCATCCTGAAATATTTGGGCTTCACGAGAATGCCGACATTACGAAGGATAACCAAGAGACCAACCTGCTTTTTAATGGGGTCTTGTTGACCCTGCCTCGACAAGCTGGAGGAGGAGGGAAATCTCCACAGGTACCAATAAAACAAATACATACATAAGTGAGCTCTGGCCTTATCCTTCGAGTATAGCAGCTGCTGTTGCAGCAGATGTTGGGGGCATTGGCTATTCTTGTATCAGCTCCCCAACACCCGCAGCCTTTATTTTTTTCAGGCCAGTTCAGCATATATGGCAAATCTTCTTTCGTAGAACAAACTGCTTTGTGATTTAATTGTGGTGGGATAGAAATGGAATGAATGAATGAATGATTGATTGATTGATTGATTGTACTATTGTAGGGAAAAATAGAGGCAGGCGTGCAAGGTACCCACCTGGAACTCTTGGAAGAAAAGCAGGCTAGACAGTTAATTAAAAATACAAAAATTGACAACGTTTTGCTTTTTTTTAAAAAAACCCACTTCACCCTCCCCCCAAACTCTGAAAAACAATCCACATGAAGATGTGTAAAATAAAATAAAAACTACCAAAGAATTAGTTATTTTCCAACTGATTTCACTTCTCCATGATTCCATTTCCTAATTTCAGGAAACAGTTGAAGAACTGGCACAGGATGTCCTCTCCAAGCTACCAGCAGATTTTGACCTCGAACATGTGATGAGACAATATCCAGTACTTTATGAGGAATCTATGAACACGGTCCTTAGGCAAGAGCTGATCAGGTTTAACAGGTAACATTCTGGATTACATACCTGCATAAACCGGACAGTGACAGGACATAGTTCTAGGACATTTCAGACAACCGGTGTTCCCGTAAGCATGTGTGGGCATAGGTGTGGTCATGAGTCTACAGAACTGACAGAGAACCACCAATCAATCAGCATTTCTGGCCAATAGCCTGTCAACTAATCAATGTTTGGTTCCTGGCTATTCATTGAATGTCTGTCTCCCCGCTGCTCAGATCTGCTACACATCTCTTCCACTTTTCACAAAAAGAAAAGAGAATCAATTGGTAAATTTCCCCATATTTCTGCACTCACCATGATGGCAGCCCTCCACTGCCTTCTAAACTCCTAATGCTTGTGTGCTGCTGGCATTGCCACATGTGGGCACCTTTTCCAACCCTCCAGCATACTGCTATGATGGGATCCAAGGACATGTAAGGTAGGAGATGGGTCGTGCCAAGAATCCCCTCCGATGTGAGCAGATACCATCCTTTCAAGCACAAGGCAATGATACATTGCCGTTATCTGAAGTGGCATTTGGTACCTTAAAATGGTACTTCCCCATCCACAGATAAAATACCACCGGTGCACCTATATCAAAATTGCTTGCGATTCCCAGCTGCTAATCAGCCCTATCATGAGATCAACAAGGGTACTCGTCTCACCGCAATACTAGGACTGTACCTTTATCTGGAAGACTTCAGATGTTTATATTGCCAGCATAATGCAATATTTCTCAGCTTGCTTTTATTTAGAAGTGTTGAATTAGAGCAGCCGTTCTCCACCTTCTGACCCTGGAGGAACCCTTGAAGTATTTTTCAGGCCTGGGGGAACCCCTGCACATTCAGGCTCAAAGATAGGCCAGAAGTTACACAATTAATATATTCGTTTCCTGGGTAGGCCTGGATATATGCATTAACCGTGTACTTCAACTAAAAATAAAGAATGAATCTTACCTCTTTCACGTGAAGTGGCCCGAATTTGAAATATTTTTTAAACAAATTGTGATCTCCCAGGGAACCCCTAAGGACCTCTTGCGGAACCCGAGGGCGCCACGGAACCCTGGTGGAGAAACCCTGGATTAGAGAGCAATCCACAGCTTTGGAGCCCACAGGAGGTTGGGGAAAGGGCAAATGTCCAGAGACAATGAATTTCTGAAGACTCGTGCCCCTGTCCTTTCTTTTCCTTGCCATTACCGCTTGTTTCTTTTTCTTTTTCCTGCTCACTCACCTGGAAAGACAAAGAAAGGGCTGCAACTATTTCCAGCTTTCTCCTCTTCCTAATAACAACATACCTTGAGATACAGATATAGCTGTCTCATTTTTGCTCTTTTCTTTTAATCAGGCTTACAGAAGTTGTCCGGAGCAGCCTGAACAGCCTTGGCAAAGCCATCAAAGGCCTGGTGTTGATGTCTTCAGAGCTTGAGGATGTTTTCAACAGCATGCTTGTGGGCAAAGTGCCAGCTATGTGGGCAGCCAAATCCTACCCATCACTCAAACCCCTGGGGAGTTACGTGACTGACTTAGTCACACGGTTGACCTTTTTTCAGGTATCCTTAAACTCTCAAGTTGGTTTATTTGGTACTGTTGTCAAAATCATCACATAGAATTGAGAACTGTCAGCCCTTTGAGGTAGTTAGACAAGAAGCACCAACCATGAATACAGGTAGTCCTCGCTTAACAACCATTTGTTTAGTGATGGTTCAGACTTATGACAGTGCTGAAAAAACGACTTATGACCAGTCCTTGCACTTACGACCGTCAGAGCGTCCCATGGCCATGTGATCACCATTTTTGACCTTCCCAGCCAGCTTCCGGCAAGCAAAATCGATGGGGAACTGTGTGATTCGCTTAATGACTACCGCAAAAAAGGTAGTAAGATTGGGTCAGCTTCGCTTAATGGCCACTTTTCTCAGCAACCAAAATTCTGGCCCCAAATGTGGTAGTTAAGCAAGGACTACCTGTACTAACACTACCTTTATTATAAGGTTACAGTAACAGAATCTTGCAAGTACCTCTCCCCTCCCTTACTTTTAGTCTTCCAAAAACTCGGGAGGGTCCCTTCTGAGACGCTTTCTTTACCTCCACCCCTCCTTCAGGTTCAGATTTCGTTTATCAGACTGTTGTCTAGGCTGCGGCTCTTCCTCCCGTCTCTCAAGGTCATTCCCACATACCATTACAAGAACAGACACTAGAGATGCTGTCGTATTTAATAGGAACATACTAAAATCCAAATGCAACTCAAATAGTATCTGAAAAGAAACAGATGCAAGATTTCAGGGGCATAAATAACAGGGTTCCTTCTATGTGGGGTCAACATGAAGATGGGATTGCAAGCAAATGAAAGGGCATCTCTAGATGTCTGGGTGAAGCTCCAGCGTGCAGATGATTTGATGATAATGTAAATTTCTTAATTTTGCTATGCACATTGGCAGGGAAAATTCAATTGTACCCTATAGGAGCTTGCTTACGGCTAGGATCTAAAGGGGGTCTTGATGATGCTGAAGAATGGTGATTGTCAGCTCACGAGCAGAGACTCCCTAAGAGGCTGGCAGTTCCTCCCTCTGATTCCTGAATAATGACCCACGTATCTACCAGTTAAATGATGTTGTGTCCCAGTGGGGGCTTCAGAGACTGCATTCCCTGCTAGAGTGTTTATTGCACTTTATGTGCATCTTATGTGCATTTGGTACATTTAGAAAACTGATACCAATTGGTTGATTTTATTGCTTTGTTTGCTAGTTTGGGAGAGATAAAGAAAAAGCGAATGTCACCAATAATTAATTAACCATAAGTATGTCAAATTTATCCTGGTTAATGGGTTTTCAGTCTGTTGGAATAAAATACGGGTTCCTTTCATGTAACCAACTCCATTCTTATGCAGCTATAATATAGCTAAATATTATTAAACATTATGAAATATTATCTAACAATTTGATTCCTGGATTTTTCATCCTCTCAAGTCTTTTACATGTTACAATCTGGAATGTGCAGCGATATTTTCTGCCAAGCTAGTTGTGGCTCACCGTTATTATTCTTAATCCTTACAAACTGGCATCTCAGTTGGAGGATTTGGAATTCAGTCATCCCAGGGATGTTCTTGTTTTGATGCTCTATTTAATAAAAATATTTGTTGATTCACATTAACCCCAGGAATGGATCAAACATGGACCACCGAATGTATTTTGGATCTCCGGTTTCTATTTCACTCAGTCTTTCTTGACGGGTGTCTCGCAGAATTATGCCAGAAAATATACTATCCCAATAGATCATATTGGATTTGAATTTGAGGTAAAGTATATAAAGCGAATGTAATTCTGTTTATAAAGAGTAATGTCGTGGCACAAAACGGAACTTGGAAATCTAGAGTTAATGGGAAATAGAGGTTGGTTTCAGAGCAGTAGAGAGGAGGAACCTGGAAACTAAACGTTGGTGGAAGCAGGGGGGTGTTTTCATGGTGGGGTACATTACTGTCCTATACTTTGCCTGTTTTTGCAGTTTTAGATGCCAAAAAAAATCAAAAGGAATGGAGAAGAGGGGAGAGAAGGGAACTAGCACTTAAGACATGGGTGAAGGGTAAGGATTTAGGAGAAAAATTAAGTGAGAAAGGAGAGAGAGAGAGACCATCAACTCATGTGGTGGGAGGAGGACATGGAAAGCTCTTGAGCAGTGTTGCTCAACCTTGGCAACTTTAAGATGTGTGGACTTCAACTCCCAGAATTCCTCAGCCAGCAAAGCCATCAGGCCTTTGCTGGCTGGGGAATTCTGGGAGTTGAAGTCCACACATCTTAAAGTTGCCAAGGTTGAGCAACACTGTTCTAGAGAGCCCACTGTTTAGTGAGACAGCCCAGTTTTTCATGTGGATGATCCCCAGTTCAATCATTGACTCTTCTAGAGAAATAGATTAGATGGCAATTGATGGAACCCATCACCATCATCCCAGATTTTGTTCTATCATCATCATCATCATCATCATCATCATCATCATCATCATCATCATCCTTTTGATTTCTAGAGACCATACGTATGCTGGCCAGAACTAACTGGATACTGGGGAACAGTGAAGTGTCTCTGCTGTAAAATGTTGATGGCTGAAAAGAAATACTTTCTTCTCTTTTCTTTCCCGAGACATTGATTTCTGAGGCTGTGTTCTCTAGAGTTCACTCCGAGTTGTTAAAGGCTAGAAACAACACGGGCCATTTTCTGACTTAATTGATCCCTCAGTGTTGGGAGATAATAATCCGCCAGATATTAAATAATGGATGGCATTTCTTAACGCTGGATAGAAAAAGGGAGAGAAGAGCTGAGGGAAGTCCTGTCTCAGAACAAGCCTTTGGGGAAGTGCACCAAAAAGAGGTCAAAATAATAGGTCCAGAGAGTATTGCAGCCTAAAATATAATGAGCAGATGGAGACACTAGGGTTTACTGGGTGGGAAGGGCAAAGAAACAAAAAGGTGGCTTAGTTTTATTTAAGAAAGTTGTCATGAGCCAAGACAGAAAGGGGGGGGGGGAACCAACAAACTCTACACCAGAGCTTTCCAAACTGTGTGTCGGGACACATTAGTGTGTCAGCTGCAGTGTCTGGGTGTGTCGCGGCTGCTGCCGCCTCTGAGCCCTGCCAGGATTCCGCGCAGGTCCTAGTGCCTGCCTTGTGCCTGGCTGCCTCCAAATCTGCTGTGATTCCGCGCAGGTCCTAGTGCCTGCCTTGTGCCCTGCTGTAAGAGTGTGTCGCAAAATGATGCATGTCTAAAAAGTGTCACCAACATGAAAGGTTTGGAAAGCTCTGCTCTACACAATGAGCATTCCCTGTGAAAAGTCTGGGCTTGTCTGGTGGGATCGCAGCAAAGTTGACGTACAGAGCTGTAACCAGGGTTTACAAATCAGTGTGATGGAATTTACACAACAAAGTACAGCCCCCAGTTTAAGAACAAGTTCCGTCCCTAAGGTCTGTCCTTGTCGAATTTGTATGTAAGCTGGAACAGTATTATTGTACAATACTTTATAAGCAGCATTGTATAATTAACTTGAACCATTGTGTATTTAATTCGAATTTTGCCACAATAGGCTCCGTTCTTAACTATGGGTCATCCGTAAAGCGGGCGTTCTGAACCCGGGGACTAGAGTTCACACAACGGCTTAGTGCAGCCTATGAGCCCGATTGCGAAACGCCTTCTCGGCAAGAAACGCATCACGATTTCTTCTTTCTCCCTTAGAATTCAGTCTGTTCATTCTTTCCCCGCTGTAGGTGATGAAGGCGGAGCACGCCATGGAGCACATGCCTCGAGATGGAGCCTACGTAAAAGGGCTGTTTCTGGAAGGAGCCCGATGGGACAGGGAAGCTATGCAGATCAGTGAATCTTCCCCCAAAATCCTCTATGATTCCTTACCCATCATTTGGCTGAAACCTGGAGAGGCGTCCAAGTTTTTGCACCAAAGGATCTACTTGTGTCCTGTCTACAAAACCAGTGCCAGGAGAGGCATCTTGTCCACCACCGGCCATTCCACCAACTATGTCCTCTCCATTGAACTTCCTTCCGACCTTCCCCAGAAACACTGGATCAATCGGGGGGTGGCGGCACTTTGCCAGTTAGATGACTGAACTGTGTGTGTGCTCCAGATGTATTCCTGCACGTTCCAATTAAAAGATGTATACTTTGGCCTTGGCCCTCGTTTAAATGAAACCAGCAGCCTAAAGACTTCTTATCAAGCCATTTCCTTCCTAGTTTGTACTTTTGCTATCAACTAGAGCAGTGCTTTCCAATCTGCCGCCGTTGGCGACACACCAACGGCGGCGGCGGCGCATGGGGGCGGTGTGCACGGCGGCCTCATGTTTTCCGCTAAAATGCGGAGGCGCTGATGGCGTGCCGCCGTCGCGCGCACCCCTGCGTCACATGACCAGACCCGATTTTGCAACCATTTTTATGGCGGTTGTTAAGCAAATCACCACGGTCGTTAAGCGAATCCAGCTTCCCCAACGGTAGTTTTTTTTGCCGGAAACAGGCAAAAAAGGTTGCAAATCGCCATCACGTGACCGCAGGACGCTGCAACTGGTCGTAAATGCGAGCTGGTTGCCAAGCGCCCGAATTGCAATCGTGCGACCATGGGGGTGGTACGACAGTTGTGAGAGTACAGGTTGCGAAGCACTGTTTCTGAGGCCTTGGTAACTTTGAACCGTCGTTAAACGGACGATCGTAAGTCGAGGACTCCCTGTACTCGGGCACAGAAGTCAAAGATGGGCCCGCTGTCATTGAAAGACAATGTGTATCTTAAGCCAGGGGTGTCAGGCTCTTTCTGGGCTGAGGGTGGTTCTTGCCCTTTGGAAGGTGTTACCAGGGGACACTCCCCACACACAGCTCGCGGGGTCAAGGCCAGAACCCAACGTCACCTTGTTCACCTCTGAATGTGCTTGCCGTTCAACGTAGTTGACTGTATCGCCATGGAGGTTTTCAGTAAAATCCCTCTCTGCTTGCCTCTTGACCCACTTTACGTGCTATAATCTGGCAGCGACTCTGGGAGCCCGAGGGCCACGCCAGGATTTTCAGAGACTCTGGGAACCTCGCCTTTTCCAGCAGGAGGACCTGTGCCTTAAGCGCTGAACGGACGGGAAACGAAGAGAGGCTCCTCTGTTGATTGGGACGGGGGAAATCCGTGGCCTTTCGGCTGCTTTGGGTTCCAACACCCGTCAGACCCACCCAACGTGGTCAAGGATGTCTGGAGTATTAGACTGTAGGAATGTCAATAGCATGTGAGGATATGTGCCCAAGTCCAACATAAGACTGGTCGGACCTTGATTTTTCTATCATTTTTTTTTACTTCCCCACAATGCTTCTTCCTTTCACACAGGGCAGTTCTAGCTTACCCTTATCATCTCTCCTTGGGGCCAAGTGGGTTCCCGACCTTGAAAAAAGGTCACCCAGCGGCAGCCATACCAATTTCATTTTCACCTGTAGTCATGTGGGATGCATCTGCCAGGTAGTCTCGGATGATATCAACTACAGCTTGATCTGGGGCTATGAAATTTCATCATGGGATTTTAAGTAAATCGGTTTAGAGATCTTCCTCAGCTTCTCCTGGTGTCGAAACACACGGCCTTGTTGCAGTGCGAGGCCCATGGGTGGCAAATGAATCTGTAAGTGAGAAGAAAAGAAACCTGCTAAAAAATTACTCTGAAAAACTTACAGGACTTATGCGATTTATATGAATATCATCCTTAATTATGGTTTGCCTTCTCCGTGGTTTGTTGAATGACCTACAGTTGGCTGAGGTCACCCAGCGGTAAGCAAGTTATGATTGCAAACCCTGGTGACTGGGTTTGCACAACACACTAAACCGTTAACCAAATTATCCATATTATGGTTTAATTCATCAATCATATCAGTTTACTGGTTAGAGCACCGGATCTATGGTTTTGTAAAAATGTATTCAAATCCCTATTTTTATTGATATAAAAGCTCATGTCCTACAGTGGCCCAACCCATGCTTGCAGTAACCATGAAATATAAAATGTTATTTGAGTTTCCAAATATTTGTCTGCTTTCACTTTTTATTTGTACCAGTTATTTGTTTTTGTGCCTAGTGGAGCAGTGGATATAACCGTAATGCAGAGCTTTCCAAACTTTTCATGTTGGTGACACACTTTTTAGACGTGCATCATTTCGCGACACACTCTTACAGCAGGGTACAAGGCAGGCACTAGGACCTGCGCGGAATCACAGCAGGTTTGGAGGCAGCCAGGCACAAGGCAGGCACTAGGACCTGCGTGGAATCCTGGCAGGGCAGGTTTGGAGGCAGCAAGGCACAAGGCAGGCACTAGGACCTGTGCGAAATCACAGCAGGTTTGGAGGCAGCAGGGCACAAGGCAGGCACTAGGACCTGCGTGGAATCCTGGCAGGGCAGGTTTGGAGGCAGCCAGGCACAAGGCAGGCACTAGGACCTGCGTGGAATCCTGGCAGGGCAGGTTTGGAGGCAGCCAGGCACAAGGCAGGCACTAGGACCTGCGCGGAATCACAGCAGGTTTGGAGGCAGCAGGGCACAAGGCAGGCACTAGGACCTGCGCGGAATCCTGGCAGGGCAGGTTTGGAGGCAGCAAGGCACAAGGCAGGCACTAGGACCTGCGCGAATTCACAGCAGGTTTGGAGGCAGCAGGGCACAAGGCAGGCACTAGGACCTGCGCGGAATCCTGGCAGGGCTCGGAGGCAGCAGCAGCCGCGATGCACCCAGACACTGCAGCCGACACACTAATGTGTCGTGACACAGTTTGGAAATCTCTGCCGTAATACATCAGTGCTGGCTTCATATCAAACCTTGTGACATTTTCAAACCAGGGTTCTGGCTTGTTTGATGGCTAAGGATAGATCATTAACATGATTTGATGTTTAAACATCTGGGGAATTAGTGCTCCAGAGAAATAACATCTTGATTTGTCTGTCCTGCTCAAAAGCATTCAAGTGATTCTGTTGGAAAACGGAGGGCACCTTGAAAATTGTCAACTGTGGCCCCAGTTCTGTCCCATTTGGGCATAATATCAATTACCTCTGCAGACTATTGTCAACACAAAGAATACTCCTGACTGAGAATGACAGATTCATATCAAACAGCTGCTTCCTACTTACAGGCCTTGGATAGGGGTTGTGATAGTGAAGTCCTAGCTCTATTCTTGCCTTGCACTCTTCTATGCATTGTTTAATCAGCTCGGGATCTGTTAGCTGGTCTTGCAAACAATACAGAAAAAAAAGGAAAAAAGTTAGAACAGAAAGTGCAAAGTTCTGGGAACTGACAGATAAGTTAAAACTATTTTCCAAGTTACCTTGTGAGCACCTCCCCAAACAGACATTCAAAGAAAAGACCTTGACCTGTTTTAACACCATCCTAACCATGGTGTATACTTGTCCACAGTTTATTGAATATACCACAATTGGTTGGTTCATGTAATATATAGAGACCAGTGTTTCTCAACCTTGGCCACTTTCAGATGTGTGGACTTCAACTCCCAGAATTCCCCCAGCCAGAATGTCCTAAACATGGTGTCTGCCTGAATCAGACACAACTCTTTTCCAGTTGTGATGATCCTCATAATCTCTTTTGCTAAATTTATTGAGAAGACGACAAGGGGGGTTACAAGAATTCCAGCAACTGAACTATTTCCCATCTACAACCAATATACCTCAAATTACATAAGGGTGGAGTCTTCCTCATTTCTTTCTTGCTCCCTTTTTGTGGCACTGCAAATTGGAAGGTCGCTTCAGTGATAACACAGGAGCTTATGGCTGATTGTTTATCAACCTGTTTCCTTGAATCTTGATCAGTCTGAGATGGTGGCCTTCAATACACCCTATGTAAGCATACCATGGTTTAGTGCAATGTTTGAACCTCACAAGTAGCCAGGTCTTTGGATATTTAGGGCTTTAAAGGTTAAAACCAGCCCTTTGCATTGTGCTAGGAAAGGTGTTAGTGACCAATGCAGTCATTCAGTTCTGGCATGACCTGATCCTTCATCTATGTGGCAGTTGCACCAAATGAAGCTTCTTAGATACCCTTCTAAGGCAGCCTCTTCTTCACCAGCCGTCAGTGTACAAAAAGCTGGATCTATGAGGCCTTTGGCTCCATCGACCCTGCTGAAAACCTAAAAAGTCAAATTGTCATTACAAAGGAACATATGGCACTCGGGAAACGGGACCAAATGGAAGGCATTTCCTCACCATCTTGGATGCTCACCCAGAACCCTAACGATTCAACAATGCATCTAGGCCAAATGCTCACTCACGTTTCTATTCTTCTGGAACAACGCTTTAGCTTCACTGATAATATACTGCTTTTCTTTCACACTCTCTTCCATCTGTCCAGATGCTGACTGCCATGTTTTGGCTATTCGGAATATCTTGCGGTAAAGGCCAAGGACTTCTTGACGAGTGACTGGCATCATCTAGAGAAATGAGAGGATTCCTGGGTGAGCGTTTGGGGCTGTGAAAAAAATAGGGCCTCCAAACAGATGGACATTTTCACATATTCCTCAATTAGTTTTCAAATATTTTCTTGGCTCCATCAGTGAACATGGAAAGAACCAGCAAAAAAAGGGGGAAAAAAACAGAAAACTACAGTCATCTGCCAACCATAGATAACAGTTACTTTTCCATGTACTAAATTTGGGGCAGGGGAATACCCAGCTGATATCAGTATATACAAAAATATGCCCAATGCTTCCTAAACACCAAATATGCCTCAGAATCAGAAGCAGGATGTTGTGAAAGGGGACGAACAAAAAGGAAAAAAAAGCAAATACAACACAAACAGAGTTGAGGACAGTGATCTGCACAGAATTAGACTCTGTTGATCTATAACAGTGTTTCTCAACCTTGTTAACTTTAGTATGTGTGGACTTCAACTCCCAGAATTCCCCAGCCAGCACACTGATCTTTCCACTGCAAAGCATTCTTGTAAATGAAAGATTGTGGTTTTGTTGTGCATGACTTCGGTTCTCCACCAGATGAGCATCACAGTTTCTTAGTGTTCTCAGGAGAAATTATTGATGGCCTATTAAGGGAATGGTTGGCAAAGGTTTCACTGGATCATATGCTAAACCATGTTTTAACAATGGTTTACCAAATAAATTGCACTTGGCTCAGGACACAGAAGATTGATTGACTGATTGATTGATCATATTTATATCCTTAATAAGATATTGAACTAAGGCCAATAGAGCACATTATGGCTTAATTATATTGTGTAAAACCAACCAGCATTGGAGTTTTGCTCCTTTAACAATTGATGAATTGCCAGTTCAGTTCCTCCAGCCATCCTAATTGGGGAAAACAACATTTACTGTATCTTCTTTTGCAAGAAGAATCTTAAAGTCACAGTAGCCATCTAAGCTGGGTTAAGAGAATAAGTCTGTTTAGGAAGCATTCCCTGTGACCAAGGATATTGTAGCTTCCTCTTAGCACTCCTAAATCACACACAGAAGAATTATATTGTCAGGGTTGGCAGAGGATAACCAGGTCCCCAATCTTCACGTCTGCTTAACTCTGACTCCATTCTAAAATGCAGCCATTTTGTTGTCTTTGGAGCTAAATTATAACATTTAGTTGAAGTAATGACCCACAATTGTTCTGCAGCTGGGAAAGGTGGCAATTTTTTTTTATGGGATGGTGCATTTAGCTGCAGAAAAGAAACCTCACTAGGTCAGATTCATCCCTGAAAAGTGATTTGATAGCCACTGCTGGGCCAGAGTGGGTATAGATAAATAGTTGGCGGGTCCTTCGTTCTTATGACATTGATGGGAGGGTGAGAGACGAGACTTGGCTCGGTTGAAAAGATCACTCTAGGACTGCTCGCTTCGCACAGGCCATTCTTGACTTCCCCTCTTTGACAATGGGCAAACTGGTTTATTGGCACAGGGAACAGGAGGGTATTACAAACTTGCTACCTCTTTTATGCCCAGATTTATAGTTCCATCACTGCTGGAATTCTGCTGGAGAGAGCATCAGATTTTGAAGGCAATGTGACGTGGGCAGGAGCCAGCTGGGAATCTGCTTAGCCTTCAGGACTTCTAGGGAATGAAATCTTATCTTTCAATATGTGAAATTGCACAACATGGCAGGCTGACAAAGACCCAGCTGTAGTCAGTATCAAAAAGTTCATTTCCGGGGTTTGGTAACTGTGGTTTTAAAAGCTAGTGTTGTGGTTAAAACCACTTTCACTACCTCATGGGACAGCTATCTTGGGCTCCAGCCATATAACATAAAGATCCCAGACCCGGGGGGGGGGCTGGGAGAGGGGAGAGAAATGGCCAAATACAAATGACAGCTGGGGAGATCCTGCCTCAGATGGGATCTACAAATTCTGTAACACTGAATTTGAAGGCACTGTTATCTCTAAGTGAAAGATGAGAAGGTGACTCTTTTCATTTTCTGCTGGTGAGCTGTTAGAGCAGTGTTTCTCAACCTCGGCAACTTGAAGATGTGTGGACTTCAACTCCCAGAATTCCCCAGCCAGCATGGCTAGGGAATTGTGGGAGTTGAAGTCCACACATCTTCAAGTTGCTGAGGTTGAGAAACACTGCTATAGATGAATATGGGTCTCCTCCTAGAATGACTGCTGGGGGGGGGGAGAATACATGGCAGCCCATTGGAGGTAATTGAAATTAAAGAGAATTACAGCCATACAACCTGTACCTTTTTTATTATATATGACAAAACAAAACCCGTCTAAAGGTTTCTACTGGGGGTCTAGATTCACCCTTCAACTAATAGTCTCTATGAAACCCCACCCCTTAGTCCTCCCAGGCTCCACCCCCATAACAGGGCCCCACCCCCTAGCTCTAAGGCTTCTCCCCCAGGGTGAGGTTCACATGGCAACCTTCCTAATCAGATAAAAGCTCAACTGTTGGAATGAAAAGGAGCAAAGCATGTATCTCATTGCTAAGGAAACTGGTGAATGCTTCCAGGAAGGACAGACAAAAGGGCTTTTGTTTGGCTCAGTCCTTATTGCAGTGTTTCTCAACCTTGGCAACTTGAAGATGTATGGACTTCAACTCCCAGAATTCCCCAGCCAGCATATGCAGGCTGGGGAATTCTGGGAGTTGAAGTCCACACATTTTCAAGTTGCAAGGTTGAAAAACTGCCTTATTGACATCAGTGACGCCAGAGGGCAAGTGCAACGCATGCGCCGCTGCTCTCTTACGGTCCAATGCAGAGCGATACCAATATACGAGGGGGGAGAACCACCTCAGCCGACGCTGCCTCCTTTCAGAATGTTCTCTTTGCCTTTAGGGCAGACGCTTGTCTCTCCTCGCCCGTCCCCTTTCACCTTTTCTGAGTTACCTGCAGAGTTAGCACTTTTATCCCCACCCTCCGGACCTGGGTGACATAATTCCCCCCAACATGGATTTTCTCCCTCACTCACCTCCGGAGACGACGAAAAGAGGGGAAAGCCCAAGCCAGCCCTTTCGCCCTTACTCTGCGCGCGGCGTCAAGCGCGTGGGAGCGCGTCCCTACGTCACCGCGCCGCCAGCTGACTCTCCGCGAAGACCCCACCCCCCGGAAGTGATGCAGGAGGCTGAGCCCGAGTGGGCGCTCTGGTCGCCGAGAAGAGCTGGTGGCGGAGAGGGGTAAGCGAATTGGACCGTCTCTCTTCCCGTCCGTGTCGGGGTTGGGCAGCCGAATGCCCCGTTCGCGAGCCCCCCCCGGGCACGGGCGTCTCCACCCCGCAGCAACGGCCAGTTCGCTCCCCACCTTTCTGGGGGGGGCTCTTTGGGGTGCCCTCAGCTGGAAGGACAGAAGAGGGGAGCTCTTTTGGGGGAGGGGGGACGGTTCTTTCCCGGGGGGGGATTGGGGGGCAGGAGAGGCCTTGGTGCGCCCCAAGGAAAGTACATGGAGGGAACCCACACCCAACTGTGGGACATGTGAGTATCTTCCCCTCAGTCTCCCCACCAGGTCCCAGGAGGGTCCTCTCCTTTTCTTATAGTGGGAGTTCTTTGCAGTCTCCGGACCGTATTCTTATTCTTATTCTTATTCTTATTATTTATTTGTAGTGTCTAGAAAGTATCGTTAAGGTGAGTTTGTTTGGAGTTTCTGCACATTTGGGTGGTAGACGCTCTTTCAGTCATGTTGCAGTGGTTCTGTTTTTGTCCTGGGAGAGGTAAGTGCCCAGGCCAAGGCTGTTGGCTGTAGTCCAGCTCTGGACTTTCTGGGCAACCCTGGGAGCTGTTCCAGACCATCGCAGGCACTGCTGCGTTCATAGACTGCGTTCATTCGGCATGCTTAAACTGGTTATTGGGTTCCCTCTTTTTCTGCATTAATCCATAAAGTAACCAGATGGCTCTAATTCACATGGGGCATTAAGGTGTGTCTGTCTATAGCTGTCTATCTCTATATCAAGTTTAGCGTGTTGTGCAAATGAAATTGGGGAGTTGTGTGTTATGCATATGTATGTGTATATATATATGTGTGTGTGTGTGTGTATGTATATATATATATATATATATATATGTATATATTAGCGCAAGTTTAGCATGTGCAAATGAAATTGGGGGGTTGTGAGTGTGTTAAGCATATGTATTCATAGTAGCCTTGCTTTAGGTTTGGGAGTAGGAGAGATTGGAAGTGAACTGGGCATCAGTGGGATAGGAATCATTTCAATGTCCCAAACAGATTGCATCCTGGTGAGATTTGAGCTGACTGCCTGTCTTCCTTGCAAGGGCGGGGGACCAGTTAGCGTGGTCGATCCTCGGAGAGGTAGAGAACGTAAGGATTGCTGAATCCTCTCAGGGACTAGATAGTGATCCTGACTACGTCCTGGTCTCATTGTAGCACTTTTGAGCTGAGAAGAGTTGTTGATGCTTTCACTCTGGAGGGCTGTTTTTGGTGAGCCCAGATTGAACCAAAATGAATCGGTGGATGACGAAAGCACAGTAGTATGAATTTTGCAACAAATATAGCTGAGCACAAGTCAAAGGGCACTTATTGTGTAGCTGTGATGTCAGCAATGAGAGTTCACTTCTCTACCATTGTTGCGTCTTCAGCAAACTG
This sequence comes from Charina bottae, assembly GCA_023362775.1. NCBI lineage: Eukaryota > Metazoa > Chordata > Lepidosauria > Squamata > Charinaidae > Charina > Charina bottae. Next base: position 29,353,764 of record JALMGJ010000010.1, read on the forward strand.
CCCAGCAGAGTTTTCTCAGCTTCTGGGCACACTACTCGGAGATAATCTTGAGGCAGAATCAACTAATTTAATAGGTTTGGGAAGACCTTTGCATATACAATCACTTGTATGTGCTTCAAATAAGGTACCACAATTTTTGGACAAATTGTTGAATTTATGGGGGTACTACTTGGTCAGAGTTTATGAGATCACTTTCAATTATATTATTATAGCCTCAGGAAGTAGACAATACTCGTTCAGATCAGATTAGCTACCTCTTTTTTAGACTTTTGTCCTTAGTTGGTCTAATTGGATGGGTCCAAGGAATGGGTAATACCTATTTCTATGAGGGGGTTATGACATCACCTTGGAACAGGTAGTAGTGTATAATTGTTTTGAAGAGAGCTCCCCTGGATCTTGAAGTTTGGGGTGATTATCACTAAGTTGCAAGTTTTTGGATGTCTTAGATAGGATGGTGGCCATCTGATTGCTGGAAATTTCTAAGAAAAACATTTGACTTGAAAGAAATTAATTATCTAGGTCTTCAGGCCTGGATATAGTGCTATAAAAGCCTTGGTTATTCTGAGTGGTGGCTTCCCCAGGGGAAAAGTGGGGATTCCTTGGTGATGTTTACCACCATTGATCATGGGATACTGCTGAAGTAGCTTAATGAGCTAGGAATTGTTGTTACAGTACTGTGTTACAGTAGCTCCAATACATTAGAGAATTGCAATGGAAAATTTCTGCTTGGCCCCATGATGATCTTGCATTGTGAAAACCCACCGGTGGTATTGTTTTTGTCTTGATCTTCTGTATCTATGTGAAGCTGCTGGAAACTACATAACACCAGCCATTTAAAGTGCTAGACAGGCTCTCTGTATGTTGTCAGACCAAATTAAGGTTAGTCTATAGAATCCTTCGTGGCTTAGCATCCAAGCTTAGCATCCAAACGCTTAAAAGATTGCCTCTCTCAATGCCAGCTAACCTGTGCACCAAGGTCAGTTGGGGAGACCTTGGTTGTGTTCCCATTGATAGGTTCAGTCCACGGTGTGATGATTAGAAGTAGGGCCTGGATTGTTATTCTGTAAAATGTTCTGGGAGGAACAATATAGAAGAACAGTTAATCATTGAAGGGAGGTGAAAGGCAAGTTCCGTTTCCCATACCTTACAGCCTCTGTATATGTTGGATTACAACTCCCATCATCCTTAGCCAGCATGGCTATGGTGGCTGGGAAGTAATGGGAATCCAATGAGGTTGGGCTAGATGTTGAAGAATCAACACAGAATCCTATGGGTATGTCTTGACTCGGAAGGAAAGACCTTTCGAAATCCCATCCTGAGCCAGTATGTTTTAAGATGCAACCTTTTTCAGTGTTTGACTTAAAATAGGGATGCTCTTTCCTAATCCAGCTCTTCTGCTTTCTTCAGTCATTGTGATTTTTTAAAGCATTCCCCCCCCTCTTTCCCCGCCCTACTTCTTTAGAATAAATGTTAAAGATCCACTTTGGAGCCCAGCCCTATGTATGTTTACTCAAAAGGAAGGGCTGCTAAATTTGAAGGGGGTTCCTGCTATGTAAGTATGTTGTGTGGGGCTTGAACTGACAAAGTAGAAGCTACTGTTTCAGTTACCCTAGTGCAGTGTTTCTCAACCTCAGCAACTTGTGCTGGCTGGGGAATTCTGGGAGTTGAAGTCCACACATCTTAAAGTTGCTGAGGTTGAGAAATACTGGCCTAGTGTGTTCAGAGAACAAATCAACTTTCTTCCAGGTATATAACTATATTTCTCAAAGATTTTTGGAATACTGTATGCCATTAGTTGGGGAGTGGAAGGCACATTAGACCTCTTCCTATCTAAAACTGGACATGAGAGGTGTTACTTTATATGTAAAGGAATTTTTTTTTGCTTGAGATCTGTCGTTCTCTTATGCGCATATTCAATGGTGAGGTTGAAGAGGATGCTTTTCCTTCTCATTCCCTACCTAAGAAAATGTGAATATTGTCATCAAACAGAAAACTAGGCTGTTCTGGGTTAATGTCTCAAGGGAGATTACTCAGATTTCCCCCATATCTCCCCCTGTCCCTGTTGGTGATACCTTTCTCCTGCTGCTGGTTGAACCTCAAGTTTCCTTCCCCTGTCTTTAGAAAGACAATTTAAGGGATTCCAGAACAGCTTCCATACCCAGAAGCAACATACCAATATTGACTATTGTTTGCATCCTGCAGCTCATTATGAGGAGCAGGATGTTAGACCAGATGAACCTTTAATTTGAATAAGCAGGGGTGTTGCTGTTGTGGCCCTGAGCATCCCGGATCACTTAATGCAGGGCGGAGGACCGTGGCCCTCCAGATGTTGCCGAACAACAACTCCCAGCATTCTTTGCCATGGACCATGTTGGCTGGGTCTCGGGGGTGTTGAGGTTCAGCAGTATCTACAGTTTCCCTACCCTGGGCAGCTGCTACGCTAATGCTTTACCAGAGCCTGTTGTGTTCCTAGCATTCTTCTTGATGTGATGGGGGGGAAATGGGGAATTCCCCCTCAGTGCGCACCCTTCTTCCAGCCCCTTCATCATAGAGCCCACAGCCTCTAGTTCTGATTTGGATCACTCCATAGGAGAACTATAGAAAATAGATGGCCTTCCTTTTCTCTTGATTCGCTGTGCAGAAACACGTAAACCAAATGCAACATTCCAATGTGGCTTGCTTTTCCAGTCATTATTTATATTCTCTTCCTATCTGAAGGGTGTGGAAGCTGTATTTTAAAAAAAACAGAACACCCTGCCCCCAAGAGGCCTTAGTGTTCATGTGAGTAATGAGTTCAGAGGTGTTTTCTTTCTTTGTGCAATGATTATTTTGTTTCGTGCAGTGACTGCTTTCTCTACACAATATCGTTCTTTGTTTGTGAAATCCTGGCTTTTTACCTGGAAAGTTATGGCCAGGCAGGGTCTATCCCAGAACGATCTAGATTTAAATACCATCCACTCCATTTCTGTTCTTTCTTTTTAAGCAACAAAACCTATTAGAACCATACCTAAGAATGTCCTTTTTTTTAAAGGGAGACATAAAGTTTCTGTTATCAGGAACTTCTACTCTTTGAGAGGGAAAAATTATTAGGATATCAGTTTAAAAAATAATGGCACGGGGATGACAACATTGTGAAGTCTTTGGTAAGTTAATTTTTGGTTAGGGGAAGGAATAGCCAAAAGAAGTTTGTTTTAATGAGAAATGGCTAATAATTGTGGCAAGCTGTGGTTAAGCAAAGATTAACTGAAAGATATTTTCTTCTACAGCTAGCATTGTGAAAAATGTCTGTACACTTTGGGTAGTTTTGCTGAAACAATGGGTGCTCTGTCTTTTCCAGTATGGCTCTGGACTCCAGTAGAAGGCTGTCCCTCGAATTCTTTGAATACGCTCGAGAACCACAGATTTCCTCTAAAAAAATTCCTGGAAGCTTTTTGTTCTTCCCTCAGTTGCCTTGTCCCTTTAAAAGTCAGACCGACAAAGTTCGGTCTATTAGGAAACAGCTTTAGGTTAGTCTTTTTAAGATACTTAAGTAATTATGCTGGCTGGGGAATTCTGGGAGTTGAAGTCCACACGTCTTAAAGTTGCCAAGATTGAGAAACACTGGTACCGACTGGTCTATTTTTGGAGTGTAGAAAGATGAAGGGTGCTGTTTAAAAAAAGAGAAGAAAAAAAGCTGTATGCCAGTCTTCTAATGCCTTCCAAAGATTTGGAGTACAGCCTCAGTCAGCCTGGCCATTAAGCAGCAGGTCATTTTAGGCCAATGTTTTTGTGGTTGGAGTATCTCCATGTTTGGCATTTGATTTAATAATGAAATGTTGCTTGGGAAGGTCTATCTTGTGGTTACTCCTCCTTCCATCTCTTTCCCTTCCATGAAACCGCTTTTGAAGAAAAGAGGCTAGCTTGAAGTCTGAAAAGTAGATCTTCTGTCTGCTCCTCCCTGCAGGTATAAGTTTTTTATTTATTCTGTGTGTGGGTCACAGTATGCTTATGTTGTGATCCTCTTAAGAATCTTGAACCTGCTGTATAATTTTTTAAGAAGGGACCAGGTGGAAGGACGTGTATGGGACTGTGTGAATTATTGCATTCTAGAGAAAACCTGCACAGATATTCTGATCTTGCTAAGTAGAGATGCAGAGTGGGGAGAACAGGATGAAAGGCTTAATTAAGATTGATTTGGATGTAAGTGTAATTAAATTCGATGGATCTTCTGGATGGTTATGTATAGACTGTTCATTGAGGTAGTAATGGAATTGGGAAGAAAAAGCAAGTAGTCCTTGCATTTAATAAAATGAGCCTCTTGTGGCGCAGAGTGATAGGTGGCAGTACTGCAACCGAAACTCTCCCCACGACCTGAGTTCGATCCCAGCGGAAGCTGGTTCTCAGGTAGCCGGCTCGGGTCGACTCAGCCTTCCATCCTTCCGAGGTCGGTAAAATGAGTACCCAGCTTGCTGGGGGAAAGGTAATCACAATCACGGCTGGGGAAGGCAATGGCAAACCACCCCGCTCTATAGTCTGCCAGGAAAACGTTGCAAAAGTGGCGTCTCCCCAGGGGTCACATGTGCTTGCACAGGGGAACCTTTCCTTTTCCTTTCCTTTCCTTTCCGTGCATTTGGGCTGCTTTACAACCTTACACAACACAGATAAGGACCAAACACAGTCACTGAGGTTACAATGCCACTGCTTTTTTTGGCTGTATTTTGATGAATCAACCATAGCTGGCTGGGTTCACCCATTGTTTTAAGTCTTAAACTATAGTTTACAAACCTCTTGTTTGGATTTAGGCAACAAGCTAAGCGAAAACCAAGCAAATCCCATCATGGTGTTGCACCAAGGCATGAAACCAGCAGCAGAGTTTGTACAACAGTGTGCTTAGAGGTGTCTCTGGTGCTTCCTTAACAACTGTTAGGCAGCTCTTCCAAATCCAGCTGAGACCACAATATGGCAAATTAATGTAACTACTGATGCTCCCTTGATGGTGCGAGTTACCTATAACTCTGCTCTGATTTACAGTATTGCTTTAGAGAAGGGCATTTACAGGCACAGCCCCCACCCCCCTTCTCTGCAGTTTCCATTTTGACCTGGCCTCTAGCAGTTGCATTTTTTAAAAAAACGACAACACTGAGCAGTCCTTCAAGTATGCAGTGGTAAACAATCTTATTATGACATTTAGCTTTGGCCCTGAATGTGGAGAACATTCACATTTACGTTTGGGTTATTGGTTTCTCTCTACTGTTCCAGGACAAGTGTTGTAGATTTTCTGGAGAATGTGACCTGGAAAATTTCCCAGACCATTTTGGGCATTTTTTTTTTATGTCATGTATCTTAAAAAAAAAAAATCACTAGTCAGTAACAGTTAAGGCCTGGGACTGAATAAACACGTATTTTGAACAATTTTCAAGTTTAACTTTAGGGTTGTTTTGATTGGACTAGTGGTTAATAGTTTAAGACAGGAGGCTTCAGTAGCTCATTCTTCTCTGGCATTGCTAAAATACGTGAAGAAAATGAAAAGTGCTGAAAACTGTTAATGTGTCCTAAGAGCTGTGGTTGTACAATGTTTCGTTATGATATAGACCAGCGAGAGGAAGCCCCCATTTTTCTTGATGTTGGACTTCAACTCTCAACCTTCCTAATGGGTCTCCCTTCTAGTCAGTCTTGCCCAGATCGTTGTCACCCAAATGTGTCAGGCCCAGCCCAAAAACTTCAGAGAATCAGTCCAGCCAAACTTCAGTTCTTTATTTGCTCACACCGTGTAGACCAGGGGTACCCAACCTTTTTGGCACCAGGGACCAGTCGTGGAAGACAATTTTTCCACAGACCACGGGGGGGGGGGGGGGGGGGTTTGCAGGCGGGAGCCAATCGCATGGACTGGGGGGGCGTGGTTTGCAGGCGGGAGCCAATCGCGTGGACGGGGGCAGGGTTTGCAGGCGGGAGCCAGTCACGCAGACCACCACTGCTCACCTGCTGTGCGACCCACTTCCTAACAGGCCACGGCCCACAGGTTGGGGACCCCTGGTGTAGACAGAATCTTGCCAGACTCAAGCTACTCCGCCTAACCTGAGGGGAAATAACCTGGGAGGCTCCAGGGCGGGGCTGCTCTGAGCCTCTTAGTCTTCCCACATCCCATCCCTGGACGGTGTTTCCTCTTATCTTGCCCTCCTCCTTGGAATGTGCCCCCTCCTTCCTGAGAACCAGCAGCATTGCTGAAATCCACCACAAGATGTGATGGGACTGCATCTCCCAGAATTCCCAGCCACCAGAGGGCAAAGGTGCCAGCAGCAGCAGCAGAAGAGAAGAAGGTTTGCCTCTTCTCCTATCCATTTGCTTTCCCTGTTACAGTGGCATTATCTCAAATTGTTACATTTCCAGCCAGTTTAACAATTGTTACCGGCAGGAAACTATTTGGAAAGTTCCCTCTCCTGGAGACCCTCTTGTGGAAAGTTTCCCCACCCACCCTGTGTCTGTCGATGATAGTAGCCCAGAGCAGGGACGCATCTTTATGGAGCAAGCCTCCGAAAGCACACAATAACAAATGTGTTTTGAAACGTCCATGCAGTAACTATGGCCACCTCTCTGCGGATTCCGTGTGTTGAGAAGACAGGTGGAAGATCCCTTCAGATGTGCTGATCAAACACACCCAGCCTCGCCCTGGTTTGCTGAAGGGTTCCACGGTGGGCTGGGGATATCATATAGGGCAGTGGGTGGGTGGTGGAATTTCAGTCCTGTGGTATATTGGCTTGCTTTTGCAGTATTTCCTGCAATGGTGCTGCACCCAAAAGGGAGTGTGGGAAACCTTCGTGGAAGACGAAGTTCAGGAAGATTAGAAACACCACAGGCTGGTAGTGGGGAAACATTTGCTCTTGTTTCAAGAATGGAAGAAGCAGGTTGATAGACACAGGATAAAACAGGTCATATGACATTTAACATTCATGGGGGGATCATAGGAGGACAGCCATGTTAGTCCATGGAGGGGGTGCCCCAAGGGAATGTGAACTGCTCAGTGGGTTCTTAATGCTGTCTTTAAAACCAGCGGGCTTGATCTGTAGTGGAGATAGCAACCCATCACCCTATTTTGTGCCTTCTGCATTCAAGAGAAGAGAAAGGCATCAGTAGGACTGTAGATGGAGGATCAGAGAAGCCTGTGGAGGGATGGTTAAAGGGCTAGCTTTTGTGTGAGGAGACCCAAATTCATCCATTCTCAGCTAACTTCCTCAGTCCAGCCTATTAACTGGCTGGTAGTTGTGGGAAAAAGTCAGAGAAAAGAGTGCCGTATACACTATACTGTCTTGTGCTCCTTGAGGGAGGGCAGGTGGTAAATCTAAAGAATAAAAAAAGCAGATTTTGTCTGGATAGAAGTAAGGTAAGGTAAAGGTTCCCCCCGCACATTTGTGCAGTCGTGTCCGACTCTAGGGGCCGGTGCTCATCTCAGTTTGTTAGCCGAAGAGCTAGCGCTGTCCGAAGACGCTTCCACGGTCATGTGGCCGGCATGACCCGTGCGGAACGCTGTTCCCTACCCACCGAAGTGGTACCTATTCATCTACTTGCATTTGCATGCTTTCGAATTGCTAGGTTGGCAAGAGCTGGGGCGAGTGCGGGAGCTCACTCCGTCACGCGGGGCTAGGGATTCGAACCTCCGAACTTGCAATCTTCCAATTGACAAGCCTGCCGTCTTACCCGCTGAGCCACCACGCCCCCTAGGATAGAAGTAGAAATCATCAATGTTTTTTCCAGTTCTGGCAGCATGAAGGGTTTAAGATAAGTAGGGAATCTGTGGTCCTCTAGATGGGGGCAAACAGCCTTTGGCCCCTAAAATGTTACAGAAATACCACACAGCCACTCTGGCTGGTGGGTAGGAATAGAGGTCAGCAGTTCTGAGCTCTTTTCTGGATGATATAATGCAGCGGTCCCCAACCTTTTTGGCATCATGGACCAGTCATGGAAGACAATTTTTCCATGGACCGGGGGGGGGGGGGCGGCGGGGTTTGCAGGCGGGAGCCAATCGCGCACACCAGGGGCAGGGTTTGCAGGCGGGAGCCAATCGTGGCCACTTCCTAACAGGCCGCGGCCCACAGGTTGGGGACCCCTGATATAATGGACTGCGACTACTTGACAGTATGACCTGTGGTCAGAGAGGGTGAGAGTTGTAACCCGACAATATTTGGGTGGGGGGCCAAATTCCTTTGATTTAAGAAGTTGGAACACATCAAGATTTGCCTGGATGTTGGGACCCAGCTCAACTCTTGGCACCATCACTGGTGTCTCCACCTTCTCCTTTTGGTAGTGGCGTAGTGGGGAGCTGTACTTTCCAAAGTAGACAGGAACTGGCTGGGGAATTCTGGGAGTTGAAGTCCACACGTCTTAAAGTTGCCAAGGTTGAGAAACACTGGTGTAGAGCCTTCCTCTGTGTAGCCGAACGAAACAGTTGGGGTTGGCTTTGTACAATACAGCAAGGAGAGGGGATGAATGAAATGGACAGACTATAATGCCCTTCGCCAATCACCAGTGCCCTGTGAATGGTGTAATAGAAACAGGGAAGTTTCTGAATTATTGTTGAGTTTAACGTACACTATAACTGAAAACTGGTCTCCACAGAGTTTGGCGAAGAAAACCTCATGTACTTCCGCAGTATTTCAGTTGGGAAATTCCTCTATTTCTGCACCTAAAAATCTGAGTCCAGTGCTTTAAAAAGGCCTTTCAGCCATCTTCCTAACACTGAGTTGCAATCTGACTAGCCAAATCCTCCACTCCTAATAATGAAAAACTTAGAAGAGCCTTTTCCCTTCTGACAACTGTGTGACAGTAATCTTGCTTTTTGATTTCCACCTCTTATTGCCCATGTTTAAAGGACTTAGAGGAGATCTTCTAATAGATTATATCTTTTCTCTTTTTCGAAAGGCAGTGCTGGTAGAGTCTTTGAGGCTATTGGCCTCCTGTGTTGTGTCTTAATTAAGTGCTTGTGGTAGCTTATCTTATCTTATCTTATCTTATCTTATCTTATCTTATCTTATCTTATCTTATCTTATCTTATCTTATCTTATCTTATCTTATCTTATCTTTATTTATTTATTATCCCGCCTTTATTATTTTTATAAACAACTCAAGGCGGCGAACATACCTAATACTCCTTCCTCCTTCTATTTTCCCCACAACAACAACCCTGTGAGGTGGGTTGGGCCGAGAGAGAGTGACTGGCCCAAGGTCACCCAGCCGGCTTTCATGCCTAAGGCGGGACTAGAACTCTCAGTCTCCTGGTTTGCCATTGGCTCCTTCCTAGGGCTGAGAGACAGGGACTGGCCTAAGGTCACCCAGCTGGCTTTCATGCCTAAGGCGGGATTAGAACTCTCAGTCTCCTGGTTTGCCATTGGCTCCTTCTTAGGGCTGAGAGAGAGAGACTGGCCCAAGGTCACCCAGCTGGCTTTCATGCCTAAGGCGGGACTAGAACTCTCAGTCTCCTGGTTTGCCACTGGCTCCTTCCTAGGGCTGAGAGACAGGGACTGGCCCAAGGTCACCCAGCCGGCTTTCATGCCTAAGGCGGGACTAGAACTCACAGACTCCTGGTTTCTAGCCCAGCACCTTAACCACTAGATCAAACTGGCTCTATTTCTTCCCATGATTAAAATAATAGTAATTGCATAGTGACCCATATTTGTCTCTGTCTTCAGCTGGTAGAAAGACAAGTATAATTTGCCGTTTGCAACTGCAGCCATCAATTTGCAGAATGCTCTGGAACTGGGGCTGAAACACCTGTGAAATGTGATGGACACTCGTGCATGTTGTCTTGGTGGCCAGCGATGTCCTTCCAGCTCCACGAAAGCTGAAATAAAATTCTAGAACTTGTAACGCTGGAATCTGACTGTACTTGTTAGCTTGGGCGTAAAACACTGCAAAATATCCAGTGGAAAGTCACGTTAGGCTTTTAAGAGACCTTCACAAAGCTGCTTGAAAAAGTCAAATGAAGAGTGAAATTCCCTGGATATTTCAGTCTCATGGTTTTCATGATTGAAACTTCCCTTTGCTGGAAACATGCGAAGGAGTTGGGAATGCCAGGTACCTTTATAATTTGATCCTGGTCAAAAATGTATAAAGGGGTATCAAAGGTTTGTTGGAAATATTCCCAAGGCGAAGGAACTTTTTACCATCTCTGGTGGACTTGTGGAAAGGCTAAAAAATTTTGGGAGCAAATATGTATTATGATTCAAAAGAGTCTTAAAGTGGATATACAGATGAAATCAGAACCTATTGGGTTTGATGGACCAACAATTTGAGAAACAACATGGGACTTTGTTTTTCATATATGATAACAGCAGCAAGACTTTTATATGCACAAAGATGGAAAGACGTACAAATCCCCACAAGGGACGAATGGATGGTCAAATTAATGGAACTGGTGCAAATGGCAAAATTGACAGCATTGATAAAATACCGAGACTGGATTTGTTTCTACTTGGAAACCGCTTTTGGATTACTTGCTGGTAATGGGAAAAAAATGAAGTTTTAATGTTGGGTTTTGATGTTTAAATTGCATGTTTTTATAGAAATCATGTTAGCAAAAGTTAATCTAATGGTAAGAAATTAAATTTGTATAATAAGCATTTATATCTGTGTTGGAGAAGGTCAGAAGTCACCTCCTCTTTATATTTTCATTCTATTTCTGCATTTTCTTAATTTTTCTTTTTTCTTGAGTTCTGTATTCTAGCTTTTCTGTATTCTATATTTTGTATTTTAATTTTACTGTGAAAATCTAATAAAGTTCTAATTAAAAAAAAAGATAATTTGATCCTGGATCCCAAGGTGAGGGGAGGAATTTTGAAACATACATGGCTAGCATCAAAAGGCTGAGAAGAGACACTGGTGGGGGTAAAAGGAAAAGGTGGTAGACAGAAGGGAAGGTCAATCCGTGCTGCTTTCTGAGAGTGATTCTGTTTGAAAGGCATAAAGTCATTTGGCCTTTGCTGTTCATCAGCCTTTCAGCTGCTTGATCAAGAATGAAGTCTTTGGTGGAGGAACTGATTTAGCGTGCCTCTTCCTTGGCAGGAGATTAAGCTGATCATATGGGGGTATGTATGACTATCTTCTCTGTGTATGACTCGTCAATTGTTTTCTTGTGGTGTACCAGACCTACCTTGGTGCTCACTGAGAATTACTGTTCTCATGAGACAGTTCCCAGAATTTTGAGAGTGTGGAATAGTAGCCTGGAGCAAATTGTGTCTCTTAAATGCTATTTACAGTGAGTTTCTGTGTAGATTTGCAGTAACCCATCCTTGTCTGGAAGGGGTTGGTCTGCTCAGATGAAGGCAGTGATTGAATAGCAACTGAGGAACAGGCTTTTTGAGGGTTCCAGCATGTATGTGTGAGAGAATGAGAATGAAAGAAATGGCTGGGGGTGATAGATTCCTATCGCATTTAGACAGCCAAGGTGCCAATGCAGCTTTCATGAGATATCAGGGGGGAGTACAAATTCAAACGAGTAAGCAGCATCTCATGAAAGCACACACAAAGTGAATGGGAAGCTCTGGCAAAGCTTGGCTCCACATGTACTGGCTGTGTTCACACAACCTACTAAGCCAAAGAGCTGGCAAATGCATTCATGTAACATGCTAAGCTTGATTTCATTTGTTGGTGGCTTAGTCTACTGTGTGAACCCAGTCCCTTTGTGTGAGCCTAGAGAAAGAGCTCTATCAGGGCGAACAAAGCCCACATTTCTTCACTGTGTTCTATCTTTCCTCCTCTTGTGTAAGGTTCTATGTGTGGACCTAAATGCTGTGGCGGGTATACAGCTGTATAAATCCATTCCAGGCAATACAATCTTGGGATTTAGATGTTCAGGGGGCAGCTTACGAGCCAGTCCTGACACAATGGACGCTGGGGGGAAGGGGAAGGCCCAGGTATTCAGAGATCGCAGACATCTGCAGAGCTGAGCTCTGATCTGCGGAAGGCTGTGAGAGGAGACAGTATAGATGGACTCACTGTCCAGATTTGCATTTCAAAAACAGTCTTGCATTTTCTGATATGATGGGAAGGGAGGTGTGAGGAGCGTTCAGCTGTCTGGGTTGGACATGCCAAAGAATTAATGTCTCCCACTACCACCACCTTATCCTAGTTTTGGCTTTTCATGATTGAAAAGCTGGCCTTCCCAATTTCTCAAACTCATTCCTCAGTTATTTTCCCAGTCCAGCCCTTTATACATTTTTTTAAATGTTGAAGCAGCAGAGAATATTTTCCCCATCTTTCTCAGGAGTGATTTTCAAGGTTTCTCACAACAATAAGATGGCGATGGTGCTAAAGTCAACCACTGAGCTTCATGGCTGAACTGTGGGTGTGGAGGAGTTTTGGTGTTAATTGTTAAAGAGGTTTATGTCATTTTAATGTCATGGATTTTTTGGAAGAAGAAAGAAACTTCTTTTGGAAGAAGTTTTGCCATTGTGAGCTGCCCAGAACCTTGCAAAGTGGGAGGCGCACATGTATTGCAAAATGAATAAACAAATACCCAACTGTCTTAATTGACATCTGCATGAGTTTTGATCAGCTGAAAAGATGCCCCGGTTTTCATCAGGCTACAGGTTTGTGTCATTCTAAAGCAACAATTTAGGAAACCAAGATTGGAAGCATCATCTTCTGGTAGGCCAGCTTTCTCCAACCTGAAAAGCTACCAAATGTATATGGAGACTTCAGCTCCCAGGATTTTCAGCAATGACTGTGCTGGCTGAGGAATTCTGGGAACTGAAGTGCAAATACCTGGAGCGTTACTCAAGTTAAGAAAGGCTTGTGAGAACCAAGAACCAAAAAAGAATGCCTCTCCTGAGAGATCTGTGCCTTAATCTGGGTTCTGTCATATCTTGCATTTATGTAGCATGACACCTGTGTAGATGCTGGAAAAGACCACTGAGGCTGTGAAAGCCAACTTTTAAACGAATTAAGTCATCCAGCCTCTGGTTAAAGATACTCAGCTATAGAAACTCGTCATCTTTTTTTGGAGGGGAAGTAGCTATTAATATGTCAATCAATTTTACTATTAGGAACTTCTACCTAAGATCAAACAAAAGGAAGTCTCCCTCATCTATTTTCCTTTAATCCGTCAAGCAAATCCTTCATTCCGTTGCACGATGTCAGCATGACATCCATTTGTGGCGTGAGTTGAGTTTTTCTTTTTTCTTTTTAAACCAGCATTCTTCAGCATTGTTGACAACACTGTTCTTTTTGCAGTGGGTGCCACCAAGCAGATGGCCGATCTGTTTCTCCATCTGAGTCTTCCGCTATTGCTTAGGTTTTCTTGGTTTTGGCTAGGAAAAAGAGGGAGCAAGCTAGTGGGTGTTAAGGAAGGCCTCACTGGGATTTGATTGCTTACTTCAACATTCTTTTTGCATATTGAACTTTTAGTGCAGGTTATAGTGGTTATAGTGCTTAAGACTCTTGAGAGTCCCTTGGACTGCAAGGAGGTCAAACCAGTCAATCCTAAAGGAAATCAACCCTGACTGCTCATTGGAAGGACAGATACTGAAGCTGAAGCTCAAATACTTTGGCCACCTAATGCGAAGAGAGGACTCACTGGAAAAGACCCTGATGCTGGGAAAGACTGAAGGCAAAAGGAGAAGGGGACGGCAGAGGATGAGATGGTTAGATAGCATCACTGATGTAATGAACATGAATTTGAGTAAACTCCGGGGGACAGTGGAGGACAGGAAGGCCTGGCGTGCTATGGTCCATGAGGTCACGAAGAGTCGGACACGACTAAACGACTGAACAACAACAACAACGTCAACTCCCAGACTTATAAGCAAGGGCTAGGGAATTCTGAGAACTGAATTCCGTACATCTTCAAGTTCCCTAGTTGGAAAACACTGCTTTATATAGAAACTCCAGCCAATCCACATTGACACATGTCCAGGGATGCCACCAGAACTTGCCACCTGCAGGACCTCTGGGTGGGACCTAGGATACCCCAAAATGGAAAAGACCCTGATGCTGGGAAAGACTGAAGGCAAAAGGAGAAGGGGACGGCAGAGGATGAGATGGTTAGATAGCATCACCAATGTAATGAACATGAATTTGAGTAAACTCCGGGAGACAGTGGAGGACAGGAAGGCCTGGTGTGCTATGCTCCATGAGGTCACGGAGAGTTGTACACGACTAAACGACTGAACAACAACAACAACAATAGTGGTTATCAGATGTGGTAAGCTGGAAGGTTTTGGCCTGGCTTCATGTGTGTGTGTCTGTTTATGGAAAGTTAGAAATGAGGGTTAAAAGGTAGAAATGGGTATGGTTCCCCTTGCTAACAGCTCATGTTGCTGAAAATCAGTCGGGGCATGCAAAATAAGGGATGGAGACTATGGGATTCCCACTTCCACAGTCAGCCATAAATCATGGTTTACAAACCAAAGTGGCTGGGTATGCACAGTGTACTAGGCCAAAAATAAAACCACCTTGGGCCTGAGCACAATGGGTGAGCTTGGTCAGAATCTCCTGGATAACCTTCATCAACTAGGCACGTTCAAGATCTGTGGATTCAACTCAGAGTTCTCCAACCAGCATGGCCATAGCAAGTTTGGGATAAGGCTACTCTAGGGGTAAACCCCACCATCTTGAAAAGAGACCTGAATGTACTCGGCACACAATCCTGCCAGCTCATGAGGGAAAAGGATCAGCTGAAGATTCTCCCTGCTGCAGCATATATTGTATGTTGCAGCCCTACTTGTATCCACTGTGTTGAAAACTTTCTACTCTGAATCTTGCACAGGCAAAGTTCTGGTTATGAAATAGTTGGGAGAGAAGGCTGTAGTCTTTCCCCTCAAGAGCACACGCGTCCTAGTGTGTGTGTCTTGAATGCTCAGCATTCCTGCCTTTAGCTGGAAGATTGAAGCAGAAGGCCACCTTATTTCTGGTGGAAGTCCATCAGAATGAGCAGTGGTCCTCCTGCCTTGACCAATTACATCCCATTGTCAGGTGGCTGCCAGACCATTCTGGATCCAGGACTTCTATGGTTGAAGATCTCTCTAAACTCCTAGGACAGCCACAGACCTCACTGGCCATTTCAAGGAACCTGCCCCACAGGTTGTGAAAGACTCGCCAGACAAGGCCTTTCTCAGGGGTTTCCCAGCATCCCCTTATCTCAGTACCAGTTAGAATAGGATTAGAGTTACATGAAAAGGTTTCTCTTAGCAAGGTCAACACGCCTGTTTTCCACTCTGAAATTCCCATTGCTTCCTACTTAAGATTTTGCCTTGGAGGGCCTCTTCTCTCCCCCCCCCCCCACTTTAGACCTTTGTGCTTATTTTGTCAAATTTCTCCTGACTTGAGGCATCTCCTCAGCCTTCTGGCTTCACATATTCCTAGTCAGCTCTAAATGCTATGCCATCGTTCCTCTGAATTGCTACAAAGTGGAGAGCGATAGATGGCATGAAACGGGCCTATTTTTACAACATTACTTTATGAAAATCCAGTGGTCAGGCTTTGGCAACATTCCAAGATGTGATTAGATGCTGAATTCAGGGATATGAAGGAAGACAGGCCAGTTATTGATAAAATAGTCTGGTTTGTTTGTTTTTGCCCCCATGTGATTGAAAAATCTTTAGCTTTTGTTTTAGATTGTGTATATTTATATCAACATGGGTGTTATTTCTCTATCTGATTTATAAGATGTCAAGTCTCTTTTGAAAATGCAGTATTTTCTCAAGCAGTATATAGAAACGTGTCGTATTAAAATTATTTTAAAAATAATAAGCAAGAATAAAGCAACAACATTGTGTAATGTAGTTGTATGGCTTGGGTATAGGGGCTGAAAAGGAGTGTAAATATATGTGTGTGTGTGTGTACATGCATACATATATGTATCAAAAACACACACAACACAATATGTGCATATTTACTCTCAGGCTAGTGTGCATTGGCCTGGAACTTCACTGTAAAACTGAGTGTTGTTATAATTATCTAAAAGACAAAATATATATTTAAAGTTACATACATATTTAAAGTTAATATATATTTAAAGTTAAATAATATTGCATTCAGAAGCAAAGCCTAAGGCGGATACAGAAAAACATTGTTTGCTCAAACTAGCCAAGAAATAAGTTTTAATCCCTTTTTAGGGATCTAAGTAAGTAAATATAAATATATGTTATTTAAAAAAGCCCTGGGAAGAAAAAAGTTCTTGTGTGAGGCAGGTTCCCTGGACAGTATTTCATGGTTGGGGAGTCACTACCTAAAAGTCCCTATTTAAGCTGATTCCTTTGAGTTTATCAAAGAACAAACTGTGTGAAAGTAGCCTTGATAAATTTCCTTTGAAACACTCAATAAAATACAGCATTGGTAGTTCTTTTCCAGCTTTTATTGTACCACATTCCTGTTAGTTTTTCTTAATTGCTCATCTTTATATATCACCGATGTCTCTAGTTTTAGTTATGGATTATAATGCTTTAATCACTTTTAATAAGACTAATACAGGGAAAAAATGTGTACTATATGTAGGGTAGATTTATGCCCCAGGGCTATTCATCATTAGTAGGTGTGCAAATGAAAAGGCAATTAGACATAGACCTCTGAGAGCAGGTGTGTAGATCTTTTTTTCCCCTCACCAAGGGACGCGTGTGGCAAAAGTATTGTTATTCTTAATAATGTTTGTCCCACATGGTTACGGGCTCAATTGTTTTTGCACAGCACTTGGGTAGTTCTCACAGCGAAGCTGTCAACACATAACGCCACAAGGAGTGGTAAAAGTTTGGTGGCGGATATTCAGTAGTAGCAGAATGCAAAAAAACAACTTGAAGGAATAGATTGCTACAAGTCTCTCTGTCCCGCTGGAGAATAACTCCCACCAAATCTCCAATTTGACCCTCCGTCTGTGCCCAAGAATTAAATTGGTTCCATAATTAACATAGTGCAGTGGGTTGTTTTCCCCCGATATACTTTCTTTTTCTTTAAACGAAGCACTCGGCATGAGAATAATCCCCATTCCTCCCCTATTCTCAAACGCCGATGATGAATTTAGCAGAGTAGGTGTATTCTGCTCAACCAGAACAACCATTGGCGATCCCTCGTAGCCGAGTAAGATTGTCTTCCAAAGGTAAAATTTTAACGGTGGATCCGTAAGTGGCTGTAAAGGCCAGTTCTGGATCTGCACAACCTCCCACAATGAGGGCATAGGTTTCCAGAACAATACCTGGGATCATTCAATTTCAGTTCTTTCCTTGTAATGTAATGCAGCAATGTGGTGAACTTGGAGAAGATGGGGCAGGTATTAAGGAATGAAACCATGTTTTTTTTTTTTCTGGTGTTGGCATATTTGTGGAAAGGAGCTTGGTTGGTCAGAAAGTTAAGGACTTTACCAGCTCCTGCAGTAGGATTTCTACTCACCCATTTGTGAAGCTGATGGCAGTGTTGGAAAAACTCACTGTTTCTCCCTCATGAGGTCCCAAGACCATCTCCCCAGATGTTCCTTTTCCATTGACTGGATCCTGACTTGGTAGGGATGAAAGTGTGCCAGAGGCACTGTCACACGATCCTCTTTTGACGGTGGCTTCTTCCAGATGAAAGTTCTTGGCCAACCTTGTCTGGGCTGGGAAGTTAACCAGGGTTGGAACTGGTGAGTACTTGAATAGGAAACTCTCGTGGAATCCCTGGGCTGTAGGCTAGACTGGGAAATTGCTTGGGACGGGAATGCCAATAGTTCCTCTTGGGAGTGGCTGGTGCCATGAATCCCGCCTTATTATTAACATCTTTCTATTTGGATTTTATATGTAAATTGTTGTTGTTGTAATTTTATATTTTTAACTTGTTGTTGTGAACCGCCCAGAGTCCCCTGGTATGGAGGAGATGGGCGGTGATACAAATTTAAATAATAAATAAATAATCAATCAATCAATCAATCAAAAACCGTCTCAAAAACAATAGCAGGTCACTTCTGTATTGTCAAAGAAGCTATGTGTAGTCCCCCAAAGTTACACTTAACCCAAGGGACTCTTTACCTTTTATCTTGAAATGCCTTTTCTGTTCGTTTATTTATTTATAAAACACATAGTCCTATCTAAATGGTGGTCCTATGAACAGCAATAACAGTAAAAAAAATCATAAATATGATGTATTATAAACATTCAAAAATTAAGCATAATGTAGTCCTGCCTACTCAGGCACAGATGGCATCGGATTATACACCGGTCACAGGATGTAGCAAGGGATGAAGAAGAGGTGGGGAAGAATTGATTTTGTCAGCAGCTACTCTCCTCCCTGGATATTGAATTGAGTAATATATTGTGGTGAATCTTTTTTTTTTTTTTAACCTTTGTGAATCTTGCGCAAACTTTCTACAGAGACCGCCTTTGGAATTTCAGAGCAGCTTTCTGTAAAAGGTTGTCATTCTTGGTTTGCCACGAAATAAGAACCGTGGGGTTCCCTACAGAATCGTTGTTACAACTTAGAGCAGTCTGGTTAGGGTTCCGGGTTTTCTGAACAAGGCTGGCTTTCTCTCTCTCTTTCAGAAAGAGTGACCAGGCTGAGTGGCTGCGTGTTCCTGGTTCTTCTGATACCATGGATTTTCCACCTCTCGTTCTGGACGGGGTTGCATTCCCCAGACAGAATTGGTTTGGTTTACAATTTGGGGGGGTCCTCTTGGACTTCCAACTCCTGCTTGAAGAGTGGGGGCAGCTCTGGCCAGGAAGGCCTTTACCCAGATTCATCTGGTGTACCAATGGCATCCTTTCCTGGACCAGGAGTCCCTTCTCACGGTCATTCATGCCTTAGTTGCATGGACTGTCACTGTGTGTTCTACCCATGGTTGCCCTTGAAGACCACTCAGAAGTTGTAGCTGGCCCAGAATGCAGTGGAGATATATGTATACACACACACCTCATCTCTGCTGCATCAGCTGCATTCCTTATCAGTAAGCATTTAGATGCAGTTCAAGGTGCTGGTTGTTACCTATAAATTCCTTCACAGCATAGGGTCTGGGTATCCACACCTCTCCCATTGTTTCTGCCCATCTGGCAAGATCCATCAGAGTGTCCTGCTTCAGTTTCCATCTTTAAATCAATGCCACCTGATGGAACCCAGGAGTCATCCCTTCTCTGTTGTAGAACCTGCCCTCTGGAATAGTATCTCCCCTTGAGGTTTGAGTAATCCCGATCCTGCTGACCTTCAAATGGGCCTTGAAGACCTGGCTGTTTTCCCCGGCCCTGGGTTAGGTTCAGTAAGGGTTCCCTGAGTGAGGTTGTGTTGGAGTACGTTTGTTTCCTGGTTATAGCCGTCTTTTATCTTTTTTATTGTATTGGGTTTTGTTTTTAACGTGTACGCCACCCAGAGTCATGACTTGGGCAGCCTTATAAATTAGATAGGTAGATAGATATGGATGGATAGGGTTCCTTGCAGAATCATGTCAATTGATCTGGGGTTCCTTGCAGAATCCCCTCCAGGTTGCAGACATTTTAGTCACCTTGCTTGGAATGCCCCATATTTTCTGACTTTCCCACCCAAATGTTGTAGCAGATTGCATGAGAACAATTTATTTAAAGCAGTGTTTCTCATCCTCGGCAACTTTAAGATGTGTGGACTTCAACTCCCAGAATTCCCCAGCCAGCATGAACCCAGCCAAAGATGACTTAGAAAGCATTGGTGATCATCGCTGGGAAACTTCAAATAATTCCCTTAGACTTTTTTTTTTTGCAAGTCTGGACTTGTCTGCCTTGCATGATGAAGTGATCACATGAGCAGCCATGAGTCACCGGGACTTGAACCCTCGCCAGCTGATCTGCAGTTCCTCTTCCTCTTCCTTCTCTCTTTCTAGGCAGCAATTCTCTTTTTCAGGAGTGGCCATCCTCAGGCCAAAGACTGCATCTGACTCCCAAACATATTTTCATGACGACTGTACTACAGTATCCTCAATTAGTGTTGCAGTTTCCTTGCATTGTGAGGCGGGAGTACACACTGTAGGGTGGGACCTAAAATAAGCGTAACATAGTTCGTTAAAACACACAGGCACACACATTTCCCACCCATTCCAAACCCAAGGAATAAGAACAAAAAGACATGGTGATTATCAAATGTACCTCCCATCCATCAAAAGGTTGCACACCGCCTTGTCCATGGTATGTACAAATTACCAACTTTCTCCAACTTCTTGCTCTCCTAGAAAATGTTCACACAGATCCAGAATTCCTAGCTAGCATATCTGTTGGAAAAGTTTGGTTTAGAGGCCAAAAATGAGAGGAAGCACGAACAGTTCATTTAAAAACAACAACAACAACAACAACAACAACAACATCTCCCCTTCTTCTGACTTTAGAATCTGATGTTATTCGGCAAAGCTGAGTGTCAGGAGATTCAGTATGCAAAAAAGTTATTTTCAGAATTGCTCATAGCTAAACAGTGGAGAAGTCCCTCCATGAGATGGTCTGATGGACACCAAGCAAGGTGGTTTTCGTAGGGGATTTGGGAAATTCATAGAAGCTGGGGTTATTACAGATAGTCCTCATTTAATGACCACAAGTGGGACCAGAATTTCAGTTGCTAAGCGAAGTGATCATTAAGTGAATCCGACCCGATTTTACAAACTTTTTTGTGGCGGGCGTTAAGCAAATCTCTGCGGGCGTTAAGTGAAGCACATGGTTGTTAAGCAAATCACGTGGTTCCCCATTGATTTTGCTTGCCAGAAGCTGGCCAGGAAGGTCTAAAATGGCGATCATGTGACCACAGGACGCTGCAACGGTCATAAATGGGAACCAGTTTCCAAGCGCCCAAATTGTGATCATGTGACTGCAGGGACGCTGCGACGGTCGTAAGTGTGAGGACCGGTCACAAGTTGGTTTTTCAGCACTATCGTAAGTCCGAACTGTCACAAAACGAATGGTTGTTAAGCGAGGACTGCCTGTAGTGGCTGCAGCCATGATAGCTTCTTACTGCAATAGTTACATGTTCTCTCCAGCATCAGAGGAAGTAAGCCCCACCATGCCAGTATCTGCGGACTCTCCTTGTGAGCTTTCTATAGGTCATCTGGTCAGCTGTGGGAACAGAATGTTGGACTGGATGGGACTTTGGTCTAGTTTAGCTTGTTGCTTCCTATTGGAGAAAGGCTAAATGCAACAGAGAACGTTGTACCCCTCCGGAGGAGTCACTGCTCAATGGCAAAGTGGCGCCATTGTACGCAAAAATCCAAAATTGAATCTTCACATCTCCAGGAAGTGCTTGGGTAGAAGAACTGTCAGCTGGAGAGCTCCTTCTGGTCACTATAACCGAATACTGAGCTAGATATAAACCAGAGCATGACTCATCCTCCTACGGATTGTTGCACCTGCTAGGTTTCAGAAGGACTAGTTAAGCCCAAAAGTAATAGCAAAATAGTTTTGACTTTGATTGTGGTTTGATTGTTTTCTCTTAGGAAGAAGCTCTCTCTCTATATATAGAGCTTCTTCCTAAGAGAAAACTACCTCTCTTTCTTTCCAGCCTCTCAAAATATTTTGGGAAACATAAGCCTTTTTTTTTTTTTGCCTCCTCTTCTTCCTCCTCCCCGCTCCAGCCTTTCGCTATTTATGGCTGAATGGCGTCAGGACTACCACGCAACCTGATTACAGAACAATTTGCAGCACAACAGAATCCAAAATAGTACGAGAGAGTTGTCTGTGGTCTGATAACAACAGATGTTCCTCTTGCTGGCACCTGGGACACTGCAAGGTGTTCCCAAGGCAGGCTAGGTGGAGGAGGGAATAGCCGGAGTCATCTTGGCATGTGCAGGGCATTTTGTTCCGTTTCCATTCCAGAAAGGACCTACCAGATTTGTGTTCCCCAAATCAATATGCACAACAGCGTTGTTATTCCCCCCCCCCCGTTGTTTTCTCTTTTCAGAACTTTGCAAGACAGTTTTTTGTACAAAGCTGGCTACAACAGTGTACATGATTTTTAAAATAGCACATGTCAGCATAAGATATGTTATGAATTGTTGAGGTTTCTTTAAGCTGCAGTCAGAAACAGAAGCAAGATGGAGCACATTGGTGGGGAGGGGTGAATGACAAATGGAGAGAAAATGAAATTGACAGAGCCATCTCTCCCTGATTCCCCCCCCCCACCAAAGGTTGAGCACCCATGTTCTAAACATATCTAATCATATTCCAACAATATTATGAAACCTCTAAGTTGGACTAGATTCGCTCTGGAAATGCTTTAATGCAACTCTTTAGCTGCTAACAACTAGAGGACTTATGATGCTAATACTGTAAGTGTTAATGGTCATGTAAAATGTAGCTGGTACTTTTTGCAGCCAGCCACTTTAGACATTGCTGCTGGTTAATTTTTGTAAATGCATGCCATTGCTGGAATGTCCTCCTCCTCGGCTTTCTAAGCCCTTTTTTCTTGTTTCCACAGCCGTCCAAAAGACACCGAGTCAGCCTAAATGGTGCAATGGCGCCCTGGTCTTTGGAGGACATCGTGTAAGTTGTATTTGCTTGTTCATGCGTTGTTGATGCGAGTTGGCGCAGCCCTTCATATGGTGATGGCCACATTGCTGTCACCTGAGATCTTTGGCCATGTTAGCTGAGGCTGATGAAAATTGGATGGGGAGTTACTGCTTCTTCTTCTTCTTGGCGATCACTCATAGCCGAGTAAGATTGTCTTCCAGGGGTAAAATCTTAACAGTGGATCTGTAAGTGCTGGAGTTGCATACGGCTTCCATCCCCTGTTGTTGTTTGAACAAGTAGTCAGGACCTCTCAGAGAAGAAAGGTAGCACTGACACTTATAATGGTTTCTAATGGTTCATCCCGATAAAATAAGACAGCCAACCCCCAGCAAATCCTTAAGATTCTTTTTATGAGATTCCCTGTGTTCCCAGTTTTCCGAAGGTGCTGGAAACACCTTTTTTTTGCTTCAGCCAGAACCAAGAACATCTAAAAATGATCGACCGCTGACTTTTGGTCTCAGCTAGCAAAGTTCTTCTTCTCCTTTATTCCCTGCTTTGAGAAACCATCCGGAGAGCTAGCATTTAATTCCAAGTTTTTAGATTACGAATTTCCTCTAGGAATTTTAAAGGCTCCTTCACAAACTTAGAACTGGTCCTAATCTGCTTATCCTAGATCCAGTCTAGGATAAGCCTGGGAGTTGTCCTTCAATGGAAACAAAAAGGATCTCTGTTAGAGAGAAAACACATACTCCCCAGGCTCTTGGAGTGTGATTAAAACAGGATTCACTTGGGCTTAGGACAAGCAAAATACGTTTCTGCTCTGAGTTTCGAAACAATTGAAGACAGCGCTGGATTAAAACAAGGAAGCAAGGTTTTGATTGATTTATTTTTTTAAGTCTCTGAGGTCAGGGGAAGGTGGCCAATGGCAGAGTTTGAGGAACAGGAGTTTTCAACAAGGTTTGAAAAATGCCCCTGGTCTGTGCTGCCAGAGATGTCTGGGTGGGTGGAGAGGGATTATGTATGTGCAATCAGCACATCCTCCTGGAGAAAACAGGGTTAAAATGTTATGCTGTCTTTATAATAAGAATATAAACTGGGACTGTGTGGGTGTTGATTGTCACAGGGTCCCTAAAAAGACTGAGCAGCGAATGGGAAGCCTCCAAGTTGAATTTTCCTTTTTGCCCCCAATTGACTTGATGTTCCTGAGCAACCCGCTTATCACAGGGTGTGAATTTGCACCCTTTGTTGACATTTTTTAGTAGGTGTTAGAAGCAAAGTCTCTGAAGTTCAGCTAAGTTCGTACAACCTGCTAAACCCAATTAACGAAACACAAGCTTGCTGGGCTCAAACAGACCATATTATGGCTTCACACAATGACCTGGTTCACTCATCATACTAAGACAATGGCTTGATTCTCACAACAGGTGGAATCACCTACCACCCAACCTCATTTTTGCCTGGACTGTGCAAATGCAATTGTGGCTGTGGAGAGTCCCCTGTACTCTTTCTTCTGCAGTCTGAGAAGTCTGTCAAATGTATTCATGGTGCACTTTTTAATTTGCAGTATAAATAAATAATAGAGGGGAGGGAAGAAGAATTAGGTCGGCCCTAGGCAACCTGTAAGTCTCCAGATAGTGCTGAACTTCAGTTCCCAGCATTCCTAGAAGCCTGATCAGTGATGAGAGCTGCTAGGAGTTGTAGTTTGAAAACATCTGAAGAACCAGTGATTCTCCACCCTGGCCTGCTTTGACCAACAACAAAGCTCCCAGGCACTGCAAGGCTTTCTGGGTATAGCACCTGGTACATTTCACTGAATAGCATGTAACATTGGTGGCATCATCTGGCAGGTTTTTCACTGCGTTGGTAATCAGCTTCCTCCTTCCTGCCCCATATGCTGGAGAATGAAGGAGTTTGTGAACACCCTGCTATGTTGCGATCAGGTCTGACCCTGCTGTGGTTATCTACTCTGAAGCTAGGAATAAAAGACATCCTATAACAGGGTTGAAAGTTGACATTCTGATGGTTGGTCAGATTTGGCTGGATAGAAATTAGGAGCTCGCCCTGTCCGGGAGAAATCTTTCCACTTTGGACACTGATGCGTGGCCCCTTGCTTTGGCAATACATCATCAGCGGCTGGCAGTGGGTCAGTGTGATAACCTTGGATCATTCCACCTTGCTAACTGTTTTATTTATTAATTGGGAATGAAAACAAGACCAAAACATCATAACGAGACAATAACAACGATAGGAGCCAAGATAAAACCAAGCAACACAATCAACATAACCTAGATATGGGCTCAGCCACACACCTGGGGCCGAGGCTCAGCAATAGAACCAGGTCTTTAGGGCCTTTTGCAAAGCCAGTAGGGTCGGGGTAAGTCTAATCTCCGGGGGAATGATGTTCCAGAGGGTGGGCGCCATGACCGGAAAGGCTCGCCTCTGGGAACCTGCCCGATACTCCCTAATGGACTTGGAGCATGCCTCTTCTGTTGGATCTCACATGACAGGTAGACAGAACTGGAGGGAGACGGTCCCGCGAGTAACCTGGCCCCATGCCGTGAAGGCTCTTGTTTTAATTCATGCTTTGTGAAGCGGTAGGGCCCCGTTAATACCTGCATTATGGTCCTCCTCCATTGTATCTATTCTCTTCCCCAACCACAAAGAAAGTAAGTGAAACCTAGCTGGCTTAGGCTCCAAGGTCTGCTTGATTCATCCTCTTCCCACAGCAGCCAGCGAGATGCTTCTGGGAAGCGCATGAGCAGGACATGAGCACACCAGAGGCCTCCTTTTTCGGTTTCCTAGCAACTAGTATTGAGAGAGATGCTGCTTCTGATACTAAGAAAGCATATAGGCATTGTGACTAGTAGCTATTGATTGTCTATGTCAGTCTCACGTCCCCTTTAAAGCTACAAAAGTCAGCGGCTTGTCTTGTCGTGCAGCCTTGCTAGCCCGGCAGACTGTAATTTCCAGAATGTCAGCCAACATAGTTTCACGGAAGCTTTTCTGATATGCCCTTGACACCTGCGGAGAGAAATTAAGGACCTCTTCTGGCAGAACTAAGTTTTAGCTGGCACGGAGGAGAAAGAGGTGGGCTGTGGGACACGTTCTTGAACTCTTTGGGAGGAACCGAGACGTGCACGTCGTACGATGCTGGCTCAGCTCCTAGGGATGCTGTTTGGGACTCGCCCCTTGCATAAGATGGGCTGTTGCCTTCTATCTGTCGACGCTCCCCAAGAGCCTTCAAGGCAGCTTGGTGAAGAGCAGGGTTGGGAAACCTGCAGCCCTCCAGAGTGGTTGCTGAACTACAGTGTCCATCAGCCACAGCCCACACAGCCAGTGAGAAGATGTGCTGGAAGTGATAGTTCAGCAACATCTGGAGGCCCACAGCTCTCCCTCCTTCCTGATATAGACCATATTGTAGCCCGGGCCTGGACATTTGGGCCACCTCAACAGTCCTGATTTTTTTTTATTGGAAGTCCTCCGTTTCTAGGGGCTGATTGCTACATTTTTAAAGGCTGCAATACCTCAGCTTGTTCTCTCTCGCCCCCCCCCCCCCCCCCCCCGTATAAATATTTAACACATTTCTACCCCTCCACAATCATAATGACTCTTGGCAGGGTAAATATCTCTCCAGGATGAGTGCGTAGCCACACATATGCGAAATACATGTTTGAAAGCTTCTCTTCTGCTCTGAAATCCAAAGCTGGCAGCTTGAACTAGACAGTCCGGACTTGGCAACCGCTTGATGTAAACCGGGAGCGTAAAGCTGCTTACATGCTTTGATATTAAAGCACATGCGCAGCCTTTTCTCACTTCCAGAAAGTATGATCAAAACATTGAGTCCTCCTCTGCCTTGACAGATTCCACACGCGAAGCCACCTCTTTGTAACTGGGTGTTACAGGAAGAATTTTAGGAATGTCCTTTTATTAGTATTGGTCAGTCGGTTACTGGGGGAAACTGCCTCTTTTTTTTTTTTTGGTGAAGCTGGTTATGGGTGCTTTGCGATGGAAATCATTCTTTGGGGGGGGTCTTCAGCAGGATTTGAGCAATCACAATTCATATGTGGGTTAGGCTGACTCTACGTGCCTTTTTCTGAGACAGGAGGGCAGATCGAAGTCTCTGTGGTATGTGATGGATGGGCGTGCAGTCAGTCAAGCCATGTTTATTGGCCCGGGATGGTTGTGCAATTCTCCATCCCTCCCCTCCTCCATTTTGGGGAAAGTGTGGGAGGATGGAAATAGAGGACCAGCTGCTGCAGAGCCTGGCATTGTGGACAAGGCTTGGCTAGAGGAAATGTCCCAGGATGTTGAGAAAGAGACTGTAGCTTGGTGATAGAACATCCATTTTTCAAGCAGGAAGCTTCTGCTTCATCTGCTTCAAATTCCGACTTCACTAGTTGAAACAAAGAGAGGCCATGTTTTATGGCTGGGTGGCTCCATTCCCCCCCCCCCCCCAGTCTCAGAGGAAGGGAATTCTGGGGGCTGCAATCCAGCACACCTGCAGTGCAAGTTAGAGAAAATGACTTTAAACCTAGCACAGTCCTGTTCAGGCAATTAAGTGCTTATACAAGTTGGAGGTGGCAACTTGGAGGTGTTTCTCACCCACACAATATTTTTTCTTTTAAAACTATTGATTGTTGTATGGATGTAGTTGAATTGTTCAGCCATTGAAAGCTAAAAGGATCTTAGTTGGTAAAATTAGTGGACTCCTTGCAAATCCTGTAGAGTAGTGACAGTTCTAGTCAGTTCATATTTGGTAAAAGAAAAAAAGAACACTTAGTTGATCTGATTCCTTCTTCTCCTTGCCTGTCTTTCCTCCAGGCTGGCAGACTACTATTGAGAGCATGCAGGGGCCCAGGGAGCACCAGTGGAGCGGGTGTGTGACGGCGTGGGGGCTGCTCTAACGGCTGGGCGTGCTACAATATGGGCCAGTGTGTCACCAAGTGCAAGAATCCTTCTTCCACTCTGGGCAGCAAAAATGGCGATCGGGAGGCTCATGGCAAAGCTCACGGGAAGCGGGGCACAAATCACAAGGAGGAGTTCAGCCTTGTTGGCAGGAAACCCTCTGGGGATATTCTGGTCAACGGGACAAAGAAGGTGGAAGCTGCTATAGAATCCAGCCAGCCTCCAACTTCCTCTGGAGACGCCAGGAAAGAGCCGATCTCGGGCACAGAGGAATCGTTCCTCCACAGAACTGAGGAATTGTTTAGGAGGTACAAGGATGAACGAGAAGATGCCATATTGGAGGAAGGCATGGAGCGATTTTGCAACGACCTCTGTGTTGACCCCACTGAATTCAAAGTGCTTGTCCTGGCTTGGAAATTCCAAGCAGCTACCATGTGCAAATTCACACGGTAAGTTCTAGGGAGGGGTAGGCAGTCAGAAACCCTGGGGCTTCCTGATCTCTTGAGCCCCTTCAGCGGTGGTTGAGCAAATTGATGAGACGCGAAATGGTTAGAAGACGAGAAAAACGTGGAAAATGTAAGTGTTAAAATAGGCAAGCATGTTCCCTCCCAAACTCTAGGAAAATACAGAAAGGCCTGGCTCCACCCATTTGCTGGACACGCCCCACATCATTTGCAAAATTGCCCCATCTCATTATGTCCCTTGCCTTCCTAAAAAAAGTTAAGTGTGTCCCCTGGCAACCAAAGATTTCCCCACCCATCTTCAAAGGCCACATTGTCCTTTTATCTTCTGATGCTAGCAGAGGCCACCCATCCAGCAAAATGGGGTGGGATGGTGGTGGTCTTGGGGCCCAAGTATAAGTTGGGCCACTGGGCAAGAGAAGAGAAGAGAAGAATGAAAGAGTGAGGGAACACGTAGGACAAGAGGATGAAAGAAGCAGAGAGGTGGTGGTGGTGGGAAGAAGTAAGAGAATCAGACAGGCAGAGAATTTGGGGAGCTGGACTCTTGGCTGATGCTCTTCTGTGACCAGAGAACCAGGGTGGCTCTTAGCAGGAGGAAGTGGTTCTTGGGAACAAGGGGAACTCAAGTCTAGGCAAATCTAACGGTGAAGGAACTCTGTCTCTCATCCTTTCGGGCAGAAATACCCTTGTGTGGTGAGAACCGCCTCTCTCTCTCTCTCTCCTGAGACCAAGAGGGCAAAGCCTCTGAGCCTTGGATCAACCAATCAGACTCAACCTTGCCTAACCTAAACCCCTCCGGATGTATTGACGTTGCAGCTCCCAGAATGCTAAGCCATCTGGGAATTACCGTCCCAGCACATCTGGAGGGGTTTAGATTGACTTAACCTGTGATGGTGGTGGTGGAACAGGAGGAAGGCACCACATCAAAAACCGGTGGAGCTTTGATTGCACCATCCATGCCGTCATCTTGACTTTTTGACCATACTCTGTGGACAGCCCTGCAGTCATGTGCCCATGTGAGACCTTTACGCCCCCGAAAAAGTTATTCCATTGTTTTCTGAATCCCACCCCCTCCTCTTCTCTAACAGAGGGCATGCAACATTGATGCCACATCTCCAGCTTGGGAAGGGGGATGGCTGTGCCCTGTGGAGTCCTCAAGAACTCCTCAGTTCAACCCTCAGCTCCCGATCTTCTCTTCTATCGAGCTGCGTTGTGACTTTTGCTTATACTTGCCCAACCCGGTGCCCTCCAGAGATCTTGGCCCGGTGACTTAAGAATTCCAGGAGGGTATCGGGTTGAAGAAGGTTGGTTTGTGCCATTGAAAAGAAGGCCTAACTGACGTCTTTCCTCCCTGCCCACAGGATGGAGTTCTTTGAAGGTTGTAAAGCAATAAATGCAGACAGCATCGATGGGATTTGTGCCCGGTTCCCCAGCCTCTTAAACGAAGCTAAACAAGAGGAGAAGTTCAAAGATCTCTACCGTTTCACTTTCCAATTCGGCCTGGACTCCGACGAGGGCCAGAGGTCGCTACACCGGGAAATAGCCATTGCTCTCTGGAAGCTGGTGTTCACCCAGAACAAGCCTCCAATTTTGGACCAGTGGTTACACTTCTTGAATGAGAACCCCTCAGGAATCAAGGGAATCTCACGGGACACGTGGAATATGTTCCTTAATTTTACTCAGGTCATTGGGCCGGACCTCAGCAATTACAGCGAGGACGAGGCTTGGCCCAGTCTCTTTGACACTTTTGTGGAATGGGAAGTGGAGCGTCGGAGGAAGGGGGAGGACCCCAGGCGCTTTGAGGATTTACAGACAGCGTCCCTGTGTACAGACCACCCCCCCGCGTAACGTTTTACCGCAGCAGCCACCCTTCATGGCCCGTAAGCTCAGAACTCGTCTGGAATTTACAGACTTCTCCAGATTTTTCTACTTTACACCTTTCTCTGCCTTGTATTTTGAAAGGGCTTTAAAATGCTGTATCCATATTTTAGGCACTTTCTTTAAAAAAAAATGGGTTATTCCTGTTTCTTCTTTCCTTGAAATGTTTAACTCTCCCTCTGGTTGCAAGTTACATGGTTGTTTTTTTTTAATGGTTTCAGTCTGGTATACTTCTTGCCACAGGTTACACAACTTTCAAAGAAAAATTCCTTTTTTTCTTTTTCTTTTTCCTGGTGAGGTTAAATTAACATCACTAAATTATTACAGTGCCAGATTGAAGTTCTGCATTTCTTTCTTTCTTTCTTTTTTTTTAAACAGAGCAGGCCTATACTGTGTGTAGTGCTGTTTACATTGTTGGATTTTTTAAGGTGGTGATAATTTTAAGATTTATACCACGATTGGTTACAGTGTTAACTGTTAACTACAAATGCATTTAATTCCCAGGCAAACAAAAAGATGTTGAAAGCCAATGAAAGCACCCTTGTCCTGTTGTTGTTGTTGTTGATTTGTAGCATAGCTAACTTTGGTTTCAAAGTTAGCGCCTTGGCGGAACGAATATACTGTACCTGCCCGTCAGCGGATCATTTGATCGCCCTTTTGAGCCCTCAGCCGCGAAAATAGAGCAGCACCAGCACCCGAGATTCCTGAGGAAGGCCATGTTTGCAGCGTGTCCTTCCTTCCTTCCTTCGAGTTGTCCTCCGCTTTGCTCACTTTTCAGTAGAAGCTTGTGAAGCTTTTCACAAAGTCCAGCCTGAATGATGAGAAAAAGAGGGCTTCCCCCCCCTAAAACAGGAACAACAACCTTTTTCGGTTGTCATGTTTTTCCTCTTGATTTTACCCCCTCCCCCTGAAAGAAAACCACGCTGCCCCAAAGGGGACATTCAACTGCCAAGTTTTGGTATCACCATCTTGAGTATTCTGGGGGCCGCAAGTTGGGTTCTGCAGGCTAGCATCTGCCTGAAGAACAGCTGCTCTCTAGAGCAGTGTTCCTCAACCTTGACCACTTTAAGATGTGTGGACTTCAGCTCCCAGAATTCCCCAGCCAGCCATGCTGGCTGGGGAATTCTGGGAGCTGAAGTCCACACATCTTAAAGTGGTCAAGGTTGAAGAACACTGCTCTAGAGGGAGTTGCAATGAAATACCTGAAAAAAGATTTGTGAAATGGTTCCAACCGCCCCTCCACCCCACCCCTTGCCGGCCGCCAGCTTCCAAAGTGGGGCTGGAGGGTTGGTCCAAGGGACCTCCCCTCTCTTTGACAAGACACAAAGGAGGAATACTACCTCAGTTATAAAGTTCCCCCTTTTCTCCCTGTCCCCAGACCCCTTTTCCTGCATTCGGCCTTTGGGGGCAGTGTAGAAAAATGCTTTGACGTAACGAAACGAAAGGTGGTGGTTCAACACGGTTTATTAACTTGGGGAGAAACGGCCTGCATTCACTCTACAGATGGGGCTCTTTGGACCACAATGTTCCGGTTGGGTACGTGCAGTATATTTGGGGAAGAATGAATTTTGTTTCTGTCAAAGTCCTCCAGAACAAAGATTCAACCCTTTTCTGCCCCAGGAGAAAGAATTTGCACCCGGCTGTTTTCAAAAGCTGAGGCTGGGTTTAGCAACCAATCCCAACCGAGATTTCGAGAGGTGGTTGGGGATGATTCTCCCCAAAAGCCAGAGAGAAGCTGCATCTGTTGGATTTCTGTGTGTTGCGTTACCGCCAAAGGCCCAGGCATCTGTGTTTTGGGGGGAGGCGGGCAGGGGAAGAAAAGTAGCAACCCTATTTGGAATTATTTTAGGGCCAACACTTGTATGCACTGCATATTTGGGCCAATCGAGGATCTTCGAATTAAGGCTGAATATGTTTCTTTTAAATGTCTGTCTGTATTCCACCTGCAACTGTTATGACCCCCAAATATTCACACTGGTTAGCTTGTCCGGTTGCTGTTTTCAAGCAAAAGAAAAGGAATATCACTTGGCAACCCATTTAAACCTGGTCAGAGGGTCAGCTGCCGAGGTTTTCAACCTGTTGGCGGTTAAAGAATGAAACACTTGGCATTTCCGCTCTTCTGATGAAGATCTCAATGCAGGTTTATTTATTTTTTTATTTTTTTAAGGAACCCACCATTGATTCAGCAGCCCACTGGTCTGCCCTCTAGAGCAGTGTTCCTCAACCTTGGCAACTTGAAGATGTGTGGACTTCAACTCCCAGAATTCCCCAGCCAGCCATGCCAGTCCACACATCTTCAAGCTGCCAAGGTCGAGGAACACTGCTCTAGACCAACAGAAGAAGGTGTATGTTTCCTTGGCAGCTTGAATGCTTTGAAATGGAGGGGGGAGAATAGTTGCTCCTTTACACACAGCCGTTTCTGCCCCACCAGGATGGTGGGGGCGGGGAGCAAAAAAACCAGCTTCCTGTTTGCTAAAGCTCTTTATGCAGGAGAAATAGGCCTTGGGGATATCCTTAGTGGTTCCCACCCCACCTCATTCAAAGATAGTTTGTAAGGACTCTAGGAATGCACCTGATAAGTGATTCCACCATAGTACAGGCAAACCTATTGAGATTTTAATTCACTAACAGTTGGGGGGTGGGGGATTGGTTTTTAATAAATAAAATACTTGAAATTCACGTGCTCTCTCAGCTGCTGAGAGCAGAGGTTGGCACCCATTTGTGTTCCTTTTAATGACTGCATTAAAGTACCTTTTCAAAAATTGTACGAGTGCGACTGGAGGTCCCGTTTTTCAGCAGCCCTGGTCCTGAGCTCCCGTTTTGAGGTCCGATATGCAGCTCTTGCGTTGAAGCCAATGCTGCAGATGTTTCGTGTCATCTTTTGTTTTGTTGCAAAGGGGATGTTGGGTCTGAAAGTGAGGCGGGGAGAACACTGCCATGCAGATGTGAAATTGGCCCCAAATTTAATTTATTCGACTTAGGCACCACCCGACTCCAAATTGACTCTGGGCGGTGTACAATAAAGCCGAAGAGAATAGAAAATATAATAATGATAAGAAAGGAGTACAAAAGGAAATGCCCACATCCCTGCAGTTTGCAAATAATTTAACCAACCTGCTGGAGGTTTTGGCTTGGAAACAGGATTGCCAACAGTTTGATGCATGTGAGGTTCTCAGTTCAGAGAGGTGATAGAGAAATGACCCATTTGAGTCAGCAGCCTGATCTGAAAACCACGGTGAAGTCTTGTTGGTAGGGGACATAAGAATCTGAGCTTTGATCAGAGAACACGCTTGGCAGCTAGGAAATCCTTGGAGAACGTATGGAACTCTTGCACGTGGATGTGTCCGAAATCGTACAAGGGGACACTGCTGTCCCATACCATCTAGCAAATGTATAGAACAGTGTTTCTCAACCTTGGCAACTGGAAGGTGTGTGGACTTCAACTCCCAGAAATCCCCAGCCAGCATGGGAATTCCCCACGGCTGGCTGGGGAATTCTGGAAGTTGAAGTCCACACATCTTCCAGTTGCCAAGGTTAAGAAACACTGGTATAGAAGGCGATTCCTTCTCAGAGACTGCCCTGTGTGATCGAATTGCCTTCTTAACTTAAACCTAACTCTCTGCCCCCACCCCACTTCTCCAGAGAATAAAACACTGGTGGAGAAAACGAGAGCTTGAGAAGAAAGGATTTTGTTCCGTGGTAAAGCCTGGGCTTTGTGTGCACAAAGTCCAGGTTCAGACACGGCCCCAGTATGATGTTGCAGGAGAAGATGGCTTCCTGAAAAGTGGAATCTTCATTATCAAGAAGGCTTGTGGGCTCCACATACATCTCGAGGCCATTTGAGGTTGCTTTCTAGTGTAGACAAAGATTCCTGAAACTTGGTTTGGTTGGTTAAATAGCTGAGGTGTGTGAGGCATATCAGCTGGACGCCTTCTGGAAGGGTTAGCTTACCTGGGGATGGAGGTTGATGAAAAGATGCCCACGTCTGTCTTTGATGCCTCCAGTTCTAATCCAGGGAAACCAAGGGTTAGGGTTGTACTGAATTCGCCGCCTCCCTTCCAAATCCTAACCCGCCTAATATAACTCTCTTGGGGATTATTGGTAAAGAAACACTTTTTTTTTTTGGTCCTGGCGAGATGTCTAGTTTTTTCCGTACTGGAAGCTGAGCCTGCAGCGAATGGAGCGGGTGCAGGTTGGCTTATCCAGACATGAATATCTGAGAATCGAGCCAAAGGTAGGAACCTTTTTCCTTTGTATTTAATCTTTTGGGGGGGGAGGGGAAAAAACATAGTTTTATTGCACCGAGAGGTTGTTGGGCCTATAATGAAGGGGGTGGGGGGAGCACACTGCCATGGACATGGGTTTCCCTGAAACTGATCCATGCAGTTTGACCTTACAGAATATTTAACCAACCTCCCGATTGGCTTGACGGAGATAACAGGAAGCTGCTATGTGCCCTTGTTGGATCAAAGGTGAAAGTTCCCATTTTAAGAATGAGCAAATGCCTCTGCTCCCCATCCATGCCTGTGTCAATATATGGCAGTGTTTCTCAACCTTAGCAACTTGAAGTTGTGTGGACTTCAACTCCCAGAATTCCCCAGCCAGCATGGCTGGCTGGGGAATTCTGGGAGTTGAAGTCCACACATCTTCAAGTTGCCAAGGTTGAGAAACACTGATTTATGATGTCACTACCCAGCGTTTCGTTGCTCCTAGTCTTGACATTTGATGTTGCACTTTCCATGCCTCCTTTCTTCTCTGCTTGCCAAATTTAACTGGCTTGCCTCTTGGCTTCCAGACTTGCTAAAATAGTATCACAACCAGATTGCTTCCCCCCACTCCCCGCCCCTCCTGCACGGTTTTGACAAATGCGCCAGCGTGCCTTGGCAACGTGGAGAGAGATTCATATTCATGCTCTGCTAAGCTTACCCTGCAGAGTTTTGTGTCCCACCTTCCGATGTTTTTAAAAAAGATTCCTAGGAATTCGATGGCTTTGCAGGGTGACATTTGGGCTGGAAGTCCCAACCCCACCTTATGCCCTTCCTTATTTCGCTCTCGTCTTGTATTCCTCTTCCTTCTCTGCAAAATTGCATTTTAATTTGGCTGTCCAGAACAGCACAGTGTGTTCTAAATGAGATATACGCAATGGCATTATTATCCCTGCTGTGTTTGTTTCTCAGTTCTGTTTCCCTAATGATTCCTCGCGATGCATTAATCCTTCTTGCTGCTGTAGCCCGCAGAGCTACTGATGCTACTTGAGCTTTTCCAAACGGCTTCTCAAGTCCTTTTCCACCTCTAATTTAGATGCTATCGCTTGAAAAGTTTGAAGGTCTTGCGCCCATGTGTGTTCCCCTCATTTGTGCAAAGCCTTTTTCATCATGCGGAGTTTATAGGCTGGATACACATTAAGCTGAAACGGGGTGGGGTAACTGGTGGGGTGGTAGAAACCAGCCATCATCTTAACTTGCTGCACGGACCAGGCTTTTGCTTAATATGGTTGATGAGCTTCAGCACTGCGTCTTAGCTGAATACAAGAACTGTGCTTTGTTAATCTGAGTTTCACCTGTCGTGTGAACCTAGCTGTAGAATCATAGAGTTTGAGGGTATCAATAGAAGAGACTATCTGTAGCTCAGGGTTGAACTGTGGAGTCCTTGGTGCTCTCTGAGCTTGGTTGTTGGCTTGCAGACGTTTCACTTCCCAACTAGGTAACATCATCAGTGCGAGGGAGTGTGGGGTTTGCTCCAAGGATTCCACAGTTTGAAGGTTTTGAAAGGTAAAGTTATCCAGTCTTCTGCCACTGGCAGGAACTTACTGCTTCAGCATCTCTGATAGGTTGTCTTCTAGCTCCTGCTTAATCTCCAGGGCATGAGTCTGCTGTGCGCTGCGCAGAGGTGCGAGGGAGCCCGTGAGTCCCCTAGCTGGGTGCTTCTGGAATCCCCGAATTAAATAATTTTTTTTAAAATGTCAATGGCGTACATACTTCATCCACTATTCCCTTTCAGGGTAAGCAACTTTATGCAGACCCGAACAGCAAGAAATAGTTAACCAAAGAAATTATAAGGATGAGACAAGGAAAGGGAAAGACAGTAGAGCAAAAACGTAAACAGATTCTACCTCCTTCTCCAGCCAGGATCTTACGAAACTGGTGATTCTTAAATTTTGCTGATGGTGTGAGATTCTGGCCTGAAAAAGTCTTGATTTGTCGGCACCTGTGCTGGCATGCAAGGTGGCGTAATGGTACCTGCTGCAGGTTTTAACTGACACCCGCTGCCCTGTGACAGGCGCCACCTTGGATCCCACTCTCTGAAAGAGGAGAAAACCAGCAAGCATTTTCAGAGGATCTCCGAGAAATAGATATGAGGAATTGCAGTCCATCCAGGTCTATCCCAGCTGTTCTTTTTTAGCTGAATGAAGGCAGTGCCGTCAACTTGACTGAAGACTGTCAACTTGCCATGAGCTCTGGATGAGTCTACTTATTGCCTAATCCGTGCTTGGCTTAACTCTGATTTGCTGGACAAACTATCATTGGCTAGGTTTACCCAAACCACTTAGCAAAAACCACAGCACATTATGGCTTAGGACGATGTAGGAAACCTGCTCTGTTTCCCCTTGCAAAACAATAGTGATATATATATAATCTTTTTAGGAAAGGAAGAGATGGAAAATAAACATTCTTTCCCCCTGCCCTGCTGCGTTCGTTCCAAACTCAGCTGTAGCCTCAGCTTGCTGATTCTGCTCTCTGGATTTGCTTTTCTCCACCCATCCCTGTTTTTCTTGACAAGATGAATGTTTTTGACATTCAAAGCAGAATTGGGCACCCGTCTTGTTTCTTTCCTCTCCCCTCTAGCGGTTTCTGCCACTGTCTTTGCACGCAACAGAGGCTTTCCTGCTGAAATGCGCTACTGAACAGAGGTGGAGGGTTGATGATACTGAAGAGTGACATTGAACAACCCTCTTTCTAATTCAAAGGATCTCCCTTCCCCTCCCCAATTTCCCTTCCCTTCTCCATCCGTTTACCAACTTCCCTTCCCTTCCCTTCTTCATCCATTCACCAACTTCCCTTCCCTTCTTCATCCATTCATCAACTTCCCTTCCCTTCCCTTCTTCATCCATTCACCAACTTCCCTTCCCTTCCCTTCTTCATCCATTCACCAACTTCCCTTCCCTTCCCTTCTTCATCCATTCACCAACTTCCCTTCCCTTCCCTTCTTCATCCATTCACCAACTTCCCTTCCCTTCCCTTCTTCATCCATTCACCAACTTCCCTTCCCTTCTTCATCCATTCACCAACTTCCCTTCCCTTCCCTTCTTCATCCATTCACCAACTTCTCTTCCCTTCCCTTCTTCATCCATTCACCAACTTCCCTTCCCTTCTTCATCCATTCACCAACTTCCCTTCCCTTCCCTTCTTCATCCATTCACCAACTTCCCTTCCCTTCCCTTCTTCATCCATTCACCAACTTCCCTTCCCTTCCCTTCTTCATCCATTCACCAACTTCACTTTCCTTCCCTATCCTTCCCTTTCCTTCCCTTCCCTTCTTCATCCATTCACCAACTTCCCTTCCCTTCCCTTCTTCATCCATTCACCAACTTCCCTTCCCTTCCCTTCTTCATCCATTCACCAACTTCCCTTCCCTTCTTCATCCATTCACCAACTTCCCTTCCCTTCCCTTCCCTTCCCTTCCCTTCCCTTCCCTTCCCTTCCCTTCTTCATCCATTCACCAACTTCACTTCCCTTCCCTTCCCTTCCCTTTCCGAGAACTATCTATATTTTAAAATGCCTGTTTTTGGAAAAGTTCCCTTCAGCAGGGCCCCAGCCAAAACCACAGACCCATATCAAAAACTATCCCCAAACTGATTGTCAGTCTTGGACATGCTGTTTTAATTTCTTGGACGGCCTTATTCTTTCTGGTTTTTTACACAAGGACCAGTGAAGTACTCAGTGTTGTGTTGCATTCTCTACTGTAACTCTGCGCTCATTGTTTTGTTTGCAGGGCTGCCCTATCAAGTTAAACAGAAAAGATCTCTGTAGCTCAGGGTTGAACTGTGGAGTCCTTGGTGCTCTCTGAGCTTGGTTGTTTCCTTGCAGACGTTTCATGACCCGACTAGGCAACATCATCAGTGCGAGGGAGTGTGGGGTTTGCTCCGTTTATATACAGTAGCTTGCCCTGCCAGTGTTGGTGGGGGTGTGGTTTTCTTGTTGGTTGGAGTGAGAATCAACTGAAGTGTGTTTATGTTACCTTCCTTGAAGCCCAGGTTTACAACTGTTTGGAGCCAGGGGAACTTCACCCAGCCTTTGGGTTGGTGCTGAGTTTTTCCTCCAAAAGTTGGGTTTTTTAAAAAATCCATTCAGTCGTGTCTGGTTCTTGGAGACTGCCTGGACAAGTCCCTGCAGTTTTCTTGGCAGGTTTTTCTGAAGTGGTTTGCCATTGCCTTCTTCCTAGGGCTGAGAGAGCGCGACTGGCCCAAGGTCACCCAGCTGGCTTTGTGCCTAAGGCATGACTAGAACTCACGGTCTCCCGGTTTCTAGCCTCTGCCTTCCCCACCACCCGAAACTGGCTCTCATAAAAGATCTGTAGGGCCAGGCAAAAGATAAATTTGATTTAATTAAAATTACATTAATTCAAAAGACACGTGTGTACGTAATCAATGCTCCCTTCTATAACCGTATAGTTACAATGTGGTTGCAATGATAAAGAGTCCCCAAGAGGCCTCGGGTGATGCATCCCTCAATATAAATTTTTCACTGCCTCAAAGGGAGAGAAACATTTATGGGAATTGCATTAAATTGTGATCAGTTAAGACACCCTGGGAAGAGGAACCGATAGTGACTAAACCGACTAAACCGTCAGCCTTTCTTCAAAGGAAAAGAAGGGTGTGGAGGAGACACACACACACACAGAGGCAAAGAGTTGGGATATGGCCCATTAAGTCTCTTGGGTGAAGGGTGTGGGATTTTTTTTTTTACACCTCCAGGATTCTAGAGCGCTGTTGGCTTTCCTCCAGCTACCTCTGTGCCCTGCAGCAATTGAGTGTTGAATTTTATTTTTGCCCATCTCCTCCTAAACACGAGCTCTCACACACACACGCAGACATCATGTGTATATATGTATATATAAATTTTCCACTTGTTTGAACCTCCCAACAGGGGCAGGCTTGGTTAAGAATTGATCCTCTGTCTATAGCTGATACAGGATTCAAACTCAGGTCTTCCCAAACTTCACTGGGAAGTTTCATTCAGGCTGAGGATGAACCGCCACCATCTTCCCCAGGGAATTATACTCAAACAGATCTGGAGGCCCCTTGGTTAGGCTGTGTGTGTGTGTCTTCGAGTCCATTTCTGACTCCTGGCGACCATCTGGACTAGTCCCTGCAGTTTTCTTGGCAAGGTTTTTCAGAAGTGGTTTGCCATTGCCTCCTTCCGAGGGCTGAGAGGGAGGGACTGGCCCAAGGTCACCCAGCTGGCTTTCGTGCCCAAGGCGGGACTAGAACTCCCAGTCTCCCGTGGCCTTACTCGTGGCCTTACTCGGGACACCAAACTGGCTCTCGTCCTAGGTAGTAAGAAATCAGAAAGAAGCCTTGCAGCTCTCCTGACCCCAAAGACCGCCAGGGGATAAAAGAGAGGGATTTTAAATGAAAAAGATGCATCCAAAATAGAGCCATTGAGAAAAGGTTGCCTGAGGGTTTTTGAAGCTGGTTTGGAGGGAGCAGATTCCTGTTGACACCAGCACCTTTCTTGCCTTAGCATTAATCATCTCTGTAAATAAATGCAAATTTGGAAGTGCTGCTGCCCCATAAAAATTCTGCATTTATATCCTCTTTTATACCCCTGCAGTCTTTGGAGCCAGGAGGGCTGTAAGACACCTTCCTGATTTCCTGTCACCCACCCAGGTTAGCAAATTAAAATGATTGCATTAAAAAGCACCAGGGTGACTTGACCCCGTGGCGTCATTCATCCAAGCCGGGAAGATCACGGCTGACTCCCCTCCACCTTAGCCTCATTGGAGCATGTGCTGGCAAACCGGCTCTTTTGAAATGACCCCTTTGGAGGAGAGGGGCTGTCTGTGCATGGGCAGAGGGCTTGGCATCCTTTTAAAAAAAGCAGCTTCAGTGCCAAGCAGGGAGCAGGATGAATCAAGCGGGCGCCATCCGGCGTTTGTAGGGATTTCCCATCTTTGTGCAGTCCAGCCTCCGGAGCAGCATCTCCTCTGCCAGCCTGGAGCTGAAACCTTGCCTTTTATGAAGAAAATGGAAACAGACCAAGTTGTGTGAATCAGCGATTCCATTTTCTCCAGGGTAAAGTGAAGTGAAGTGCACGACTTCCTCCAGACCGAATGGTATGCGCTGTGCGTGCGTGTTATGTGGTGGGGAAAAATGCCACCACCGTTTTATGAAAAGTTTGATCATGGGAATCTGGTGGGCAGAAGCGGGAGGGGCCTTTGTGACATACTTTATATTTTTATATTGTTGCTTCCAAGACAATAGCTTGGAGCTGTAACGGGGGTGGCGAACCAAAGGCCTTTTAAAACTTATTTTGGCAGCTGGATTCACACACAGCTGGGCCAAGACTGTATTGAATTTTTCTAATAGGGTACATTTTCTGAGAATTTTCTGAGCTTCCCCTGGATAATTCCACTCCTATTCCTTTCTAGCAGAATATCTGGCAAAATGTTCTCACCCCTCCCCATTTAGTGATAACTCTGCACCTTTGCTTCTTTCAGCTACATTTTACAATGGTTTTTCTCCCCAATTCCTTCTCGCCCTCTTTCTATCTGCTTATTTTCGTCATCTGCGGGGCCTCGTGGTGTAATGTCTTGCTCAATGTATACGGAATGAGTTTCACAGAGGTTGAACAATTCTGTCCTCCCCTTTTCAAAAAATATCAGGCAAAGCCTCTGAAATGTTGCCGTTCAGAAACAGCATGGAAACTTTTGAAATGTCATGCTCCGAGGCTGAATGCATGCCAACCACCATCCTGTGTTGTTCCCCCCCCCCAACCCCCCCCCAACATTTGGCAGCCTGCAGGGAGCTTAAAAAAAAGTTTCCTGCATTAGCAGTGGAATAAAATTCTTTAGATTATTTTGTACTTTTTAATTGAACACTTTAAAAAAATTGCCTTGAGAAGCTTGCGGACGCTCAGGATGCTCAAGGGAGAACGGCCCTTTTCTCACCAAAGTGGGGCTTCGGCGCCCTGCGTTTCAGCAGGACGTGGAAATGTTCTCTTCTCCTTTAATTCCCAAAAGGCCGAGGCCACAAGGAGAGCCGGGGAGCCTGTGATGTAGGTGAGAAAAGCGCATGTTAGATTTCTGCAGAGAATGTGCTTGCCGCTTAATGCCAGAGGGCTGTGTAAACTCTATTTTTAATAAAGTGAAATTGGAATTTGCGATGTGGAAACATCAGAAACAGAAAAATCCCAAACTGCATCAAAGTAAGCAGGTTAATTTGAATGCACACTTAAAGCTTTTTTTTTTTTTTTTTTGGGGGGGGTGTATTTTCCAGATGAAAACTGAATTCATTTGCAATGCTCTTAACCTTATTTTAAAAAAAGAGAGAGCGAGCTTGAATTTGACCACTCAGCCCAGCTGCTTCCCTCTCCCGCCCCCACCACGGAAGCCTGCCCTCTGCTGATTTAAAAGCCAAAGAGGGTCGGCCCCCTGAACAGCCATGATATTTTCAACAAATCTAATTATCCTCCATCCAGCGAATGCTTCCAACGACAGCTTAGCAGCTGTGATATGTCAAGAGGCAGGACCCGCCCTGCGTGGTGCCACAGTTGGAATTCTGCACGTACAGCCTCTGTGGCTGCATCTCCGAGGGGATGGTGCCGAGCTGGAACAGCTGCAGAAGCTGGCACTCAAAGGGGTCTGTTGGCTGAAGCGTTTTCCCTAAGAAGGACAGTTACGCTAGCTGAGCGTTTTTGTTTTTTTGTCAGCTTAGAAAATAAAAAGGGGCATATTTCAGTTTCACACATACATGAAGAAACCTGTGCCCTTATCCTTTTTGTTTCTCTGTTGTGTTCATCTAATCCTCCACGGACCGGGGTAGGAAT
Source organism: Charina bottae (assembly GCA_023362775.1). NCBI lineage: Eukaryota > Metazoa > Chordata > Lepidosauria > Squamata > Charinaidae > Charina > Charina bottae. Next base: position 29,395,425 of record JALMGJ010000010.1, read on the forward strand.
ATCGGAAGCTGCAGGTTAAACTCGTACGGAGCTGGGGAGGCAAGTCATCGGCTTAATTTTTTTTTAACCATAACCCTGAAATTTACCAAGCGAAGAGTGCTTCAAGGGCCATCATGCCATACTATGGTTGGTGGAATAAGCCACAATGGATAGGGCTAAGCCACAAACTATCATGGTTTAGCGTGAGAAATCCCAAGGGTCCTGAAGGCATTCTTGGGGAGAAAGACTATGCCACTTTGCTTTGCAACCTAGCTTCCGTTTAAAAAAAGCCAAACAGGCCAGCACTCCTGCTGAGCATCAAAGAAGATGCTTGTAGACCAATGGTCATCTCCAGATGTCACATTAGAGACTCCAAAACCAATAGCTGTGAGCCTACTTTCTCCCTACCCTGTGACAGCTCCAGAAGCTGGTTCCAAATTCAGCACAACCCAGAAAAGCTTGTGATGCTAATGGCTGTATGGGCTTGGATGGTTCCCTCTTGCTGATGGTGGTGTGCTTAGGACAGTACTCAGGCAACCTGTTTCCCAACAAATGTGGTCCCCAAGTCCCAAACTCAACGTAGAGGAGGCTGATGTCTCTTCCCGCCCCCTCCCCACAGCTCCAGCGCAGAAGGGAGCAGCCAAAGGCAGGCTTGGATCAAAAGTGGTGAAGAGTTATCCATCCCCCCAGTAGCTGGTGACAACCAGGCATACTGCTAAGTGTTCAATTGTCAGCAATGAACAAGCAAAGACAAGAGCACCTCAAATCTATCTGTTTCAGGCTGTGTCGGCCCTTTGAGACAGGCCAGGTCAGGAAAGGGGAGATGCTAGCAGTCTTGTAGTGTACCCGATTGCAGTTAAGCGTATTATAACAGAATCTCGAAAGCCCACCCAAGGCCCTCTCTACTGCAACTTATACCTAGCAAAATCAAGGCAAAGTCATGTTGAGTTTCTTTCTCACGCTTTCTCCTTTCCCAGGACCCGAGATCCCCACCCCCACCGGAATGGCTCCACGTTCTCCTGACGTTCTATCACAGGCTGATGGGCTGCAGTGGTGAACAGGACTTTGGGCCAATCACTCTTTCTCAGCCCAAGAGCCGGTGTGGTGTAGTGGTAAAGGTGTTGGACGAGGAGCTGGGAGACCTGGGATCAAGTCCCCCCTCAGCACAAAAGCTCCACGGGGGGCTTCGGGGTGGTCATTCTCTCTCAGCTCAACCTACTTCAGGGGGTGTTGCTGTGGGAGAAAATTGGAGGACCGGATGCTATGTATGCTGTCTTGAGTTCCCATATAAATCCTAAAAAGAAATCAAATATGGAAGCACAGGCATGCACTGATTTACCCCCACTGGCTTCAAATAAGAGCAGTGAGTGTTTGGGATCAAACGAGGGAGAGAAATTAAGACCCACAACAGCTTCTCTCTCTCTCTCTCCCTGCCCCCCATGAGCTGATTGGATGTTGAATGGAGGGAAGAGGGTTTCAGCAACAGATTCCATACATTCTAAGGGTTCCTGCATTCAGGCCTTTGAAATCTGCTCCCTCTACTCTTCTGAACCTGAACATCCATTACTCAGGGACCAGCCTCCCCTCTAGGTGGCCTGCAGCTCTTAGACGCCGGAAGGCAAGTCTCCGGGCAGATGCCAGCCTGGTTTGCAGATACGTCTGCAACGAACTGAAGGAGTTCCTATTACCGTGCTGGCCGAGCCATTACAAAACGTTTTTCTTAAAGACGCGCATCGGGGGAGGCTGTAACGCTGCGGGCCAGTTGCAGCGCGGAGTGATGGAAACTAACACAGCAACCTCACAGCAGGTGATGTTTTTCTCTCTCATCCGAACCACCGGGAGATTTGGCAGGACCCGGGTTGAACCCCCTGCCAACATCTTAGACAAATGACTCTCTTTTCAGCGGCTGTCCAGCTCTGGATTATTATTTGTTTTGGGGAGCAGGGAAGCACGTCCTTGCGATTCTTGACAAGCGGCAATTTGTTCCCACTGGTCGATAGGCCTGCATTAGCCTCCGTTAAGAGGCTGCTAATGGAGTAGAAAGAGGAATCTTTCTGTTGCTGATCAATATGAGGAAACCTTTTAGCAGGTTCACCAAAGCAGACAATGCTTTGGCTGTCCCGAATTAGCCATGGGTGAGAAATGGAGCTGAAGGCCGCGTTTAAGGGATGGAACCAACTTGGAGGGTTTGGGATTCGATTCCAACAAGATGCTTCGGAAAGCATCCGCAGCACTCGTCTGCAACTCTTGAAAGCAGCTGCCAACTCTTCTCCGAAGCCGCCACGCCCGCCTGGGAAAAGATGCAGCTGCTTTCAAGAGTTACGTAGGTTTGCAAATGGAATCGGAAGCGTCGTACTGGATCAACACGGTTGATTTTGTGTTTCTAACTTTGCTGGATCGCAGCAATGCTGCGTGTCTCTGTATCTAAAACTCTCAGGAAAGAAATTTTTAAAAAATCAAACTCTGGTCCTCTAAGCAGCACTCCCAAGAAAGAAAAGATTGCAGATTGAGTGTACAAGGTGAAATAAGCGTTTCTTGGTGGAAAACGAAGGGAAGGAAATAGTAAGATTTTTCACCTGTTGGTGCCTGGTAACAGAACGAGACAGAGTGTATAATCTGGAACCCACTCATGGAGTGTTTTGGCACTGTGGTCCAGAGTCTTGATGGCTTTCTTTAAACCAAGTTCCTGGGGGAAAATTACATAAATGCTTTCTGTGAAACAAAAGAAGCAAAACAACAAAGTCACACCTAATAGGATGTAGGAAGTTGCTTTACAACAGACAAAAGTTGGCTTCAAGACACTCGGTGCTGAACATTTCATTTCAAATGTCAATGACAAATAGGTCACTTAAGTACCGTGAAAACAACAGAGCAGCTGGTCTCCAACCTGATGCCCAACAGAAAGGCTGGACTTCAATTCCCATAATCCCTCTCACAAATAGTGTTTGGAATTATAGGTGCTAAAATCCGATATACTTGGAGAGCAGATGATTGGGGGAAATTGCCCTAAATGGGTCCAAAGACAGACAGACCGACCTAAATGCGTTATGTTTCAACGGATGTGATGTCACAGGAGGTAGCAGCACCTAGCTGGATTAAAAAGCTAAAAAAGGTAGACCTGGTTTGGATTGGGAACAGGAGACCACTTGGAAATCTCAGGACCGTAGGTTGGACTGGGAATCTGAAATACTATTCCAGAAGGTGGCACTGCAAATCGCTCCCCTGCCACTCCCAAGACAGCTAGATGACGGTTATCATGAACCAGCCAGAGGCTGTGCTTCATTTGAGGGATGATAAAAGAAACTTCTTTTAATTGGCCCAAAATGAGCCTTAGTCATTTGAAGGCCTGGTTAGGTCGAAAGGAGTCATGCGCACCTCCCAGAACATGCCAAACTTCCAAGTCAAACCCACTCATTTTTGAGGGGGAAGGTTATTCATAGTTGTGAGCCAAATGAGCGTCAACCAAGCAGGATATGAATCAGGTCAATGGTAGGGCTGTGAAGAGTCCATGAAGCCAATGCACCCATTTCAGTGATAACAGGAGTAATGGATTTCTGCAGATGAACTTTCACTCATCCCAAAACTATCTGCTGCATGAAAGGGAGGCATCAGAATCTTACTCCCCTGTGGAGTCCTTGGTGCTCTCTGAGCTTGGTGGTTGGCTTGCAGATGTTTCGTTACCCAACTAGGCAACATCATCAGTGCGAGGGAGTGTGGGGTTTGCTCCCTGTTTATATACAGTAGCTTGCCCTGCCAGTATTGGTGGGGGTGTGGTTTTCTCCTTGGTAGTTCCTTGGTTAGGGCATTGTTTCCTGTTTGATTGTTTGTCTGCTTGATAGTTTGTCTCCTTGGTAGGTCCTTGATTGGGGTATTGTTTGTTTGTCAAGACAAAGAGACAATAAAAAAGCAAAGAAGGAAACAAAAAGACCAGAACACATCCTTTCTAGCAGCCAACACCTAGATAAGCAGGGATTAACACCAGACAAACAATCAAGCAGAGAACAATGCTCTAATCGAGGACCTACCAAGGAGAAAACCACACCCCCACCAACACTGGCAGGGCAAGCTACTGTATATAAACGGGGAGCAAACCCCACACTCACCAGCACTGATGAAGTTACCTAGCCTGGTAATGAAACGTCTGCAAGCCAACAACCCAGCTCAGAGAGCACCAAAAACTCCACAGTTCAACCCTGAGCTACAGGGATTCTCTTTTTACTCTCCTCCTTTCACCACATACTGTAACCTTGGCTTGCTAAAGACAAAGCTCACCAAATCGAAGGGTTGCTGCTTCTCCTGGAGTTCTGCCCCTCCTCTGCCCTTTTCCTTTGTGAGGCAGACCCACCGGAAGAGGGTGGAAGGTGTGAGGGCTCTTCTGCTCCGCAAGGTGCTCCCTTCTAGGGTTTGGAGGGCCTCGGAGGCGCTCTCGGGGGGCTGGAATCCTGCCAGAGAGACCCCCGAACAACACAGCTTAATAGCTTAATTTTCAACCTTCCCAGCCAGCTTCTGGCAAGCAAAATCAATGGGGAACCGTGTGATTCGCTTAACGACCACATGGTTTGCTTAACCCCTGCAGTGATTCACTTAACGACTGCCGCAAAAAAGGTAATAGAATCAGGTCAGATTCACTTAATGACTGCTTTGTTTAGCAACCAAAATTCCAGTCCCAATTGTGGTTGTTAAGCGAGGACTACCTGTACAGAGAGAATGAGTGAGGATAGGATTGCCAAACAAATCCGTGGAGGAACAGTGAATGGGTTGAGAGGATGGGGAAGATGGAGAAAGTCGTGGTTGGGTGGAGTTGATGAGGTTCTGAAAAAGAGGGGAGAAATGAAAAGAAGGCTATGAACGGGCACTGGGAGAATATTGTGGATGTTAGGATGGTTTGTAAGGAGAGAAAGGCATGGAGAGGTGGGTGCAAAATGTTTAGCTAGGTTTCCGTTTCTTTTTCTTACTGCCTGCCTTTAATTTCTTTGGTTTACCATGCCATTTGTTCAGCGCCACCGTAACTTCAGTCGCTGAACGAGAGGTCGTAACTTGAGGACTACCTGCACTGATTTTTACCCCCTTTCTGTGCCCTGCACAGTCACTTGCCGCGATGGCTGTGTGTGTGTGTGTGGTTCGGGTGGGGAAAAGCCCCCCCCCCCCCAAGGAAGTAGGAGTGAGTGTGCTCAGTGGCTGTCAAACAGGAAGGATTTTTAAGGGCAAAAAGAGGAAACGAGGGAGAGGGAAGTCAGGATGGAGAACTTGGAATCTTGAACCGAAGGGTATCCCATGCTACAACATTTTGTCCTTATTTATGGCCACACTTACGCAGAAAGCAGTAATTCCTCCGTCTTCCAGTCTGGGGATCCCTTGGCCAAAAAACGGAACGCAAACCTTTCAAGTGGCCCAAGTGTTTTTGCAGCTCCATCTCGCCTTGGCGTTTCCCCAACCCGGCCATGTAAAGGACGCCTTCGTTTTCCCGATCCCTCTCCAGCTCTTTCACCAGCATCTCGCAATCAAGGGTCATCTCAGTGACGGGCCTTTGGACCTTACAGGCAGAAAACCAAGAGGCAGGACAAGCTGACGACATTCGTTTGCACACGCTGGAGACCCTTCCTGCTGCATTGGGCGAGACGGGACCTTTGTCTTGTTTCACCCACAATGTTTGTGGAATAGACCACAATTTGCTAAGCAATGGTTTGTTTAATCGTGGTTTTGAATAAACAATGATTGTCAGGGATCTCATTTAATATTCAGCTCCTCTTCTGGGTTATATTGATGCTATTTTCCCTTCTGGAGGGAACCAGTACAAAAAAGCATAAATATAAATACAATATAGAAGATAATAAATATAATCTTCTATAAACTTACCTTTCATTAAAGCAAACTGTAGTAACAGAAAGAACACAATTATTATTCCAAGTAACAACACGCATATTGCGAATTGCAGCCCAACACTTTGGGAGGGCATCCGGTTGGGAAATCTGATTTAAATCACAGTGAAGGCACTTTACACAGGTAGTCCTCGCTTAACGACCACAATTGGGACTGGAATTTTGGTTGCTAAATGAAGCGGTCATTAAGCAAATCCGACCTGATTTTATGACCTTTTTTGTGGAGGTCATTAAGTGAATCACTGCGGCTGTTAAGCGAACCACGTGGTCGTTAAGCGAATCACACAGTTCCCCATTGATTTTGCTTGCCGAAAGCCAGCTGGGAAGGTAAAAAATGGTGATCATGTGACCATGGGACGCTGCAACAGTCTAAATCGAACTGGTTGCCAAGCACCCAAATCGTGATCATGTGACCGTGGGGATGCTGCGACGGCCATAAGTGCGAGGACCAGTTGCAAGTTGGTTTTTCCAGCACCATCGTTAAGTCCAAACCGTCACTAAACAAATGGTCATTAAGCGAGGACTACCAGTACAATATTTTAAAAAGAGAAATGAAGGGCCCAAGATTTTTGCAGGCTACACTCCCGTGCTCTCTCCCAACCCTGAGGTTTAAAGGCAAGCCGTAAGCCTACCTTGATGGCAGATCCTGCAACTTCTGCTCCGTTCAGGTCTTCCAAGGCAAGCTGGACAGCTTCCAGCACTTCATATTGGATACAGAGATGGGGCTTTGGGAAAGACAAAAAGGGTACCTCGGTTCAGATGTAATGGCCCCCAGCAGATAAATGAGGGGTCTGGTGCTTTCCCAAGCCTTGGACGTCTCCTTGACCATGTAATTGCCCCAAATCCTGCTGGGTGATTGATGGGCTCCTTCTGTTTTCCCATCAAAATTACCAGTTCAAGGCAAGGGCCTATTTTAGGAAAGTGAAAATTGCACAGAGGTGTGGGCGGGAAATGCAGCAGCCTAGATCCCTCTGGGATTTGCACCACCCGCCCCAGTGCAGCAAAATTGTTTGGCTACTTGCCTTAAACGTTTCTGAAATGATCTGGATTGACCGAACGTGGCCGCACTTCCTAAAGGCTTTCTTCACAGTCTTCAGACAAACGTCTTTGGTAAAAGGGCCTGCGTAGACGGTCAGCATGTCGGAAAACTTGGCTCTCATCTGGGAAAAGAAGGCTGCATTTCAGAAATGGAACAAACCAAGCCAATCAACTGCTTTTTGCCTCTCAAGGCCGTCAAAGGAGCACGCTGGCTTTTTATGAGCAACCCTCATCTGGAAAAGCCATAAAATCAGGTTTGCAAACCACACTGGCTAGGCGCGCGCACCACCCTTAAGTCCAAACCAAACTGAATGGAAGTTGAGTGCGACGTCTAGGAAGTTAGGAAGTGGGCCACAGGGCTCCCGCCTGCAAACCCCGCCCCCCGGTGCACACGATTACCCTGCCCCCGGTGCACGTGATTGGCTCCCGCCTGCAAACCCCGCCGCCCTGGTGCGTGCGATTGGCTCCTGCCTGCAAACTCTGCTCCCCCCGGTCCATGGAAAAATTTTCTTCCACGACCGGTCCCTGGTGCCAAAAAGGTTGGGGGCTGCTGTTGTAGACCACTGCACCTTCAAGCCACTGCATCGAATCCTGATTTGAGGACACCGGTGAAGACATTCTTGCCTGCTACTCTGCGGAAGCCCTCCAGGTGGTCGCATATGACCCCTCGCAAGCCGAACCTATCAACTCCTCCAACCTTTCCTTACCATTCCACTAATCGATGTTAGGTGCAGAATGTTTGCGAGAAAAAGAGAACAACCCTAACATTGAGAACAGAGGTTCATCGGAATTTATACTCCGCCGGGGATTTCTGTATTAGGACTGATCTCAAAGCACTTTCTCCTATAACCATAAATCATGGGAGAGACACCTCCAAGCCGCCTTGTTCGCAGCTTAACTCTGTGGTTGCTACTATTTTATAGCTGCTGCTGTTGAATAAGAAAATCAGGATTCCAAAATGTTTCTTTACCTGTCGAGAATCACACAGAGGTCTACCTGTAAATCTGACTTCCACAATCTGGTCTCTCTCTAGGTATATGGACTCCAACTCTCCAAACTTCCTAGCGAATAAGGCCATAATTAAGAATTCTGGTAGCTGATATCCAGGTTGGAGAAAGGTATTCTAGATTGCTACTGCCCACCTTTGTTGTAGAAGATTGGGAAGACCTGTTTACCTTTGAGCTGGATTCTGCAAGGAGGTCAGCTGTAACGTGCTTTGAATCCAAAGCAAATTGAATTATGCTAAAGGAAGACTTAGGGATCTCTTCCAGGGCTTTCTGGAGAACCTAAAAGGGCAGCAATGGAATTGGGAGACATTTTAGAGATCAACACATTGAAGAAAGGTGGGATGCTTGGAAAACAAATATAAGCAGCTATGAAGAAAGAGCCATAAGATGATGCCAGATTGCAGAGGTAGAAAAGAGAGAAGGCAAAATAATTCTCTGTGTTAACTTGGTTTCCGCTGGGAAGAACCATGTCCATACGCTTCTCAGCTTTGTAAAATGAAAATCAGGGTCGAGAAAAACAACAAAACAGTATTTATAACTCACTTGCTTATTTAGGGAAGCCGTATGATTCTGAACGTTGTTTTGTTCTCCCAGAAGCAATGTTTTTTGACCGATAGACTGTAAGCTCGCTAAAAGGCTAAAAGACAAGAAGAAAAGCCAAAGTCAAATAAACTCATAGTGTGCTATGGAAAAAGGTTTCTAAAGCATACCTCAACCTTAAGTTGGTCCCCAGGAGAAACTTCATTTACCAAAGTGCTCACCTTTTTCTTTTCATTGCAAAATAATATTCCACTTTTTTAAAAAACAAAGGAAAGTAGCGATTATCATCACTTCCCAGAAACAGGAACTCACTCATTCAGAAGCTATTGCGTCCCTGCTGAACAGGAAGCAATACAGGTAGTCCTCATTTAACGGCCATTCGTTTAGTGACAGTTCAGACTTACGACAGCACTGGGAAAAACGACTTATGACCAGTCCTCACACTTACAACCTTGCAGTGTCCCTGCAGTCACGTGATCGCAATTTGGGTGCTTGGAAACTGGTTCGCATTTATGACCGTCGTAGCATCCCATGGTCACGATTGCCATTTTCAACCTTCCTGACTGGCTTCTGGCAAGCAAAATCAATGGGGGACCCGCGCAATTCGCTTAACGATCACGTGGTTCGCTTAACGCCCACTGTGATTTGCTTAATGACCGCCACAAAAAGGTCATAAAATTGGGTCAGATTCGCTTAATGACCGCTCCACTTAGCAACCAAAACTCTAGTCCCTATTGTGGTCGTTAAGCGAGGACTACCTGTACTAAAGGTCAGAAACCACCAAGAGGCGCCTTCTAATTCAAGGCATAATGGTCCTGAAAAACCTCACGGGCTCGGCAAATCCATCCTGGATAAGGGGTAAACAAAGGGTGGCAATTTCAGGTTAAAATGCTACCAAGGAAGCAATCGCAGGGCAAAAAAAGCTTTGCCACCATCTAAAAACAGGCCATGGTATTGAATTTCCCAGTCTGGCTGCTTTGCAGAATGAACTGGCAACTGATAAGAGCCTGGCCCATTCTTTTGGGGACAGCGTGTCTTGCAATTTGAATCCGTGTGGAATAGCATATTTTCACAGTGTTCTTTCCAGAGAGTCTGCCAGGGTATTTAATAGTTTGGAGAGGCGGCCAAATAACCACCGCAAGAGACCTCAACGTGAACTTTCTCATGCCGAGACGGCTGTTTTACAAAAAGAGAAGTAATGGTATTTACCCTTGGCTGGGGTTCCGTACCCCTATCTTTTGTTTCGCCCTGAGCCAGATCTCTGCCTCTCCCACCTTCCTTTGCTCTGACAGTCTGGCTTCTAGATTCAACTCTGCAACCTAGGGTGAAAAAAAACCCCCCAATATTACAAGTTCTTCCCTTGCATGTTTTGCTCCCAATCCCTTCTTCTCTGAGATTGAAGCTAAGTCTAAAGACCTCTCACGGGACGTCCCAGGAGCATCTCCCTACGTTTTTGTACCCTGGGCCACCCTGTGTGGCTCTAAGGGCCAGAAAAATGTGCCCACTCCCTTCTTAGACAATTGGGAACCCCTTGAATCACCCTCCAACCTGCTGCAAGTTGTAGCTTCCATTATTCTTTCTGTTTAATGGGCTTGCAGAATAAACGCTTCCTTTTATTGGCTTCAAGCAGGGCCAATGGGAGGGATCAGAGGTCGCAGGTATGGCTCTGGGTTTGTATACAGATGGTCCTCGACTTACTACCATTCGTTTAGCGACCGTTCAAAGTTACGACGGTGCTGAAAAAAGCAACTTACGACTGGTCCTCACATTTACAACCATCGCAGTGTCCCTGCGGTCACATGATCAAAATTCAGGCACTTGGCAACCGGCTTGCACTTACGACGGTTGCGGCATTCCGGGGTCACGTGATCGCCATTTGCAACCTTCCCAGCCGGCTTCTGACAAGCAAAGTCAATGGGGGAATCCAGATTCACTTAACGGCTGCGGTGGTTTGCTTAACAGCCACGGTGACTCCCTTAATGACCGCGGCAAAAAATGTCGTAAAATCAGGTATGACTCACTTAACAACCGCCTTAACAATGGACATTCCAGTCCCAACTGGGGTCGTAAGTCGAGGACTACCTGTATGGAAGGTCCGATGTTCATTCTTCAACATCTTCAGGTAGGAGTGGCAGCAAAGGACACCTACTGAACTGCTGACGGTCAGTTCCTAAAAAGCTGAGATGCCACTAAAATACAACTCCCAGCAAGCACTCTTCTCCATCATCCATATTGGCTGGGGCTCCAACATGCACTCTCTCTACTGCTGAGAGAAGTAGATCCACCGGGTCACACGGCAGAATGTGACTGCCTCCCATCAAAAAAAAAAAAAATCAGTGAACTTGCTAAAGTGGCATCACAACGAACAGTTAGACCTTTTTGGCGAATACTGTATGGTGTAGGGATACGTTTATCCCTCTCCTTCAAACAACAGTCCAGAAGAATCAAGGTGCCTACCTTCCTGGGTCCTTGCTCAATGAAATACTGGGCCAGCTCAAGGGCGCACTTGGCGTCTTCTGTGGGATCGTGGCCCATTTGGGCCTTGGACTGAATGTCTTCGCTACAAGGAGAAGGAACAGTGCGAACGGTCCCTGAATAACTAAACACTGTATCGTGTAGCAAAGAAGCAAGCTAATTTCAGACTATAACTGGGATCATGTATCAAGCTAAGCTAAGGCCTGGTTCACTCAACATCTAGAGCCATAAACCATGGTTTGCAAACCATAAAGTGTTCAGACATGTAAATCAAAGCCAAATGCTGTAAACCGCATTATGGCTTAGCATGAGAGCCGAACCCATTTTGATTGATGAAGCTGATTAGTTGTTCCTAAATACTGTGGCCATAATTCCAGGTCTAGTTGAAACAGAACTACAGGTGGAAAGGGACGCTTCCACTAGACCAGTGTTTCTCAACAGCTTTGCTGGCTGGGGAATTCTGGGAGTTGAAGTCCACACATCTTCAAGTTGCCACGGTTGAGAAACACTGCACGAGACCACAAGGACAGGTTGCCAACCCAAGACTGGCAAGCTTGGCAGTGCCCATAGATTTATGAGAATGGGACGGAAAATGGGTTGCTGAACTACCCCTCCCAGCATTCCTCAGCATGGCCCAAACCGTCACGGCTAACGGAAGTTACGGTGTAGCAACATCTATCCATAGCTTCTTCCCCCGGGGTTCAGATGATAGGGCCTGGCCTAAAATCACCCCATAAAGTTTTTCTCTGTTGAGTGCCATCCCCAAATGGCGCTCAGCCCTCTAGAAATTGTAGATGACAAGTCCCATCATGCCCAGTCACGTTGGGGAAAACTGTTGGGGAAAACTGATGAACCTGGGGACTTTCAGAGTCACGTAAGCAAAACAGACCGGAGCTTAGTCTTGCTGACAATGCACCTGCAGCAGCTGACAAGCCCATGGCCTAACACAATCCTACCTGTCTATGCAAATGTTAAGTAATTCAGGTGGATAGGATTGATGGGGCTAAGCAGATATAGGACTGAGTTCATTGGGGCGGATTCCCAGTTAAACAAACAGGAGATCAAGTCTTAATTATCTGTAAACAACCCTACCCTCCATCTGAAAGGAGTTTCTTTCATGGTGGAGCAATTCAAAAATGTCCTAATTGAAAAGTGTTAGGAGAGGTGTCTGGAGGCAGAAACTCAACACAAGCCGCCTTACCCTAAAACAGCTGCTGCTAAGAATTTCAGCTTGAACCTTTTGCCACCTTTTCTGGCAAAGAGAAGCGAAGTGTCGATAACGTTGGGATGAATCATCTGCAAGCGTTGGGGGGGGGAAATGAAAGGTGTTTAAAAACATGGGTCTTTAAACAAAAAATGACATTTTGACCATCTGTGTGACACCTTCAAACAGGGACCCAGAACTTTCTCCTGCTGTAGCTAATTTCTGGATCAAAAGCCCATCCCTTAGGCCAGGGGTGGGCAATGTCAGGCCCATGGGGCTCCCGCCCGCAAACCCCGCCCCTTCCACGCGATTGGCTCTCGCCCGCAAACCCCACTCCCCAGTGCTTGTGATTGGCTCCTGCCCGCAAACTCCAGCCCCTGGTCCACGGAAATCCCAGAAACCCCCCCCCCCCCCCCCCCCCCCCCCCCCCCCCCCCCCGGTCCCCGGTTATAAATATCCAAATGGCCCTTGGCAGAAAAAAGGTTCCCCACCCCTGCCCTTAGGCAAGACCTGATGGGTAAAAAGGAAATATTGTTGAGTGATATACTCACTTCTAGAGCTCGAAGATCAGCATTTAAGGAATGACCCACTAAAATGGCATCAGAAGGCAGTAGATTCTTTAATCGGCCCTGGATTTCAGCGAGAGTGGTTTGGACGGGGCGGAGCAGCTTCTCTGTGATGCCAGAGTAACTTCAAAACACAACCAAGACAACATTCAGGGCCTTCCAAGAAGATAACATGTTCCAACAAGGGTCTTCCAAAAAAGTAATAGATTCCAGACAAGGTAATGCTACTTCCTTTTCATGCCATTTTGAGAAACCACCAAACTATCTTTCCTTTCTGACCAACAATTCAAGCTTGGTGAGCACATGCTAGAAAAGGAAATGGTTGCATCCTGACGTAACATATAGCCTGTAACCTTGGAGGCAACTGGTCAAAAAGGAATAATTATTCAGCTGACACAAAGAACAGCTTTGGAACGGGAGGGATCGAAGGGTGGGGAATTTTTAGGAGCTTCTGCCCACACTATAGTCCTGATCATACCCTCTCCTGTATATACACACAGGTGCTACGTGTAAAAGTTGAAAGCAAGCAGATATGCATACACTTTATCTAAATGTGTGGTTTGGCCTTAAAAGCGGTATCAAATAGGCGAAGAACATTAATTTCAAGCAGCTATAGTATCAAAAAAAAGGGGGCGTGGTGGCTCAGTGGGTAAGATGCCAGGCTTGTTGATCGGAAGATCACAAGTTCGGAGGTTCAAATCCCTAGCCCCGCGTGACGGAGTGAGCTCCCGCACTCGCCCCAGCTCTTGCCAACCTAGCAATTCGAAAGCATGCAAATGCAAGTAGATGAATAGGTACCACTTCGGTGGGTAGGTAACAGCGTTCCACGCGCGTCATGCCGGCCACATGACCGTGGAAGTGTCTTCGGACAACGCTGGCTCTTCGGCTAAGAAACGGAGATGAGCACCGGCCCCTAGAGTCGGACACGACTGCACAAATGTGCGGGGGGAACCTTTACCTTTACTTATAGTATCAAAACATTCAAAATCCTGGACCGTGCCCAACTTTTACAATTGTTACATGTTTCGACAACATACCAGGTAAGGTAATTTCTGATTGGCAATTTGGGCTTGACAAGCTCATTCATGACGCACCGACCGTTGGCATCCACCACTGCGATTCGGGTGAGTTCTGACCCCTTCTCAGTGAGACACTGGGCAAAACGAGAAAGCCAAGGAAGAGTAAGGAAGGGCCGATGGTTCTCTGTGGTCCCCTGCCCCCAATATTCTGGTGATCTGACCGAGTTCCTGCGATGCCTGGGAAAGATGGGAAGTGTAGTCCCACACCCCGCTGGAAGCCACTGAGATCGAGATGGTTGCGCTATAGAATTTGAACGTCCGTGCTTGGCTGGGTCCAGCATTCAGGGGATCCCCAAGCAGGGGTTGAGGACTTGATTGGCAGAAGGAAAATATGGAGCAAACACCTCAGTATTGTTTTATACCAGGATGCATTAAGGAAGCATTGGGAAGACCAGCCGTTTCCCGCTTTTCTGATACCTTTCCCATTTTCTTCCTGATATCCCCCTTTCGGTCCCTTTTCACATGGAAGAAAAAGACCAGTGGTTCTTCCCAGTGGTCTGAACGGATGACCTGCTCAGGCCTTTTGAAATGAGAGCTGCAGATGGTCTACCCTTGCGATTCAGCCTGTAATGGAAGGCTTAGAGCAGCCTTTCTCAACCATCTAATCCTGGAGGAACCCTTGAAATATTTTTCAGGCCTCGGGGAACCCCTGCACATTCAGACTCAAAGGTAGGCCAGAAGTTACAAAATTATTATATTCGTTTCATGGGTAGGCCTGTCTATATGCATCCACAGTGTTCTTAAACTTAAACTCTCACTCGCTGGATCGTCAGCTTGTTGTGGTGAGTGGGCTTGTGTGTTCCCAATGAACCCTGTGAGCGAAGCCGTCGGGAGTCATGTACTCCTGGCAGGGTCACCCATGGCGGTAAGGTCCAGGGGGAGGAACCAGACAAAGAACAATCCAAGAAAGTCCTCAACGGCAGAACAGGCGGAAGATAACAAGGTGTATTGTTACAACGGCTGCGAAGGCGGATGAAGGCTGCAGCAGATAAAAGGTCACCAATCGTCATGGTATCCATGCCATTGGATTAGAGCCTTTTTCTGTGAAGGTTGTGTGCTGACCGTTGTGCACCGATCTCCACACATAAAACAAATTCACGCACAGGCGTCTTCCAACCACACCAACCTTTGGAAGACAATCTTACTCGGCTACGAGTGATCGCCAATGAGTTCTTAAACTAAAAATAAAGAATGAAACTTGCCTCTTTAATGTGAAGTTGCCCGAATTTGAAATAATTTTTTAAATAAATCGTGATCTCCCAGGGAATGCCTAGGGACCTCTCGCAGAACCCGAGGGCACCACGGAACCCTGGTGGAGAAACCCTGGCTTAGAGCCTTCCTGCAAACCGAGGGTGAAATTCCCAGATTCATTTCCACCAATACAGTACATGCAAAAAGTGGTCCATCTTTGCTGAACGACGACAACTCTCAAATTTAGTCTTTCCCCTACCCGGCTGGAGATGAAGCTGGGGAGTTTTGCATGTACTCTGTCACGGATTAGAGCTCTACCCTGAATCAAGAACGGAAGACTTAAAGGTAAACCTTCCTTCCTTCCTTCCTTCCTTCCTTCCTTCCTTCCTTCCTTCCTTCCTTCCTTCCTTCCTTCCTTCCGTGTGTGTCAACTTGTATTACCGCTCCATCTCCCCCAAGGGGGACTCTGGGCAGTTTACAATACATAAGTAAGAAATTGTTTCTTACTTACATGGGTCCAACCTTTGCAAAGGGATGGGAAGTAAATAAACCCAAAGGAAATACCATTTCACAGTCCAGTCCAAAGAGGGGGCTGCCATCTGTAACCGGGCCATTGCAGTGGGTACGAACAAAATGGCTGCAGTCGCCATTATCTGGAGAAGCAATGAACAAATGTCACGTCTGCAGAAGGTGCGAAAAGCTGGCATGGTTCAGCAGCTGGATCCTAGACATGGAAGCCAGAATCCTACGCTCTTGTGCCAATCACAGACTGGGGAGAAAAAACACCAGCTTATTGCTATCGTTCCGCTACCGCTTTGGAAGGAACAGAGAACCAAATGCAGACCATAGTTTTATTTATTCTAACTACAGGTAGTCCTCGCTTAACAACCATTCGTTTAGCGATGGTTCAGACTTATAACGGTGCTGGAAAAAAAACGACTTACGACCTGTCCTCGCACTTACAACTGCCACAGCGTCCCCGCGGTCACAGCATCCCACAGTCATGTGGCCGCCATTTTCAACCTTCCCAGCTGGCTTCCAGCAAGCAAAATCAATGGGGAACCGTGTGATTTGCTTAACAGCCACATGGTTCACTTAATGACCGCTGCAAAAAAGGTCGTAAAATCGGGTCAGATTCACTTAATGACCACTTTGCTTAGCAACTGAAATTCCGGTCCCAATTGTGGTCGTTAAGTGAGGACTGCCTGTGCTAAAGTTGTGACCTGTCCTAGATATCTAGAATTTGACAATAAATGTGGATTCTAAGACAGCTTACCTTCTAGAGGATAATCATGGAGATGCATCTCCTCAGGAGTTAAAATGTAACTTGAGAGACTGCAGCCCTTTTCTGCGTATTTCTGAATTATGGGATCGTCATCCATCTCTGAAATCAATGAGACATTTATGTTAAATATTTGTATTAGCATTTCCCCCCCCTTCTGCCAGCATCTCTTCAATTTGTTTCAAGAGGACAGAGCGGGGTGGGGTGCCTGTTCATGTCATTGATTTATTTTATTGGTTAGGTTTATAACTGTTGCTTATCCACCAATTCAACAGTCATACGGCAATTGACAGTATAATCAAAGTAAAATTAAAAGTGTAATAAAATATCCATAATGCAGCTTTTAGAAATGTTAAAAAAACAACCGTAAAATAAAACCAAGCCACAAGAACAGCAACAGTAAAAAAAAAATGGCATTGTTTCATTCTTCACATCTGCCAATTTATTGTTTAACTTCAGTCTGCCTGGGACAGTTTATTCCATTTCTTGTCTGCTTGGAAATGAAGCACTTTAGAAATAAGGGAATTTTCAAATGAATCTATTACAATCAGCCCAATTTCACGAAGGGGCACAATTTGGCTATTTTTTTTTTTTTTTTTTGGAAAAACCAAAGTTGCCCGGGGAATGGGGTATATAAAAGGCCAAAATATTTGCACAGAGGTACGGCACGCTCGAGACTGCATGCGTTGCACACCAGCCATATCCACCTGGATGATCAGAAAACAACAAATGTGTGGATGGGGGAACTAAAAAGGAATATATTAATACCTTCCCTGCTGAGCTGTTGATGGTCGTTTATGCCCACTCCACAAAAATTTTTTATCAAGTCACCGGAGATGGAGGGCAGAGAGAAACGCTAATAAAAGACAGAGAACAGAGGCAAAAAAGGCAAAGAAAATGACATCACACAATATTCCTTCCACGGGAGGGGGACATTTGGAATTTTCTGAGCATACCGAGGGCGCTCACACAATATGGCTACCTTGGCAGACATGGCCAACTGTAGAACCACCACTGACGAAGCCACAAACTACTGAAGTTGCTATACGCTGCCTCGCCTGACCCACCCACCATCCCACAGCCCACCTTTGGGTTTTCTTGGCAGTTTGCCCACTTCTAAATAAAGTCCTGGCCTGCCGCCACTCGTTACTTTTATTTTCTAAGAAAGCCAAATGAGTGCATACCAGCCTCACGTTTAACTCTGTGTGCATATATATGGGATATGTGTGTGTGTGTGTATTGATGCATACTATAATTATATAATACATTTTTATACTTTTTATATAATACTTTTTATATATATTAATATATTTATCAATTATCAATTATTTATTAATAAATATAAGTATTTTATTTATTTATTTATTTATTAAATTTCTGTGACCGTCCATCTCCCCCTCAAGGAGGGACTCTGAGCGGTTTACAACCATAACAACTGTAATACTTTTTTATATAATACATTTTACATTACACACACACACAAATATGCATGAATCAAAATTTACAGATTTGCAAAAATAAGTAATGAAGAAAAACTGAACTCAACAGATGCACCCATCCCTAGTGGAGGGCAATATTTTTTTTTAAAAAAAATCCATTGGGTAGACAGCCTTGCAGGTTTCAACAGAGGGGTCTGCCCCCTCGCCCGTACACATGAAGGGACATGAGAAACATCTGGTACGTATTCAACCGTGTCCTGAGCTGGAAGATCCCACGGCATCAGGAAAAGATTGTAAGGATGTGGCTGGCTCCCCGCATTGGGCTTGTTTTTATCTATGAAAAGCAGGTTAGACTTTTCATACAAATAAACCTAACCAATAATGATATAGACTTGAAATTTTTAAAAAAGGCACTTGTCTGAGAGTATTTCCAGGGAAGAGAAGTCGATCTTTCAATCATCTCATAAATCCAAATTTAAGGCTAAGAAGCACAGAGTATAATTAAATGTTCAGAAGGACCCCAAATATTTTCTTGCTAAATGTTTTGAGGAATTATTTTTCCCTCGTTTTAATAATCCAGTGATTGATGCTGCCTTCGCTTTGTGGATGGTTTCAGTTCCTCATCCGTGAAGTTCTCAAATACTCTGCAAACACAGTTTATTAGAATGATCCAGCTCCAATGATATCTAGCGGTTGTGCGTGTGGGTGTGAGAGAGACGGGGAGATGGGGAAACAGGCTTTTTATTAAACAATAAGCACAGAATTCATTTGCAAAAGCCTCAGCTAGTGGTAAAAGCAGAAATTGCCTTCTTCCTAACCTCCTCAAACCATGGATTGTTCTTTTAAAAAGGGGAAGAGGTGCAAGAGATAAAGATAACACTTTCGGAAGGGGGTAATTCCCAAGAAAAACAAGTCTCTTTTGTGTCAACCCAGCCGTAGTATTAATGACCTCCACTTCCAGGCAGCAGCCAGAGGGGGGGAAAAAAAGTAAAAAAGAAAGCTCATTCTTGAGAAGAACTGGAGGCTGGCTTGTTCCTGGAAAGTCTTGAACTTGCTCTAAATTAGAGACATATGCTTCCTCGCTGCTCAAAAGCCTTCCCCCCTCGGCCAGCTTCCCCGGTTCAAAGTATCCTGTTCAGCGGAGGCTTGCAAGGGCAAAGAAGAAAAACAAAAGTCAACACCGTTACTGGAAAAAGTTCCAGTTACTGTTGTTCTGCTGAAAGAAGCAGTGATTTCAGGAGAAAGATTCTTTTGCTTGCATCTGTAAAGCACACCACCCTGGTGAATGGCAAACCACAATTGGACTTGCGTTCTCTATGCTAGGTTCAGGGCTGAGGGAGGTGTTGGGCAAAGAACGTGGGCCTGCAAAATTTGGGATGGATTGAGCTAAATGCAGCTGTTGCAGGCCAAAGAAAGCCTTGAGTTGCAGCGAGAAGGAGATGAACATAAGGAGGAACCGTTGGCTCAAGAAACTACAAGGAGAACACAAGTTGATGGCTTCTAGTCTGCTGGGTCCCCCTGCGGCTAGCAGGTAGACCAAGAAGAAGTGAATGTGGTATGACACTCACAGCTAATTATCCTTCGATAATTGAACCAAGCTCCAAAAACCAATTTAACATTCAACTTTATTTGACTGCACTTACTGTAACTGCCCTCCTAGATTCAGAAGTCACATTTTCTTCTCGAGGTTTGATTCATTGGTTTGTGGCTCTTGATTTGTTTGCCTGGTTTACTCTCCTGTTTGGTTCTATCATGGTTTCTTAAGCCACAATTCCTGGCTAATTGTTCTACGAGGTCGGCCATTTTGCCAAATAATACACAATTCCCTAGACCAGCCATCCCACCCGATGGGTAGACTTGGGTAGACTTCAATGACTTACGTGTCTGAATGTCTTTCGGAGATGTTTGAACTGCAGGTAGTACCGGTAGAAATGGAGCTGATCCACGTGGTGCAGAACTACCACCACCACACCAGCCAAATGCCTTTGGTGGTGGATACGACACCAACTGTACCACAAGGGACCAAGATGATCAATTATGTTCCTTTAGCCAGGCAAGCACATGCACATCTATTTCTCAGTTATTATATTGGTTTCTCAGCATTGGGAACCAGAAATCCTGGCTCTCCTGTGAATCATCTAGTGAGCAGCCTGGTACGTGTTGATCTCATAAAGCGGTGTTTCTCAACTTTGGGAACTTTAAGATGTGCTGGCTGGGGCATTCTGGGAGTTGAAGTCCACACATCTTAAAGTTGCCAAGGTTGAGAAACACTATCATAGAGTCATAGAATGTATGAGTTGAAAGAGACTTCATTGGTCATCTAGTCCAACTCCCCGCTCAATGTAGGAATTCTATAAGCCAGGGCTTTCCAAAGTTTCCAAAGAAAACCCGGAAGTGCCGCCGTTGCGGCAGTGCGCAAAAACCCGGAAGTGCCGCCATTGCGGCAGCGCGCAAAAACCCGGAAGCGCTGCTGCCGCTTTCAGGTTTTTGCGCGCCGCCGTTGGTGTGTCGCCGCGGGAAAGCCCGGAAGCGCTGATGATGATCAGCGCTTCCGGGTTGCGTGGCGACACACCAGACTGTGTGTGGCGACACACTTTTGTGTCGCGACACCCAGTTTGGAAAGCTCCGCTATAAACTGTTCTCAAGAGATGGCCATCCAGTTCCCGTTTAAAAACTTCCAACGAGGGGGAGTCCACTGTTCTTGGCAGACTACCCCACCGTTTCACAGTCAGGAAGGTCCCCTATGTCCAGTCTTGACCTGAACCCATTTCACCCCATTGGTACTTGTCCTGCCCTGATTTTCAACTGAAAAGAGGTCCACCCTTCTCCAATCTTCTCTTTTGCAAGCTAAACATGCCCAGATCCTTCAACCGCATCTCATAGGGCTTGGTGTCCAGACCCCTGATCATCCTGAGAGGTATGTCTGCTCGCTTCCCATTTAAGCTAAGGTGAGCTTAGTGGTTATGTACAGATTTGGATCTGAACCTTCTCTGTTCTCAGACTGAGTTCACATTGCATTAAGCCCAACTGGGATTTCTAGCCTTCAAAAATTGCCAGAGTTATATAATTTTTTTACGTAACAGAAGGGGAAAATGACTAAATACATCATTGGAAAATATCATCATAGACGCATTCAATATTAAATTAGTAAAGGGAATCAGAGCTGAGTTGAACATCTACTGTTTTTTTGGAATCCAATCCTCAACCAATAACTTAAGGTAAAACCCCCAAAAGATGCCCATCCTTCCGCTAAGCCATAGTGAGGTTTATTTGGTTTAGTTTAGTGTGCTGAATTAACCTAAGCCATGTAAACCATGATGGGTGGCTTAGTGCAATGTATGAATCCAGCTTAGAGCAGCTGATTCAAGAAATCATGGTTAAATTATTCATAGTTTAGTGTAAGATGCAAATCCAACCTTCATCACTGCTCTAATGACTATACTGCACCAGTGCTATCAAAATGTGAAACAATTTGTTAGAACTTCAGAATTAGGCAAATACAGGTAGTCCTCGCTTAATGACCACAATTCGGACTGGAATTTTGGTTGCTAAGCAAAGCGGCCATTAAGCGAATCCAACCCAATTTTACAACCTTTTTTGTGGCAGGCGTTACGCGAACCACGTGGTCATTAAGTGAATCATGTGGTTCCCCAGAGGCTGGCTGGGAAGGTCGAAAATGGTGATCATGTGACGATGTGACGGTCATAAATACAAACCACTTGCCAAGCACCCAAATCATGGTCACATGACCGCAGGGATGCTGCGACAGTCGTTAAGTGTGAGGACTGGTTGAAAGTCAATTTTTCAGCACCATCGTAAGTCCGAACCGTTGCTAAACGAATGGTCATTAAATGAGGACTACCTGTAATTCAATACAGTTGAACACCTAGGTTGGACAGATGTCTTGCGTAAGGTTAAGAGACGTCTACCTGGGCTGAGTGACATTGTGATGTTTTCCCAGCGTGGCATACTTGAGGAGTTCATATAGTTGCTCATAGCCAATTTGGCCTTCTCCAAACATTCGAGTGGACAAACGGGGTTTCTTCACCTTGGAAACCAAGAGAATTGACTCAGGAGTGTTTACACTCACAAAGAAAGTTTCAGGATTCAAGGCACCATTCCCACAAATAACATCCAGAAAGGACAATTTATTTCTTACAAAAGAATGCCCCCAAACCAGATCAGACGCAAAGGAGAAACACAGTTAATAGGCAGAATTGTTAGTTATGCGTAACTTCACAAAAATGGGAAGTTATTAACATAAACACAGTAAATGCCAAATGATTCCTGTCCCAGAGGAGATTTACAAAAACGGTCCTCTCACATTGACAAATCCAGCTGTGAATAAAATAGAAGCAGCTTCTAAAAGTTTCTGGAGCTTTGTAAGCATTACTTGTGTTTTCTACTCCATCTCTGATATCAGGAAGAACAGAGACTCAGTTGCAGCATTCAGATTACAGGAACCTTCTGTCTAATTCTGGCTACCGCACTTGGAAAAAATACAATGCAAAGCTGAAAAAGATGCAAGAACAGCCAACTGGAATAATACATCATTGTGCAACTAATTATAACTTAATGATTCATAGATATAAAGAAAAATGAAGTGCAGCATTAAAAATATAATACAGACTAAAACCCCTTACAGCAATCCTCTCCGAAAGAAAAACAACCTTTTTAAAAGACACAAACCAAAACAAAGCCAGAAAAATATTTGGAAAACTCCACCCAATATTTAAATTGGTAAAAGAATTTTTTTTTTTAAATACAGGGGATGATAAATTAAAAGATGCAATAATGGCAAATCATTTGGAATAATATACCCATAAACAAATCTTACTTTACTGGATGTTTTAATTTCCTGATGATTTGGGCAAATGTCACTTTCCTCAATCTTCCTTTTTTTGTGAGCTTTCTGGGTCTCTCCTCCCGTTTCCCTATCTTCATAACACCTTTCCTTTATAACTCCATGAGTTTGTGCACCCATTTTATTTATAAATATCTCTTCAGGTGGAATTCATCTGTAAAACAAGAATAGCAACAGGGTAAAGAATTTTTAAAAAACCCATTTAATAAGTTAATGGAGAAACAACTGCAGAGCAAAACAACTAGCAATGTTGCAACACCCAGAATTGGAACAATACTGTACTAATAAATTGGAGCTCTACTTAATTTTGAGTAGGAATTAGGGAGATGCAAAAATGTGTTGGATTGTAGACATATTCTTACCTTTTTGTATATCTAGATGTGAATATGTAGTCATGTAATAACACCCCATTTCTTTAGTATAAAATAAATGTAGGCCCAGGAAATCAAGGTCCTCACATCAGATCTCCTTTGTATAGTTTAAATATCTCAAAGCAAACATTCTTGAGGCTGTGTCTCACCAAGAATGTGTGAATTGCCCTAGACTACACACTGCCCTTCCTGCCTCAATGACCCTTGTAGAAGGTGATAAGTTGTCTTGTCCTTGCATAAGGAATATAATTCAGAACAGCCATTCAGGATTGTAAAGGAGATAAAAGATAGTTGACATGAAGATGACCTGACTCAATACTCCTCTTCCTGCTTGGATAGGAAGATGGGAGGGGGCATACTAGTCAAGGTACCTGACCTGATTGGGTAGAGAGAATGTGCCATCCCAACGTGGGTCTGCGAGTAATCTAGGGTATATAATGTGCTGTAGGAAGGGGGTCCTGCACGATCGCCCACCTAACAGCCTGCTGCTTTGTCTTTGCTCTTGTGTGAATAAACTCCTAACTTCATGCAATTGTCAGTTTCTTTACTCCCGGCTCAGGAACGAACCTGGTAAGATTTTCTTCTAACAAATGGGTGGCTTAATCCCCTTGACAGTCATGTTCAAAGAGTAAAAAAATCAGGATTCTGGTAGCACCTTTTATGACTAACACGTTTTATTCAAAGGCATAAGCTTTTAATGAGCTCCATCAGCCACTCTATACATCTGATGAAGGGAGCTGCAGCTCACAAAAGCTAATGTGACTTACGGATGATCTCTGGCGAGAGCGGGATGGAGGCAGTGCATCCATCCTGGCTCTTCTTGACCTCTCAGCGGCTTTCGATACCATCGACCATGGCATCCTTTTGGGGCGGCTCGGGGAGTTGGGGGTGGGCGGCGTAGTTTTGCGCTGGTTCACCTCCTTCCTCCGAGACCGGTTCCAATCGGTGGTAATAGGAGATGAGAGGTCTGACCCTTGGCCCCTACTTTGTGGGGTGCCGCAGGGTTCGGTTCTCTCCCCTCTCCTATTTAATATCTACATGAAACCGCTGGGTGAGATCATCCGCCAACACGGGATGAGGTATCACCAATATGCTGATGATACTCAATTATATATCTCCATCCCGGGTGAGTTAAGTGATGCAGTGGCTGCCCTTTCTCAGTGTCTGAAGGCTGTGGGGGCCTGGATGGGGAACAACAGGCTTCAGCTGAACGCTGGTAAGATGGAGTGGCTGTGGATTGATGGCGCCTCGGGATCCAAGGAGTTGTCATCTTTAGATCTGGATGGGGTGGCACTACCCCGTTCAGACTCTGTGCGGAACCTGGGGGTCCTTCTGGACTCACGACTCCTGCTTGAAGAGCAGGTGGCAGTCGTGGCCAGAAGAGCATTTGTGCAACTTCGAGTTGTACGCCAGCTACGCCCTTTCCTGGACCGAGATGCCCTCCGTACAGTCACTCATGCCCTGGTCATCTCCCATATAGACTATTGCAATGCACTCTACATGGGGCTACCCTTGAAGAGTATCCGGAAGCTTCAACTGGTCCAGAATGCGGCTGCGCACGCAGTTATGAGTGCCCCAAGATCGGCACATGTGACACCTCTGCTGCGTGAGCTGCACTGGTTGCCAGTTTGCTTCCGGGTCCAATTCAAGGTGTTGGTTGTTACCTTTAAAGCCCTACATGGCATGGGACCAGGTTACCTTAGGGACCGCCTCATCCCCAGAGTATCGACCCGCCCCACCCGGTTATGCAGAGAGGGCCTGCTACGGATCCCATCAGCAAAAGAATTTCATCTAGCGGGATCCAGGAGGCGGGCCTTCTCTGCAGTAGCACCCGCCCTTTGGAACATTCTGCCCCTTGAGGTGAGGCTAGCCCCCACACTCCTGACCTTCCGAAAGCAATTGAAGACCTGGCTCTGCCACCTCGCTTGGGATGGGAAGAGTAATAGCTCTTCTTGGGGATGGCTTGCGCCGTAGAGTTCGACTCGCAAACATTATATAACAGCCTCTTGGATTTTATATTTTTAATATTTAAATTGTATAATGTATTTTATATGCTTTTAATTACTAACTTGATTGTAAACCGCCCAGAGTCCCCTTGTGGGGGGAGATGGGCGGTGATATAAGTTGGAAATAATAAAAAAAAATAATGCCTTTGAATAAAATGAATTCTGTATGATTTTTTTGCCTCAGTTGACCAATATGGCTCTCCTCTTTCAGGTTCTAAGAATAAGTAATTCTCTGTAGCTTGAATCATGTCAACTGGATTTCTATTTTCTCAGTGGAAACGTTTCGCTCCTTATCCAAGGAGCTTCTTCAGTCTGAGCAAAGTTAGTAAGGGAATCCTTAAATATGTTTCTAGGTGGCTGTGTGACCTTGCACCTGGGGCTAGGTCATGGTTATATTGAGATGTTATTTTAAGTCCTTTTATCATCTAAAGGAGGATCGTTAAGATCACCATGCTGCTGTTGAGCTTGTGAAATGGTCTTATTTCACAAGCTCAACAGCAGCATGGTGATCTTAACGATCCTCCTTTAGATGATAAAAGGACTTAAAATAACATCTCAATATAACCATGACCTAGCCCCAGGTGCAAGGTCACACAGCCACCTAGAAACATATTTAAGGATTCCCTTACTAACTTTGCTCAGACTGAAGAAGCTCCTTGGATAAGGAGCGAAACGTTTCCACTGAGAAAATAGAAATCCAGTTGACATGATTCAAGCTACAGACAATTCCACCTGGATGACTGAGAACCTTCATAAATAAGTAATTCTAGAACCAACTTAACAATAATTCTAATAGGACATCAAGTGAATCTGCATTTAGTTTAATAATAATAGGAAGCCCCTGTGATTTTAAGTATTCTACCTTAATTTACTCTAATCCAGTTTAATGAGAACAGCAGTGAAAGTAGAAGTAGCTTTATTATGGGCTTAGAACTATTCTACAGACATGGACTAATCCAGTGTTTTCCAAACTTGGCAACTTTAAGATGTGCGGCTGGCTGGGGAATTCTGGGAGTTGAAGTCCACACACCTTAAAGTTGCCAAGTTTGGAAAACACTTGATTAAAACAACAACTGCTACAATGCAATTAATTATACCATCATAATGTAAAATTAAGAGCCACTCTCAGCCCCCTCTTTGCACCCAGCCTCGCCTGGCGGGGCAGCAACTCCCATAATCCCCGGCCAGGAGGAGACTAGCAAGTTCCTCTTGATTTTAAATTTGGCTGGAGGTTATAGGGATAGTAGTCCAGCAGGTTTAAAGGCAGCAGGCTTAAAGCTGGAGCAGGCTGCCCTAAACTGGTGCGTATGCGGGTCCTTTGGTTCCATCTGTGAAATTCGGTTGCAACCACGTGTGAGCCTGCAAACACGTGCAAGGGTGAGTTGGGATCCCCCTTCTCTTCCCTGCAAGGAAACCCTCCCCAACAGTTGATCTGTGAACGCCCTTCGTTGCTAACACCCCCTCCCCGTAGAAAAATAAGGGGAAAAAAAGAAAAAAAATGAAGATGATGGGAAGCCTCACCTGTATCCCTTGCTTCCTACTGAAGGTGAAGCCCCTGCATCGAGAAGAATCTCTGCTCGGCAATCGTCTCCCCTGGCCTGAGCCACCCCGCCCCGCAGTCGAGCCTCAAAAGAGGCGCCCTGAGCGAGAGAGCAGGTTAAAGGCGGCAGACCGACTTAGTCGAGCGGCCGAAAGCGTCGAGGAGAGGCGGGGCTGCGCCGCGCCGCGGCGGGCTGTTTGAAATGGCGGCCGCCGACTAGAGCGAGCGGGGTGGGATTGGAACGCGGCGGGGGGCGCGTGGCGGCGGTTGCCATGGCGACGAAGCAGCTGGCCAGGTAAGGCCTTCCGGGCCTCTCCGCGCGGGGCCCGGGTTGCTTTGGCCCGTCGGTGGGTTGGGGCTGCGAACGAGCCCGATCCCGTTTTCACCAAGGTGTAGTGCAAGCCCAGCCCGTGTCGTGTGTTTGTGGGTTAGCTTGTGGTCCCAACCTCGAAAAGTGGGTCGTGAAAACCAAGGTTCGGCTAACCAGGGGTGGCTGTAACGTGTGAATACAGCGAGGGTGGGGTGGGAGAGCTGGACGGGTTGGTGTTCTGGAACAGAACTGCTTCTCCCCCACCCCCTTTCATGTTCAGACTTCATGCAAGTACGAAGCTGACGTTTCCTTTCTCCATTTGACAACCATGGATCATTCCCCCAGGAGTGATTTACAATGGGCAATGTGCTTCACCAAGATTATTATTAATAAAAATAATAACAACTCGATAGGTGGCCCAAAAATGCCAAATCCAGTCCAAGCATCTGACTGACTGTGATCAACAACAACAACAACAATAATATGCAAACACCTTACATCCTGCGACAATAACTTTAATATCATTAAACAACAACATCTGCCTATGCCAGGTCCTTGGGAAGGACTCAATAGGTGAACAAAAATGCCAAATCTAGTCTACAGATCTGGCTGGCTGTGCAATCAACCATAATGATAATATTTATATGCCACCTGACTCCCATGAACTCTGAACTAGGCCACCCAGAGTCCTTCGGTGTTGGGTGGCATACAAGTTTAATAATAATAAATATAAATAATAAATAGCTCATCTTCTAGGTTCACCCAGCTCAATGAACTCTGAGCCTAACTAAACTTAGCATATTGTGCACTGATGTCTTACTGTATCATCCAGCCATTGGTGGGGCATTATATCAGAATGACTATAGGTTTTAGATCATGACAACCGTGGCTGAATGATGCTATCATTCACTAGTGTGGCAATGGCCACCTAAAATCTGCTTGCATGACAAAAGTACAAAAGTATTTTTTAAAGAAAACGGTAAAAAGAATATGCAAAACAGAATCCATATAAATATAGAAAGGTGTTTGGTGCTTTTATATTACAAAGCTAAAATGCCAAAGGATTACTATTAGCCTTAGTTATTCTGCTTGCTTCATGTATCTTAGATAACAGATGTGCCTCTAAAAAGCCAGTTTGCTTTGACATTTTATCTATCACCCAATATACATAGTTCCAATCCCACAAGTTCTTATTTTGAAGTAGACTATATAAAGCCCAGTTAAAACATGTGGATAATAAACATTTGTGGTGAAGCGAAAAGGGTGAATTGATTAATTGAAATCAGTGTTGCTTATTTATTATGCTAAATGGCACAGCTGCAACTGTGGTCATTGCACTAATGCAGTGATTCCCAACTCCCAGAATTCCCCAGCCAGCATAGCTACTGCTGAGGATTCTGGGAGTTACCCAGGTTGGGAAATGCCAACACTAATGGCATTGAATGACATCCTAATGTGGCCTTTGCTTTGACATTGTAACATTTGCATAATGAATTTTGTATGTTTGTTTGATAGACAGCTAGGCATTATTCGAAGTGTTTCTAAACCCTCTCCTGGTGGTCAAAGTTACAATCAACCCAAGCTGCGTGAGTATTCCACTTGTTTCACAAAGCAAATGTTACTATTATTTGCAGGTTGTGACAGTATCATATGATTTTTTTGGGGTGTTGCAGGGCAGATGTTTGACTACTTAATAATTATTGACTTTGAGTCTACCTGCTGGAAGGAAGTCCGAAAATATCAAGAAATAAGTAAGTCAAGTCTTAATCATTTTAACAGTTGCTTCCACATGAATTGGAAAAAAAACAGAGAAAGCTTGAACATAGTTCATGCAAATAGAGATAGCTTGTTAGAGTTTACTCTGTAATTGGAGAAGGCTGCAGTTTAGCATTAGCAACAGCTACTGTGTGGTGTTTCCGATTCAATCTCCAAAAAGTGCTTTGGAATGCACAGTTGTACAAATGTAGCATCCATCTGAAGTATCTTCAAGCTGCTGTAAAATCTTTGGGAGGGTAGGGTACTGTTTAAAACTTGCTGAAATGTTCAGCTCAGTTTTGAATCAGGGTACAAACACGATAACTTGCATTTTTATTCCTCTTCCTTAAAAAGAATTCAACGTGCCTTACATGGTTCTTTCCACCGTCACTGTCTCAATGATGGCTCTGTGATGTAAGCTAAGATTAAATGGAGAGTGTATTATTAGCCCAGAGTGAATCAGTGAACTTCAAGGCTTACTAGGGATTTACATATTGGTAGAACTAGTATGATTTTTTTCTCTCTTTTTTTTTTGGCATAGTTGAATTTCCAGCAGTTCTCTTGAACACCTCAAATGGAGAAATTGAGACAGAATTTCACATGTACGTCCAGCCCCAGGAGCATCCAACTATCTCTGAATTTTGTATTGAGCTAACTGGAATAAAACAGATAGAATTTCAATAGATTGTGCTCAAAGTTATTAGTTTCATTTGGTTTTGAAGCATTATTCATTCTACTTAATTAACTTCTGATGAACGTTCTTCCAAAGAGAATTTGCTTGCTGGCTACTAACGTTTTTTTTTAATCATCACAATATGACTTTTCTTTAATTCTCCAAGGCCATAGAAAGCACTGAAAAAGTTTTCATTTTTATTAATTCATTTTTAAATTGATGGCTTTAATTCCTTTTCTGTTTTGAGCTGCTCATTTTTGTTCATTAAGGTGGGCCTAATACATATTAGTTGTGTACTAGGGGGCAGCCTTGGAGATCAAAGTAAAAATTGATAAATATTGGTTGTTTTCACCGTTTTGTGTATTGGGTTTTTTTTGGTTCTTATATGATGCCCGGAGAACTTGACTTTATGGGCCAATCAGAAATATCAATATCAGTGTCGATAAAACCAAATCTAAAACTAGGCTCTGAATGTTATCAGCAAGATCTTTTTCTTTTTTAATTAAGAATCAAGTTGACGAAGGAGTTCCTCTGCATATATGCCTATCCCAATTTTCTAAGTGGATTCAAAAGATCCAGAAGGAGAAAAACATTGTTTTTGGTTCAGTTTGTGCTGCTCCCGAAGAAAAATTATGTGCCTTTGTTACATGGTCAGGTAATTCATAACGTTTATCAACATTATCCGTGATAAAGTTTGCTTGTTCTTCATTTCTGGGCCTGCTGAAGACTTGTAGTTTCCTTGGTAATAAAGTGGAAATGGTTATTCTATGATGCTTTTTGACTCCACCTACAGCTCTAGAATTTCCTATTCAAAATACTAACCAGGTTTGTCCTCTGCTTAGTTTTTTGAGACCAGCCAACATTGGCTATATTTTTATTCTGTCAAATGGTGCCCCTACAAATCCTGCTGCTGCTTTCTGTGTTCCCCCTGGATCTTTTACCCTCTTTGCTGCCTATTTTCATGGCTCTCACTATCATAAGGACTAGAAGCTTGCCTGAAGGAATCAGAAATCCTCTTGCCCTGTAGGTATTGCTTGATCTGGCAATAGAACTATAGGTATTCTCAATAAAAAGTGGAATGAATAATTTTGACTCCTGTCATAAGTACTGTTGGTTTAGGAGTTGTGAATTCCAGAATTGTACCCCACAAATTGGCAGGTTTTATTTAGAATTCCACTGCTCTGTGTACTTGGACAGATTATCATGTGCGCTTTACAATTGAACTGCACAAGGCATGGCTAAATGGGTAGCTTATTTTGCTTTTGGTCTTCATGTTTCTATTGCAATAAATCCTGACTGATGCATAAAGAGAAGATTTCACACTGAGGAGGAAAAAGCATGGAGGGGATTATAAGGAAACCGGAAAGGTTTATGAATATTTGTTCTTATGCAGACTGGGACCTGGGAATTTGTTTGCACTATGAATGTAAAAGAAAACAGCTACGGAAGCCTGATATTTTAAATTCTTGGATTGACCTACGGGCAACTTACAAGGTGAGAGTATTTGCCTCCTGTATTAATCGTGAAAAGAAAATATACACACTTTTCAAACAAAATTATGGGTTTCTTCACTGCAACCCACACACTGTATTCCTGGTGTAATTTACAGCTGCTCAGAATTTCTAATTCTAGAGGGACAAAATTGACAGGAAAAATGGTTTATTTCTTTGCTGCTCACTATATTGTTTCATCTCTTTTTTTCTGACATCTCTTCCCCCCCTCAAAGTTGGCTTGTTCATTAGTGTTCATAATACTCAGAGATTATGGTTTATATTGCCTTCCAACATTTGGTCCGGGATTATTTATTTATTTATTTATTATTTATTTATTTATTTATTTATTTATTTATTTATTATTTATTGCCATGTTTGCCACCTTTTTAAGCAGGGAGAGTCTTCCAAGACCTCTTCCAAATTTACTTGCTTGCAGATAAAGCGAGGTAAATAAAATTACAATTAAAAAAAAAATCAAACTTCAACAAGAGGTTTTCTGCAAAGTCAGCGGGCTTTGGGTAGAAATAATCATCTTTGCCTTAGTCTGTGGCTGTTTTGGCTTTGCCACTGGTCAACTGCTTACGATGGAGGGATACGGCTGATTTTTATTTTTGGCAAAGTCTGTTATATCGTGATACGACACCAGCCTATTGGTACAAATGTGTATTTCTTCAGAGATGATAGAGTTCTTCTTTACCTTCCTAAGGAAAAGTGCCCATGTGAAAACTTGAGTTGCGTGCATTGTCTAAAGCAGCGGTCCCCAACCTTTTTGGCACCACGGACCGGTTTCGCGGAAGACAATTTTTCCACGGACCCGGGGGGGGATGGTTTCAGGATGATTCATATTACATTGTAATATATAATGAAATAATTATATATAACTTTATTATAACTCATAAGGAGCATGCAACCTATATCCCTCACATGCACAGTTTACAGTAGGGTTCGCGCTCCTATGAGAATCTAATGCCGCTGATTTGACAGGAGGCGGAGCTCAGGTGGTAATGCGAGTGATGGGGAGCAGCTGTAAATACAGATGAAGCTTTGCTCGCTCGCCCACCGCTCACCTCCTGCTGTGCGGCCCGGTTCCTAACAGGCCCGTGGCCCGGGGGTTGGGGACCCCTGGGCTAAAGCACTGTTTCTCAGCATGCTGGCTGGGGAATTCTGGGAGTTGACGTCCAGACATCTTAAAGTTGCCAAGGCTGAGAAACACTGGTCTGAAGAACCCTAAGCAATTTATATTTAACTGAGCAGAACAGCAAAAGTAATAAGGTTTTTTCCATCTATTGTTTCTCAGAACTTTTACTCTAGGAAGCCTCAAGGTTTAAATGGCGCTTTGAAAGATGTGGGTATCACTTTTGAAGGACGGGAGCACTCTGGTGAGTGAGGTATTTGGATGGATGGATGATTTTATGTATATGTATATGTATGTATGTATATATATATATATGTGTGTGTGTGTTTGTGTGTGTATATATATATATGAATGAATGACAAAGGCATATGAGGGACCTCTGAAAAACAGGGAGGGGGTCTTGTATTTATGCATGAAAGGGCTTGCAAGTATGGAAGCAAGTTAAAATTAATTGGGATTGGTTGCGAATTAATTGGGTTTCATGTATAATGTTGCCAGCAGTATAATCCATTCTGACCGTCTTTCTATATGAGATCTCTTAACTAAAAGTAATCAAGAACTGAACCTAACATCATCTTCCTGCCTCAGTTCCTACTCTATAATTGGGTTTCCATTCTTTGTAGAAATTAAATAGGAGGTGAAGAGGGAACTGCTTTGGAAACTGCTGTAGGTATTATTAGTCTAACTTAGAATGCCAGTGTGAGCAGTAAGAACAAATAATTGTATTAGTCCTTTCACGTTTAATCTGCCAACAATACCACCTCCTGTTTTCCCAAGGGCTGGATGATTCTCGGAATACAGCTCGCCTTGCTTGGAAGATAATTCGTGATGGGTGTGTAATGAAAATCACTAAATCGTTAGATAAGGTTAGTGGCCCATGTGTCTTCTTGGCACATGTTACTGATGAACATTGACCCAATAAGATTTTGTGGACAGAACTTTGACTTGGGATCTTGCCTGAAACTACGCAGGCCATTTTGGGCTTGACATCCTTTGTTTATGGAATCTTTAGGCACCTCCTGTAAAGACTTCCATTGCCAGATTTTGGGGTGAGAAACCTACCAATGGTTGCCCTTTGGGAACCAACCGTCTTGTCAAAGCATCGCGTTTGGACGAAAGTGAAAGTGAAGTTGCTACAGAAATCAGAAAGAAAGAGGAAGATCCACAGCAAGAGACGGTTCGCGTAGGCTTGCATGAGGACACACCTCTTAGGTCTAGAAACAGCAAAAAGACTGGCGAACATTGGAGCAACGGACAGAACCTAACCTCGTCCATAGGAAGACTCCACTGGCCTCTTGGCTATTTTCAGCATCCCTGCTGTAAACCTTTAGGCCTTCAGAGTTGGGGAGACAACGGGCATCTAATTTCAAACCACCCTTCCATGCATAACCAAGGGCTAGTTTTGGACCCCACGACTCTTTCCACCGTCAACGTTTCTGAGACCGACATCAGTACCACTCCAGATTGTCTATCTTTGTTGGCTGACTGGGAGGACGTAGCAATAATACCAGAAAGGGAAGATGACCCAAATTCGGAGTCCTCGCCATCACAGGATAATCCCCCACATAAGAGCTCGCTAGTGACCAAAGAGAGAGAGGATAGGAACAAATCGAATGGGATGAATTGGGGAGCTGAAAACGGGGTAGACGCTTCTCCGAGTACGGAGCTCTCAAAATCCGTCGTATATAAGAGTCCAAATACGACTATTTATAATGCAGGTAGAGCTCCAAACAAATTTTCAGATACTTCTTCATTTAAGCTCCCTGTTGTAATGACGGATGCTTCTTCAAATAGAAATCCTCTTGTGTGCTCAACCGAAGCCATCAAAAGGAGGCCCTCCAGTCCCAAATCTTTTCCTCCAACCAAAAAACCGCCTTTCGGAATATACGAGGACGGAAGCCCAACATCGAGGAGCTTCCTGCCACCCCAGACGAATCAGTGCAGTGTCTCGCCTGCTCTCTTGAGCTCTTCCAGCAATTTCAACCAATCTCTAAGGGCAGGAGAAACTGGGAGAATGACCCCTCCGTTGTGCCAATGTGGTCGAAGAGCTAGAAAGCTAAACGTTTCAAACGGTGGCCCTAATCAGGGCAAAGCATTTTATAGCTGCCCGGTTAGAAAACCTGAAGGGAATAGAAAGGGTTGCAACTATTTTCGATGGGAACGTTCGCTTTTAAAGGAGAAAATTCCTCTTCCTACTTCGGCTTCAGGGGCTGTTGGCTTGAAGCCTTTGAAAATACAGTGCGCCTCTCTAGGAAATGTTAAGCTGAAGAGCCCGGGTCTCCGGCCCTCCATGCGAACCTAGGCCAATACTTTTTCTGCCCTGTACTGGGGAAATGGTTTATTGTCCCTTCACAAGTTGAATTAGCTTTGTTTTCTACAAAGTGTAATCACGAGCTGCAGTGTAGAAGCATCACCGATGTTGGGGGGTGCATTTAGCATCTGGCGTAATCCGAACGCAGCACCACAAATTGTCTTGTCTTTTAAGTGTGTACTTTCTCCTCTATCTTCTAGGCTCAGAAGTTTGATTTTTTTTAAAGATTATGTTCTACATATTAAATCAGTGAGCCTGGCTGCTGAGCAATTGTTTTTTAAAGAACTGACATGTAAAACTTGTATCATGATTTTAAATTTTCTTTTAAAAATGTTCTTGATTCTGAGAAGTGAAATAAAATGAACTCCCCCCAAAAAAAGAAACTAAAGTGAAGTTTGTCGGTTTTGATACAGCACCTCCCACAAAGATGTCAAAAACTGATGTCTTTGGGATTGTATTCAGTTTGTTTTTAAACTGTCCCAAATTTCCACAGCATAGCAGTCATGAGATTACAGAAAATGATGCAGCTGCTTTAATGAGTCACATTCCAGGATACTGTGAAGTGCCTCTTCCAAATTGTATCTGAAGCATTGCACAGTAAGGAGGTCACAGAGATCCAGTGAACAGAATGACACCTACATCTTCCTTCTGGAATTCAGAAGGAGCTGGCACTGATTATGGTGTGAACACTGCCTGGGCTATAAAATATACAATGGAGATTATGCTTTCAATATCTAAAGCAGAGCTTTCCAAACTTTTCATGTTGGTGACACACTCTTACAGCAGGACATCATTTCGCGACACACTCTTACAGCAGGGCACAAGGCAGGCACTAGGACCTGCGTGGAATCACAGCAGGCTTGGAGGCAGCCAGGCACAAGGCAGGCACTAGGACCTGCGTGGAATCACAGCAGGCTTGGAGGCAGCCAGGCACAAGGCAGGCACTAGGACCTGTGCGGAATCCTGGCAGGGCAGGTTTGGAGGCAGCAAGGCACAAGGCAGGCACTAGGACCTGCGCGGAATCACAGAAGCTTTGGAGCCAGCAAGGCACTAGGACCTGCGTGGAATCCTGGCAGGGCTCAGAGGCAGCAGCAGCCGCGACACACCCAGACACTGCAGCCGACACACTAACGTGTCCCGACACACAGTTTGGAAAGCTCTGATCTAAAGATAAGGGAGTGGTATGTTCTCATTGATAAAATTATTTTAATCTGGGATTTGGTAATTAGCTGAAATGCATGAAGTTAAAATTAAATCCATGCTTTTTTCTGTTGACGGCTTGACTTTTACAGCTTGTTAGGTAACTATGAAAAAGATATGTGCAACAGTATTAATAGCTAAGCTTGAAAGACAGCCATGTTCAACCTATGAACCCCAAAGGGGCTATATTTCCATGTGGAGATCCTCAGGTATGGTCATAGGTCATGAGCTGATTTATTTGATAAATGATGAAGGGCACAATCTCACCTCTTTCAACATGTAGACAATGTTTAGTATTGCCTAACTTTTACCCAAACGATGGGTAAAAAAAATAAACAACAGCCTTGATTTCCACGATTCTGGAATCAATCGTTCCAGAAAGCCCATTGCTTGAAGAAGCTTTTGCGGTCAAGTTTCACCTGTTTAATCCTTGGGTCCCTTGCAAAGAGGCTGGGCTATGAGCTGCAACTGGATGTGCGCATGTGTGCATTTTGGGACGGACAAGGCTTCCTAGCCCAGGTTGACCATGGCCAAAAAAATAAGCACGGGGAGTGCTGTGATATTTTGCAAAAAGTACAATGCTGTTCTTTTTAAAGGCTCATTGACCATTTAGGAAGATGGGGACAGCAGAGGAACACACAGATGGCTTAAACCAGATTAGGTGTACTTAAAATAGCTTAATTGGTTTCCGGAAGAAGGGGACTGGAGTTGGGAGGCTATATCTCTATATCTTCTACTGTAACAAATTACAGTTCTAATTTTTCAGTAACTAGCTTTGGAAACCTGCACTATCATTGGTTGATTGAGCTGGTCAAGATATCTCTGTGCTGCCAAATCAAGTTTTCTCCTTTAGGGATTAGAAAGAATGCACTGATTTATGCATTGTTTACATATCTGGCTTGGTTCATGCAGCTCCTTGTGATGCTGTTAACTTCTGGACTGTGAAAGATACCGTTTTGGGTCTTTCTCCAGGGTACGCGGTGTTCTTTCTGAATGAAAATCGACATCTGGAATCAGAGTTGCATTTTTCTTTGCTTAACCTGGCCAGCTGTGTTAGGGTTTTATATGAAGGGACCGGGAAGGAAAGTTCAACTGCTGATAAGTAAGCACTGAAGGGATAGTTTGACAAACAGCCAACAGAGGGACTGCATCTGTGAATGTTGTAGGACTCAAGATTCTAAATTTGGAGAGTAACATCACACGCTTTTATTCCTGGAATAATCCCTCAGAAAGTAAGCAGGCAAAGAATTCTACGCTCGTCCCCATTCTTTCTTGCGTAATTCGTTTCTTCTGATTTTCCCACTGATTGTCTTTGGCAAGTGTGGAACAAACTCCATCTATTGGGCAAGAACAGAAATGAGGGCTGGCAAAAGAGGAAGGACATGTTGGTACATAAGGCTGGAATGAATTCAGAGGTTGCAAAAGTGTGCAGAGTTGAAGCAAGAACAAATACATATGACACAGCTTTTCTCCTGGGTATAACTGGCGTTCTGCTTGCATCTGTTAAAATCACCACCATATTCCTAATTTGTACATTACTCAGGACCTTAAAACTTAATTTATACTAACCAAAGCTAAGAAACAGCTTGAAAATCTGGCTTACATTAGGCCATGTTCTAGTTTCCAAGCTATAGCCGAGCCCTGTTTTCAGGCTGTTTATTTTTTCTTTTTTTTGCATTCAACTTTTCATAAACAGGGCAAAAGAATGAACATCTCAGTTCAACTATCAAATCAAACTCTTGTCGGTCTGCCAGAATTATAATTTAGCATGACTTTAAACTCAGCCATTGTTACCTACCAAAGAAGCTACAACAACAGCCGTGGTGTGGTTTCTGAGCCGTGCTGATTGCTTCTGGCCCTTCTACACTATCCAGGTTTCTTCTATGCCTGCTCTGGAGATTTCAGAGGGACTGAAAAGTTCCCTGAAGACCCTAGAATATTTTTTAATTGATGCAGGGAAATGTTGCGGAATTTCTGTAATTGGTTAAAATACGGTTTATATGGTGTTATCCATATATGCTCCTTGAAGAGATTTGACAGGTGCCTTCCCCAGGAGCCTAATAGCTTAAGAACAGACACAATTTATTTATTTATTTATTATTTGATTTATATCACCGCCCATCTCCCCCCACAATAGAGGTAGGAGAGAGAAAAAAGAGTAAGTAAAATAATATTTTATTGTCAGGGAAATGTACCTTTGGCTTTGTAAGACTAGGATATAAGGGTGATGTTACCAAGGTATCATGGGAAAGGTGGCTTTTGAAAAATGTAAAAAAAAAAAAAATTGAAGAAATTCCAGGTAAGAATCCAAGATAGGAAGGTAAAGGAGATGTCAGATGGCCAAATCACAGCTTACCTTTCTAGGATACTTGTATGGGGCAGTGACCGTCTTGACATGGTCCTGTAGCTCCTTAATCAATGCTTCCGGGTCATGGGAAATGTATTCAGGTGCCAACACTACAAAGGCTTTCACAACCTTGAATGTAAGAAATTTGATCAAGAGGATGAAATTTTGAAACACTTGGGCAGATTATAAAATGGGGAATTTCTAATGGTACCACAGTAGCTGAAAGATGCCAAATTAAGTGTCTTGGGCATTGTAGCTTGTGCCTTCCAACATTAAAAGCTTGAATTAAAAAAAAAATTCTGGAGAATGTTTCTTTTTTAATAGATTTTTTACCTGCAGAATTCTAAAAAGAACATGTGATCGCTGAAGCCTACAGTGTTTTGATTTCTACTTTCCGTCTAGATCATCTTCAGAGATTAAGAGAATTCTGAAAGGGGCAGTGTCTGTGCTTTGATAAGGCATTCAGGTTATTTGTCAGCAAATCTTAATAAGGAACATTGAAAAAAATCCAGTTGCTGAGATCAAAAGATCAGAACCAGATAGGTGAGCATACACCCAAGTTGTGATCACACAATACATTAAGCTATTGTCTGCTTAACCGTGATTTACTAAATAAACTTGAAATAGTGTATTCACACAAGGTAGTAGGCTGTAAACTACAGTTTGCAAAAAACTGGATTTATGTAACGTGCTGAGTCACAAACACACACACACACACACACAACTTTCCAGCTTAGTGTGTTGCATGAATCCAGGCATTCACATGCACAGTTCATGATGCAAAGCACCATTGCATTAGTATTAAACCAGTGGCTTGTTTAAAGGTGAACT
The DNA here is from genome assembly GCA_023362775.1 of Charina bottae. Classification (NCBI taxonomy): domain Eukaryota; kingdom Metazoa; phylum Chordata; class Lepidosauria; order Squamata; family Charinaidae; genus Charina; species Charina bottae. Next base: position 29,433,940 of record JALMGJ010000010.1, read on the forward strand.
TTGATGTTCTAATAGAAGAGAACATATGTGGCTCATGGTTGAACTGTGGAGTCCTTAGTGCTCCCTGAGCTTGGTGGTTAGCTTGGGTAATGAAATGTTTGCAAACAAACAACCAAGCTCAGAGAGCGCCAAGGACTCCACAGAACCTTGATGTGGCTGAAGAATAATTTTATTTTTATTTATTTATTTATCCAACTTATATCACCGCCCATCTCCCCCCACAGAGGGGACTCTGGGCGGTTTACACAAAGTTAGCAGTTAAAACATATAGAAACATATAAAATACAATACATAGTATAAATTAATTAAATATATAAAACCCAAGAGGCTCTGATATTATCTTTAAAAGAACTCTACGGCGCAAGCCATCCCCAAGAGGAGCTACTGTATTATACCTCCCATCCCAAGCGAGGTGGCAGAGCCAGGTCTTCAGTTGTTTTCGGAAGGTCATAAGTGTGGGGGCTTGCCTCACCTCCAGGGGTAGAGTATTCCAGAGGGCGGGTGCCACTGCAGAGAAGGCCCGCCTCCTGGACCCCGTCAGATGGAATTCTCTTGTAGACGGGGTCCGTAGCAAGCGGGCTCTGCATAACCGGGTGGGGCGGGTCGATGCTCTGGGGATGAGGCAGTCCCTTAGGTAACCTGGTCCCATGCCATGTAGGGCTTTAAAGGTGACAACCAACACCTTGAATTGGACCCGGAAGCAAACTGGTAACCAATGCAGCTCGCGCAGCAGAGGTGTCACATGTGCTGATCTTGGGGCACCCATGACTGCGCGCGCGGCCGCATTCTGGACCAGTTGAAGCTTCCGGATACTCTTCAAGGGTAGCCCCATGTAGAGTTCATTGCAATAGTCTATATGGGAGATGACCAGGGCATGAGTGACTGTACGGAGGGCGTCTCGGTCCAGGAAAGGGCGTAGCTGGCGTACAACTCGAAGTTGCACAAATGCCCTTCTAGCCACGACTGCCACCTGCTCTTCAAGCAGGAGTCGTGAGTCCAGAAGGACCCCCAGGTTGCAGGTTCCGCAATTTTAGCAATTTTGCCTAAGATGGAGCTTCTGAGCACAAAGGAGAACTGGTGATCAGGAATCGGCCCCACCTTAGTGTCTCAATAGCTGAGCTTCACCTGTTCAAAAGATTCTGCAAACTTTTAGGCTTGAGTTGAGTTCAACTTCCTTTACCTCTCCTCGGGTAGGGTCTGGACTGCTAACTACCGCTGCTTCAACGACTGCGTCATGTTCTATCAAAGCACTCTCCACTTCAAATGGCCCAATGCGATATCTTTGAAACAAAAGGAAAAGTTTAATCTACTTGGCCTGTGAAGGACACTTACAAGGAAAGCGTTGTACAGTTGGGGCGCATGTGGATTAACGTTACCCGGAAGAATTGATGACATCATCTCCTCTCCCTACGAACCAGATGTAACCATCGTCATCTTGAATTCCTCGGTCCCCAGTGATGTAGAAGTTCCCACGAATGGTTGAAGCTGTTCTTTCTAGATCATCCTGGATATGTGAGCAAGTATTAGAAATTACATGAATCTGCCAACACTGGACAGTGTGGTGCAGGTACAGATAACTTTCAAAGGAGACCGCAGACTTTAATTATGAGTTTCAATGGTTAATAAATACCCATATTCTGCATCTACCATATCTAAGAGTAAACAGTTCCAAAATTCATGGTTGGGTAAATGTCACTGTCCGGCACTAATGTCAAGTTGTTCTGGCTTCTTCATTATAAAGAAGACTAGACTGGTACAGGAAATACTGAGGAAGGGAGTGGATTCATTTTTGTTGAACTGGCAAACATCCAAACTGCCAGAAGGGAGCTTCTGAATAGTTAGGCAGGGCTGTCTTCCAAAACAAGTAATCCAAGGAAGACAAAATGATGTAATTAGAACAGCCTTGTGTTAAGAGTTTTGTCTGGTTGCCACGGGGACCATTGATAAAATGCATTCAGTATGCTCTAGAGCAGTGTTTCTCAGCAACTTAAACATGGGTGGACTTCAACTACCAGAATTCCCCAGCCAGCATGGCTGGCTGGGGAATTCTGGGAGTAGAAGTCCACACGTCTTCAGGTTGCCAAGGGTGAGAAACACTGCTCTAGAAGGCAGTGGAAATTTATCTTCCAAGAGCCTGCTTGTATTTATGCTAGCCATGGTGGGACATCTCTTCCACAACAGTAGGGATGGATTAAGCATTCCTCCGCTGTTGGTCTAATATTCCCACTGTTCTGGAAACAAGTCACACTCAAATGACTTAATCATTTCCTTTTTCTGATTTTTATTTATTTATTTATTTGCTTTCTATAGCTGCCCATCTCACAAGTGACTCCCATGATCAATCAATACTTACCGTGTATTGAGTGAAAAGGCAAAACGGTCTTGTTGGTTTGATTCGGAGAGCGATATCTCCTTCTTTCCCAGGAGGTAAAATGTTACCATTGTTATCTATTATCTAAAATATGAATAGGAAAATGAACTTTATTAAAGAATTACATGGAAAGGATGAGCCTGGGGAAGTGGAACAAACTCCATCTGAAGATTTAAGCACATTGTTGGTCTGCAAAAACCTCAACAATCAATTTCTGGTATCTTTAGGTAAAACCAAGACCCATTCTTAAGATCCTGGAAAGTCAATAAATAATTCTTGATTCAATGAATGAATGTCCTGATTCCACATAAGACACTGCTTATGATTCATATGAACTCTTTTGTAATCTAATAAGAGGCTACTAATCTACAATTGTGTTAATACTTGGAGTTGAGCTGAAACAATCTGCTCCTTAAATTTATTTCCCTTTTCCTTTTGCTTTCCTCATGTAATAATTCAGCCCAAGACTTTAACTTGGAGCCTGCCCCTGCAATCCTGTTTAAAGGAATATCAATGTGGATCTTCTGCTCTCCTGGACATGAATGGGGCAGCATGCAAAGTTCTGGAGAACAAATAAGATCTCAATGGTAAATTGCAGGGTTAGACGTTATGCCTTAGAAAGGGACCTCCCTTGTATGAAACTCCATATCTATTGTTACATATCTTGATTTGCAGCTACGCCTTTATGTGTATACTAGACAACCCGTGACCCACTGGGTCATTGTTTCAGAGATATTTCCTTACCAGATTCCTCAATGCCTTCAACAATGGCAGAGCCTCTAATGTACTGGGAAAGTTCTTAAAAATTCAGGGAGAGATGGATCTGCCTTGAAAGTAGCCCATGTTGAACTGTATAGCCCAGTCAAACATCAGGAGTTGACCACAGGAAATGTTTTATGACATTTTGTATTATGTCATAAAATGTTTTATGATAATTTTTGTGTCATAAAATGTTTTACAAAATTTGCTAAATTTCTATTCCACAGGAGTCATGGGTCCCAGATTTTGGACACATTCTGTAAGTTAGCCCATTTGAGGTGCCTTGGTTCAAAAATGGTTGCCCTACGATGCACCGTTTCACCCAGTTAAAGGTTACAAAGTATCAAACAGACACAAGAATTTTAGTAGTGTATAGGTAGGCCCAGAGAGAAGCTAGTGTATGAACAACAGGGACAGGGGAAAGATAAAAGTGGACTCAGTCTTAACTAATCCCCCCCCCGCCTTTCCCTGGCTTTGTTACTAGATAACAGTACCTGAGTATCATAGACCGGTGATGGTTTCCCCATAGAGCCTGGTTTGATTTTCATATCCTTGAAAGTTCCACAAACCAGCACCTAATTCCAACGATGGAAAGTAAAGCACGGCTGAGAAGCAAATTCTGTAGAAATCTTTCAGGTGGGATGGGGGAATATGTGTTCACTATCTAGTATATCTGTTAATGAGGAGGCAGTAGGAAGCACCTCAAAAAACCCCAATCACATACGGGGAACACAATTTGTTAAACAATTCATGGGTCAACCCTTTCCACCTATTACCATCAGAGATGTTAGATTTGCAAAGGGATCTTATTTCTTCTTCTTCTTTTTTTGTAGGTTAAGGCATGAAAGATGGTGATGATTTTAACCAACCTCCCACCTTTCTATCCAAAGAGCATTCAAAGCTCTTCGGTCTTTATGAACAGACTGTCCTCCATGGATAACGTTGCTTAGCTTACCGTTTCCGTCTGCCCGTAGCCTTCATAGATGTCCAGCCCAGTTTCTGTTCCCCATTGCTCCATCACTTCAGGATTGATGGGCTCCCCAGCACTTACGCAGTGTTTGAGGCTCTGGAATTTATAACTTGGGACAAATGAAGGATAGCAGAGAAGAAAAGACACCGTTTTTAAAAGGTTAGCGATCATGTTTGAAACAATTGACTTGCTGAGTTGGCGCTCTAGTTTTTGCAAAGGTAGGCATGAATCGGCTTGGAAAAGCAAACATGGTTTTGAAGCTGCTGTAATTTAGGATGTCACATGGACCTGAAATTTGAGGAAACATCATCCCCCCTCTCCCAAAATCTGGGATTTAAAATGAAAATACACATACAGTATTTTTGTATGTCTTTAAAAGAAGTGTTTGGCTAGTAGAGAGTTCACTATGCTTAGAATGTTTCTGCTTATAGCATACTGGCCATTGGCTTCTCTTGATCAGAGAAGACTACAGGTAGTCCTCATTTAACAACCACAATTGGGACCGGAATTTTGGTTGCTAAGCGAAGTGGTCATTAAGTGAATCTGACCTGATTTTATGACCTGTTGTGCAGCGGTTGTTAAGCGAATTACCATGGCCATTAAGTGAACCACGTGGTCGTTAAGCAAATCATGTGGCTCCCCACTGATTTTGTTTGCCAGAAGCCGGCCAGGAAGGTCGAAAATGGTGATCCCATGACCATGGGATGCTGCGACAGTCATAAATGTGAACCAGTTGCCAAGCACTGAAATCATGATCATGTGACCGCAGGGACAACACAATGGTCGTAAGTGTGAGGACCGGTTGTAAGTCAGTTTTTTCAGCACGGTTGTAAGTCTGAACCATCACTAAATGAATGGTTCTTAAGTGAGGACTACCTGTATAACAGATTTTTCTGTGCAAACTAAGATCAGCCTGGGCAGGAACACTACCCATTGGGTGTGCAGTCCTGTTCTTGCCAACAGCTCACTTAGTTGAATCACATCTTGTCCTAGGCCATAGCTTGGGCAACATGTCCTAGTCACCTGATTTGTAGAATACTAAGCCATAAGCCATGGTTTATAAACTGCAGGGCTGGGATCACATGTTGCATTCAGCCAAACTCAAACCAACCACAAAATGGCTTAATGTGATGTGTGAACCCGGCTGAGGCTTCCTGGAGCTTGTTCCCAATCATCTAATCATGGTTTAAAGGAACCAATATTGAAACACCTTAACTTTACAGTTTGCAATTACTGCTTTACCTCCTTAAATCGTGTTGGACTAGCATCCGATAAGCGGTCGGCGCAGAACAGAAAGTTGTTATAGGGAACTTGGACAACACCTAAATAATTAGAAAAGATAAAGATATTTCATGGAATGCCATATTCTTGGAAGCGTGGGTAGCCTCAACCCTCCTTGCTTTCAAGAACCAAATTAAAACGAGCTTTTGGCTTGTAGCTGTGTTGGGGTGACCACCATATTTGAGTGTGCTTATTATTTAATTTTTGTAAAAAAATTGTATTCTATTTTGAACTATTGTACACTGCCCAGAGCAGATTGGAGTGGCTACAAATATTAAATAAACACTGTAGGTTAGATTACTGCAGTATCACCAGCATATACATGCATATTTATTTATTTGTGACCACTGCATTCAGCAGGACAAGAAGGAAACATGGAATGTAGATACGTCAAGCTGTTCGCTGACTGACAGTTTTATGCAACTTTAATGGAACCATCAATTTTCATTGCACTATTAAAACACATCCATATTGATTGTAGATTACGTTTCTCAATAACAAACTGGACATAAAAGCCTTGAAAAACATAACCAAATGGCCCGGGCGTGCCAAAAACGTCTTAACTGGGTTGCTGTGATCACCGTCTGATCTCCTCAAAGCTACCAGCATGTCGTAATAGATTATCAAAAATTATTGGAAATAAAGATGTTACAAAGTCTGCAGTCTGAAATGATGCAACTCAGACACTAGGTTCAAGGTACAATTAAGACTTAATTCACAACAGAATCCTGTGGCATAAAGATTTCTAAAGCACTGGCTTCCTCAAGTATCCAAAATGGTTTTGTGCTAACAGGTGTAAAAAGATGATGTTCTAGCAGACATGTATTTTGCACAGGTGTATTAACTTGGTGGTCTTTGAAACTGTCTGCCATGTGGCTGGTTGCACAACTGACTCAATACAAACCTAGCAGAATTGCTGAGAAGTGGACACGATTTAACGGATAGCGTCGTCATCATCAAACCTAGCAGAAGGTGCAACCAGCCCATGGCAAACCACACCAAACATGGTTAAGGAAGCTGAGCAAAGGAAGATAGATGCTTTTGAACTGTGGTGTTGGAGGAAAGTTCTGAGAGTGCCTTGGACTGCAAGATCAAACCAGTCCATACTCCAGGAAATAAAGCCAGACTGCTCACTTGAGGGAATGATATTAAAGGCAAAACTGAAGTCCTTTGGCCACATAATGAGAAGACAGGATACCCTGGAGAAGATGCTGATGCTAGGGAAAGTGGAAGGCAAAAGGAAGAGGGGCCGACCAAGGGCAAGATGGATGGATGATATTCTGGAGGTGACGGACTCAACCATGGGGGAGCTGGGGATGGTAACGGCCGACAGGAGGCTCTGGCGTGGGCTGGTCCATGAGGTCACGAAGAGTCGGAAGCGACTGAACGGATAAACAACAAAGAAGTGAGTTCACAACCTACCACTTTGCTTGTGTTACCTGGTACGTGAATCTCTGATACATAAATGTTAATTTACTTGACACTCACTTCAAGGACTAGTTTAGGATCAAAGCGTGGCACACTGTGCACAAATACACCTGCTCCTTGGCTCCATGGGGCAAAAACACTACTCCATGCTGATTTTGCCCAGCCGGTGTCTGACGTATTCCAAATCATGTCTGAGGGAGTCAAGTCAAGCCAATACCTAAATAACAGGAAGGTATATTAAAATATCGTCTATGGAGGGGAGAGCATTTACTGTTATTTGCTGAGATGTATAAAACTCCAAGGATATTTTGAGTAAGATCTAAAATATCTGGTTTGAGGTATCTAACTGGAATATGAGGCCTAATTATAAAAGAAGCTGATGAACCTTATTCAACTCTGCTTTCCTTTCACATCACAATTCAGAAGCAAATGATACATTTTTCAGAAGCAAGGGAAGCTGTAATGAGGAGTTACCGGCCTCTTACAAGCCACAATTTGCTAATTCCTAAGCCTCAATAAAAATGGGGGCGTGGTGGCTCAGTGGGTAAGACGCCAGGCTTATTGATTGGAAGATCGCAGGTTTGGAGGTTCGAATCCCTAGCTCCACGTGACGGAGTGAGCTCCCGCACTAGCCCCAGCTCTTGCCAACCTAGCAATTCAAAAGCATGCAAATGCAAGTAGATGAATAGGTACCACTTCTGTGGGATGGTAACAGCATTCCGTGCACATCATGCCAGCCACATGACCGTGGAAGTGTCTTCGGACAATGCTGGCTCTTTGGCTAACAAACGGAGATGAGCACCGGCCTCTAGAGTCGGACACGACTGCACAAATGTGCGGGGGGAACCTTTACCTTTAAGCCTCAATATCATGGCAGCTTGGAATTAATCACAGGTGAGACTCACTGCATTTTGCAGTGAGGTTTGGATTTATAGATTATTGGTAAATCATGATTGGGATCATTGGAAAATACACTCCATTTTTCAAAACGGGCAAACATTTCTATGAGAACCTGTGGAGTACATGGGTTGTTTTAAGCCATGGTTTGTTTTTAGAAGCTAGAAGGGCTGAGTTCACGTAACACAGCATGCCAAAACCAAATGAATCACATCATGGCTTTGGACAATTTGACAAATAGACCTACATCAGTTGGGGGAAAACATACAGCAGCCCGCAAACTTCCCTACCTTCCGTTGAAGCCAAGTCCAATTCCATGACTAGCGTGGGAATGTTCAGTCATTTTTGGAGCTCCTGTTGTACCACTGGTGAAATATATAGCCATTGGATCACTGCTTTTTGTGGCGACACAAGTGTGCTCAGGGGACGCAAGCCTGTAGAACATTGTACATGAGCCCACCATAACTTCAAAAAGTAACACTTCTTGATCCTAATAACAATCATAGGGATGCAAATACAGAAAATGGATTCCCTACCCACTCTGCATTTCCAATCCTTTATTGTTTCCCTAGTTCACTCAGCCAAGCTCTGTCTTTCTGTTTTTCAGTCAAATCTCTAAAATACTAGAACCTGAGATTGTTCAGTGAAGGGGAATCATGGGAGTCTCTGAACATCTTCCTGGTTTCATGGTTATTAAACATAGTATATCTAAAATAGACGGGGGGTATTAAATAGAGTGGGTGGTGTTAAATTATGAAACTTGTTCCTGCAAGGAACCCTATCAGCCCCCAACTTTAAAAGGTGACAAGACTCCACAAGACTCCACCCCATCCTGTCTCAGAAGTGTCTATAGGATGCCTTGGGAATTGTATATTTTGCTGTATTGTCCTTTGGCTCATCATGTCTAAAAGTCAATAGAGAATGCCAGCGCATAATCACTACTGAAGTCTAATATGTCACAACCAGCTGTGCTAGCTGGGGATGATGTGGATTGAGTCCCACCCCCACCCCCTGAAGGTATCTGATGTTTCTTAGGCCCAGATTGCCCTTATTGGCTGTTAGAACCTCCTGGACAGGATAGAACAGCTCTAAAAAAGCTGTTCTAGACTAATGCCAGGTTTGAGCTCAGGATCTGAACTCCCACCTCACTCTGGCCATTGCTTATGGCTCAGCCTGACATTTGGCCATTCTGCTATGATTCACTGGAGCCTTATTTCCAGCACCCCAACCAGCAAATTTCTGGCTTCCCTTGGGAGTAAGCAATGGGTGGTCTTGATTCCCCTTTCTGCAACCCTCAGAGCCTTCTCTGCCCATGATTGCTAGCTTAGCTTAGCTTAGCTTAGCTTAATTAGATTTAGAGGCTGCCTGAATTCAGAACGACTGAAGCTTACGCTCAAAACTGGAAAAACAGTAAAAAGAAGAATTTAAGTGTCTGTGCATCAACCAGCCAACCAGGGCTCCACAACCACCCTACTCCAAGGCTTGCATGAACAGCCAAGTTTTTAAAAACTTCTGGAACATCATCAGGGTGGGAGTTACCCAGGTCTCTGAGGGACAGGATTGCTAGAAACTAACAGCACCAGTTTTTAGCCTGGGAAAAGGGAAACGCATGTCAAACATAATCTATGCCCTAAAACAAGTGTAGTGCAATTTTAAAAAATCCCTGAAATGTACTCCTCAATCCAGCCCTGCCCACGTTTGCAACATTGCTCTCCCACATTGCTGCTGTCCCCAAATGATACGCCCGGTGTTTGACTAAGCAAGGGGTTAGTCCTCCCTGCATTGCAGAACCATTCTCTTACTCCCGTTTGCCAACCTGACTGACTTACTCCAACAAATTGCTGAAGCTTAGCCAGCCTTCCCTGGGTTCCTTGGACACAATGAACTTGAGCTCCAGGAACGGGCATTTGGAAGCCACCACGTCCACCACAGGGGCCAGGGCAGGGTCAGTGATGACACACTTGGCTTTGGAGGCCTCCAAGCGGTGGTGAACGTCCTTTGCTGTCAGCTGTGTTGTTCCAGGAATCAGCACGGTTCCTAGCAGAGAGAACGCATTAGGGAGCCTAACAGTATGTGAGCCTCTCATTGCGTCAGGCATTCAGATACTGGGCACTTCCAGGAGAATCAGCGCCTCCCCCCCCCAACCTTTGCATGTGAAAGGGCTGGGGATGCAAAATGTCTCAGGGGAGCATTGTGATACAAGGAGAAGAACAGCAGAGAAGAGCTGGGGGAGGCGTGGTCAGCAACTAAGAGATATAGGGACACCCTTCCTTCCTTCCTTCCTTCCTTCCTTCCTTCCTTCCTTCCTTCCTTCCTTCCTTCCTTCCTTCCTTCCTTCCTTCCTTCCTTCCTTCCTCATAGCCTAGCGTATTTCATAATATTCTTGTTATGATGAGAGTGAGAGAGGAATCTTAATGTCTAAGAAATAAGGAGGTGAAAATCTTGTAAATAGTATTTGCTTTCTAAAAGCAAATGTGGAACATTTGTGGAATTTGCAACACTACTATTACGATGATTACGTAGTGTTTCCTGTACTGACATCTCTATGAGATGAATATTACGGTCCACTAAGGCCCCATAGAGACAGAACTCCCTCCAGAATTGGGCATAAGACAATAGGATCTAGGAAACATTGGCCATAAAAAGATGGTTTATATAGTCTTATTATATAACCTATACATTCATGGGTCTATCGTAATTATCAAAGTATCTCACCCATTTTAAATGTATTTACATACCTTTATATTTTACCTTTGGAAGACAATCTTACTCGGCTACGAGTGATCGCCAATGATGATGATCATTATATATGTACACTATACACTATGGGGGGGGGGGGCTATACATGCACAGTGTATGGGCTAGACCCTCCCAAGTCCAGATAGGAAATTCCACAGAAGGTTGTGGAGAATAACAGGGCTAAGAACCTGTGGGACCTCCACATCCGGACGGACAGGCAGGTACTGACCAATCAACCAGGCATCGTGGTAGTAGACAAGGACCGGAAGACAGCGGTGGTGATAGATGTAGCGGTGCCAAGTGACAGCAACATCAGGAAGGAGTATGAGAAGCTGGAGAAGTACCAGGGTGAAGGAGAAACTGGAGAGGATGTGGAAAGTGAAGGCCAAAGTGGTCCCAGTGGTGGTAGGAGCATTTGGGGCTGGGACTCCTAAGCTGGGAGAGGGGCTCCAACAGATCCCAGGAGCCACATCAGAGCTCTCTGTCCAGAAGAGTGCAATGCTAGGAACAGCTAAGATACTGCGCAGAACCCTCAAACTCCCAGGCCTCTGGTAGAGGACCCGAGGTTGAGGATGACACATACCACCCATAGGGGTGAGAAGGGATTTTTTTTTTAATGTATAAGCTGATGCCAACCATAACCGGAGCATGGGAAGGGACAGGTTCTGGTTGCATGTCCAGAAGAATCCATCCCTTCATTCTGCCAAAACTCAGGCTGGTGGATGGATGTTGTTACTTCTAACCTGTTCGGATACAAGCCAGGTTCAAGAACCACCATTCGGGAATCCGTGGGAGAATCACTACCACTCGGTCTCCTTTCCGCAGGCCACCCTGCTCGGACAGAACCATGGCTGCCTTTTTGGATTCCAGGGCCAGCTCCACAAAACTCCACTTCACTTGGACTCCTTGCTCACTGACCCACCAAAGGGCAGGGTTGGGGGGCCGCCTTCCTTCCTGGGGGAATAAGTCAGCTGTGAGTGGATCTGCTCAAATCTGGAGTCACTGCAGCAGCATTCTGCACAGGTCTAACGCTGGATAGCAGATATGTGCACAAACTTGGACTCTGGGGCAGAAAGAGTTGAGTCAGAAGACCAGCTAGTGCTGGCTGGATCAGGCCTGACACTTAATCCCATGTGCCATCTTCCAGAAGCAAAGTCCCAGACATAAGATATATTCAGTATTGTCTGCAGTCACATTGGGGCCTTGGGAATCATGCTGAGATCCCCAAGTTTAGCGCCATGTACAAACCCCATGTATGTAGTATGGAGGGGAATGGGGTTTGCAAAGTGGGGAAGCAGACTGGAGGGGGGTGGATTGCAAGCCAGGAGGGAGCAGTGAAATGCCAGCTCTGTGCCCCTTGTTGACATGGAATATTCACCCAGGTCCATTAAAGGTGATCAAACGCATACAAGTTGGAAGAAAATAATACCTTTTCTGACTCGGCCCAGCTGTCTACCACATCTTTGGCAAAATTGAAGTATTCTGGCACCTCTGGCTTGTATTGTTCACAAATGGATTTGTAGTCTGTAAAATTCTGAGCCACCAATGCTGTTTTGCCTTTGCTGAAGCATCTGGAAGAAACCAGGCAGAGAGAGTGCAGAATCCTAGCGGCTGGGACCCTCCGCGTTATTGTCAAGGGGACACAAGCCATGATGTTTTCTTCCAGAGGTTCTTCAGTTCAGTCTGTTTTCTGTGAACCACCACCTACCTGAAATGTAGAATGGAAATGTTCTGATTGTTCACAGCGCTCCTTGGGCAGAGCAAGACTACATTTCCTTCACGTGTATGTTTCTGCTTTTAATTAATCATCTTATTTTGTACCCCATTCTGATTCTCAGTGAGAATAGCAAGGCTCCATGGCTTCCTCACACTGAGAACTTCAACATTCTTTAAAAACACACAAAACTTAGTGCCAGCAATAATGATTGCAAGAAAAGGACGGAAGAAAAAGAGAAGGAAATTGCATGCATGCATGCAAACGTGGCTGTTAGCTTGCTGAAATAGTTTGGAGGTTACAGGATTACACTGCTTCACTGTAATTACCTGGAAATTGGGAACCTCCTGTTGTCAACAGCCCTCACCCCTATCAGCCTCAGATGGCAAATTCAGGGATGACAGGATTTGTAGTCCAACATCTACAGAACTAACGTTTCTCTTTGCACCCCATGCCTCAATTAACTTGTCAATCTCCGCCCCGATTTTTGTGCTGTGCAATCCAGACTCATTCGCAGCAAAGAACACTTCCATTAAAGCTCTAATTTAAGTGCCTGCAAGCAGTCATCTTGCAGCTAGGCATACCCTTATGGATTACCCTCTGACGAAAAATAGGGTGCAATCCAGATCTGCCTGAACGTCACGCTCCTTTTCCCTCCCCCATTACTCCCAGTAGGAGAAGAGATGGTGTGGGAATTGCCTGATGAAAGCCCTGGGAGTTGTACCTGGACGTAACCAATCCAGGCGAAGTTCTCTTGGCACTGTAACGCAGGAGACAAAACAGCAACCGAATGTTGTGCCAAGTTGGGTGCAACAATGCTGGGTGAGGAATGTGCTATTTGGCAGGGAACTCTAACCCTTTGTAAGCCACAACGGTGACTGGTGAACTTGTCGAAGGGCGATCCAGCCAGTGTTCTACAATAAACCGACTTGATTATAGGAGCCCCTTGGAGGATCTTGCTGTGAGTTTCCACTAATGTGCAATTCCTAATGTTCTTGGACATCCCAGCCTAGCCAAGATGCCCTTTGAATGGGGTAACAATTTCCCTACCCTAAAATCCAGAAGTAAGTCAATGCAGTGTATGATTTGATTCCCATCCGCTACGGCCAGGACATCCTATACAAGAAAGGGACATTCCATATCTAATATTTGCAAGCTTTTGGGAAATTTCTGGTCTCATAATGTGTCTATTTCAGCTTCAAGCCCAAAGGAATCTGAACAGAATTAGGAACCATTCCAGTTCTTTTTGGAGTAGGCAGGGAAAGGCTCCAGAAAGCCATTCCGGAAAGCAAAATTAAATATTTGACAGTTTATAATTTCAGAGTATCAAAACCATTAACTGGAAATGGACATGCTACCGACAGCCTCAGAAGTTCTGAGTGCACCCAGGCTTATGATACTTAATTGAGAAAGTTATTTTTAATTTAAAAAGTAAGATTTGCTGAAAGGGGCCAAGTGAAAAGGCAGAATGTTAAATTGCCACCTGGGAAACCAGCTTTCTTCTTAACAGCCGTGCAATCCGCAGCCAACAAAAGGTATTTCCACCTCTCTGCCCTGTGTTTTTAAAGAGTGTGGTGTAGTTAGTGTATCTGGAAAGGCAGAGGAGCTGAGTTAAAATCTCTTTCCAGCCAGATGTTCATTGAGTGACCTTTAAAGGTAAAGGTAAAGGTAACCCCCGCACATTTGTGCAGTCGTGTCCGACTCTAGGGGCCGGTGCTCATCTCCGTTTGTTAGCCGATAGAGCCAGCGCTGTCCGAAGACGCTTCCGCGGTCATGTGGCCGGCATGACGCGCGCGGAACGCTGTTACCTACCCACCAAAGTGGTACCTATTAATCTACTTGCATTTGCATGCTTCCGAATTGCTAGGTTGGCAAGAGCTGGGGCGAGTGCGGGAGCTCACTCCGTCACGCGGGGCTAGGGATTCGAACCTCCGAACCTGCGATCTTCCGATCGACAAGCCTGGCGTCTTGCCCGCTGAGCCACCACGCCCCTATAAGTGACCTTTACCTGCTCAGTATTCCTCAGCTTGATCTACCCCACAGAGTTGTGAGCGTAAAAGGGACCACCATGCATACGAAAAGAGGAATAATAATAATTCTGAAAATGACATAAGAGCCGGATTGATTGTTCTCTTGCCTCCTTGGAAATTAGACATGTACTTGTCATTCCGATTCTGAATATTTTTTTTAAAAAAGGATGCCCTCTTCTGGATTATTGGAAAAGAAGCTGCCTTCAGCCCCCACCTCTTTATTGGAGCTATAAAAAGCCAATCCCACCCGAGTAAAGAGAAACTCAGCTGAAAACTTACGTGAGCCAAGGTAAAATTTGCTGGAACCCTGCAACACGGTCACAAAGAAAATGCCCTCTCTTAGGCCTCTCGCAACCGTTCTGAGAGGGACGTGATTTTTCATAACGATAAGGGGAAAGGGCATAGTACGTCACACCCTCACAGGCATTTTTTGCTGCAAGGGAAAAACGGGGGCTGAGCTGCAGCAGCAATTTGCAACCTTCCACCGGCCCTGAAATTGCAGTGACCATCCGTCCTTTATTATAAAGGCCAGTCCTTTACTCCAGAAACCTGTCCTTTAGATTTTCTTCTTTGGGTCGTTTAACTTTTACCGTACCAATGGTACCACTTACCGCCCAGGCTGATTGCAGAAATCCTTTTTAATCCTTGCTTCTTCATCTAAGACGGAGGGAGGATGATAAGATTGTAATTATCTGTTGAAGAGAAGGTTGGAAGTCACATTTCATAATTTCTTGTCTTTTCTTGCACGTTCTTCTTTTCTTTCTTTTCTCTCTTTTTCTTTAAATTTGACTTTTACTGTACGTAAAATTCTTGATAAATATAAATTTTTTAAAAAACTTGCTTCTTCTAACCTCATAGCTTCTTATGCTTTTTAGATATTTTGATTCGAATATCTGTTTTTGTAAAATTGTTCATGTTTGTTTGTTTGTTTGTTTGTTTATTATTTCAATTTATTCCCCGCCCATCTCCCATGCAAGGGACTCTGGGCAGGTTACAATAATTAAAAATTTAAAAACTATACAAAATAAGAAATATCTAAAAAACACAATCAATATAAAATAAATAAATCCAAGATGGATTGGGAACTGTAGCATAGATCATGTTGCTACGGGGCTAGCCAACCCCAGGAGGCAGGACAAAATCGCTCAGATTCATTCCAAGTTGGACTCCAAGCGTGAGTTACAGCCCGGAGGATCCTGTCTACTTCATCAGGCACAACAGGATCAAACTGCTCCCAGATAACATGGTAAGTACGAGCCTCTGGCATCTCCCCTGATCTTGTCTCACGCTTGGAGTCCAACTTGGAATGAATCTGAGCGATTTTGTCCTGCAGATGCTCAGAAAACTCTTCCGATCGGCCCTGTAAATGGGTCTCCCCTTGCTCCCGACCCAAAAGCGATCTTGTAATCTTAAACAGGGCCGTCGGGTGGCATTCTGCGGACGCAATAAGAGCGGAGAAATATTCACGTTTCGCCGCTCTTACCGCCACAAGGTAGGCCTTAACTGCGGCTCTAGATTGTGTTCGGTCAGATTCAGTCTTCGTCTTTCTCCAGCGGCGCTCTAGACGTCTCTTAGCCCTCTTCAAAGCCCTCAACTCTTCCGTAAACCACGGAGAGTGACGGGCCGAACAGGGCCGGACAGGTCACACAGGCGCGATCTTGTCCAGGGCTCCGGCCGCTTCCCTATTCCAGGCCGCGGCCAGGACCTCCACTGGACCGTGAAGCAAGTCCTCGGGAATAAACCCCAGCTCCTTCTGAAACCTCACTGGGTCCATCAGTCGCTGGGGGCGGACCAATCGAATGGGTCCCGCCTCCCTGCGGAGTGGGGCAGCACAAGAGAGTCTCAGGGTCACCAGGGCGTGGTCTGACCATGACAATGGGGAAAGATGTAACTCTCCCCTCAGATCACATTGCCACTGCTCGGACAAGAAAACTAAGTCCGGGGTGAGACCACTGTCACAAGTCGGGTCACGAATAATCTGAGACAGGCCCATAGCTGCCATGGTAGCCATGAACTCCCGGGCCGCCTCCGAGGACCGTCCCAGGGATGGCAGATTGAAGTCCCCCAGAACCATAAGTCTGGGGAACTCCACTGCCAACCCCAAGACAGCCTCGAGCAGCTCAGGCAGGGAGGTTGCTACGCAGCAGGGAGGCTGGTACAGCAGCAACACCAACTGTTCTCGTGAACCCAACTTGAAAAACAGGGTCTCACACCCGGTCACTTGTGGAGCAGCGCCCCTGAAGGCCACAAGGGACTCTCGGATGACAACTGCCACCCCTCCTCCCCTGCCCCGGTGTCTCGGCTGATGCCACACCCGAAACCCGGCTGGGCACATTTCCGAGAGGGCTACTTCCCCCTCTGGGCCCAGCCAGGTCTCGGTAATACACACCAGGTCGGGCCCCTCCTCTGTGATTAAATCACTTATAAGGGGGGGCCTTGTTGTTCACCGACCTGGCGTTCAGCAGCAGCAGTCGGAGCCCGGAGCCCGCAAGGATCTGTTTACCAGGGCCTGGGTATGAACAGGGGGGGGGGGGGCGGAACGCACCTCCGGTAACAAACACCGGGGGCGCCTTCCCCGATAATGGCTTGCCCTCCAGCTCCCGTCATACCGTCCCCTGCCCGTCACCACCTGAATCAAATGGCCCACCACACAGCCCCCAGAGATTCCCGGCTCTGGCCTAGTAGCCTCCACTCCCAGGCCTCCGGAATTCCTGGGCTTAATCAAGGGTCCCTTATCCCATTCATCCATCATCCAATCTCACACAATGTCGGGTAGTGGCAAGACCCCCGTGCACCAGCTCTCGCTCTCGGCTCTGTACCTCTCCCTCAACTTCTCTCACTGGTCAGGGAGAGGTACCAACACTCACCAGCAATCACTCCTACCCCACCTGACTCTCACCCAGGGGGGTTCCTGTTACAATGTTCCTTTGTAAAGCAAAGTTATCAACATAAACAATTTTTTTATCCCAATGAACCTTTCAGATTTGCCCCTTTTTCAGGTTGGTCCTTTATTTTTTCCAAGGAAGTACGGTCCCCTTAGGCATCAGCCGACTACGGAGGGGAAAAACATCTGGAAAAAGATGAAGAATTTCTGCCTGTATCCACGTGTTTATATCCGAGTGTCCATGTCAGTTTCGTAATTTTGTCCTTGCTTAGTTTTATTGCACGTGTGTCCCTTTGTGTTTATTTTCGGCATACGTGTGCATTTATATGTTGGGTGTGTATCTGTGTTAGTTTCTGTGCAATGCATTTCTGTCAATCCCACATCAGATCTGGGCTGCAGAAATCCGGACGGCCGCTAGCTGGCGGCACAGAAACGAAGAATCCCTTCTTGAATTTTTGCAGCCCAGCTCTATCGCCAAGCACGAACTTGCAAATCGAGAGAGTTGAGACCAGGTATGTCCTCTACATTTTCCTATCTCCGCGGTCTTTTTCCCACTCCGAGCGCAGGCGGGTGATGCCATCAAGGCCCGCCGCCCGCGTCGCGGCGTCCTGCTGCGCCTGCGCCAACCGCGGCCCGCTGCCTCCCCATGGCTGCCGTGGAGACGCCGGCGGCCTCGGCCTCTCGCAAGCGGCGGCCGCCCAAAGCGCAGTACGTGCAGGCGCCCAAGCGAGCCCGGCCCGGCGGGTGGCGCCAGCTGGAGGCTGGCATGTGCGGCATCCTCATCACTTGCAACATGAACGAGCGCAAGTGCGTGGCCGAAGCCTACAGCCTGCTGGGCGAGTACGGCGAGCAGCTCTACGGGCCGGAGCAGGTGAGCCGGGGGGGGCCGCTGGCCATCCGGCTGACTTTCTCTCCCGGAGCCGCTCCGGGATCGTGCGGGGCCGCCCGGAAGGCTCGGGACCACAACTCCCAGGATTCCCACTCAGCGAAGGGCTGGTGGGGATTCTGGGAAATGTAGTCCCGCGACTTCTGCAGAGCCCCGTGGTGGGGAAAAGGGATACATTTTAAATAATGTAACTTAATTATTTTGAGTAACTTATTTTTAATAACTTATTTTAAATTAATTTATTTTAATAACTTATTTTAAATTAATTTAAATTTATACATGCTGTGGAATGCTTCGTAATAGGAGGGTCTTAACCAGGAGAAAGACCATTAGAGGGGATGGCAGCCTGATCTGTGGCAGGGAGTCCCGCAGTTTAGGACCCTAATAAAGATTTGATTTGATTTGGTTCCTACTTGTCAATCCTTCCAGGATCTAGAGGCAGCTGCGTAGTATTTCCATCCCATGCAGTAAAAACTTAACCTCGCACCAACTAACTGCATTAGGTAGACCAGCTGAAAAGTTGTGAAAATTCCTGAGCCTTCCAGGACATTTTGTAGCTGAGTGGATTTGAACCTCGTGCTCTCAATTGGTGACTTTTACATCAGTACGCAGCAGGCAGGGCCTTGTTCGAGGAGAAGCCTTTGGCGCTCCAGGTATTTTGGAAAACCACTTTTCCAGCCTCTTTGGCCAAGCAGACTGAGGCTGCTAGCAGTTGAAACCCTAAAATATTGTAAGGTCCCTGGCTTACACTTTTTACCCAAGCTTCTGAGGTTGCCAAAAAGAGACTCGAGTCGAGGCTTGGAGGTTAAAATAACAGCATTTATTTGGCCAAGCAAAGCTGGGTGGAATCTCTGCAGACACTATGGCAGTTGAGTGTCTGGGAAGAGATCCACACCCCATATTGCAGCTTCAACAATTATATAGGGCTCCCAAGTTCAGGAAGAAAGCATAAACAAACTCTCTCCTAGTGAGACAGCGTGCAAGGTCTCTGTGGAGCTCAGCAGTCTCTGTGACTCCTGGTATTCTAAACAACCTTGTCGTGCGTTATCTAGTTCCCTAGTTCCCTTTCACCTCATTCCCTTTCGCAAGCAGTTTCCAGAAGCATAATGGTGTTGGTTAAGCTAGGTAAAGTAAAGGTAAAGGTACCCCCCGCACATTTGTGCAGTCGTGTCCAACTCTAGGGGCCGGTGCTCATCTCCGTTTGTTAGCCAAAGAGCCAGCGTTGTCCAAAGACGCTTCCACGGTCATGTGGCCACATGACACGCGCGGAACGCTGTTACCTACCCACCGAAGTGGTACCTATTAATCTACTTGCATTTGCATGCTTTCGAATTGCTAGGTTGGCAAGAGCTGGAGCTAGTGCGGGAGCTCACTCCGCACGCAGGGCTAGGGATTTGAACCCCTACAATATCTAGAAAATCCCAAATGGCCTGTTTTTCTACCTGTTTGTGACAAGCTGGGGGGGGGCATTTTTCCATGGGTTTGAGGGGTAAAAGGTAAAAATGTTCTGAGTAATACGTACTTTTTCAAATGCTTTGTGAATGTGTGTGCCAAGTTTGCAGAGCGAGAGGAGGGCAGGCTCTCGGGGAACGAGGAGGAAGAAGAGCATGAGGATGAAGATGATGCAGAAGCAGCTTTGAAAAAAGAAGTGGATCAGATTCGTACCTCCACGGAGCAGAAGCAGCGTCGGTTCCAGTCAGTGGAGAGTGGTGCCAACAACGTGGTTTTTATTCGCACGCTGGGTGTCGGTATGTGGGCAAGGAGTTTGTTAATAAAATGGTTAATCTTTGTTTTATTCCTAATTTCATTTATACAGCACCCTCCCCAAAGGAGCCCAAATGACTTACAAAAGAACAATAAATAATAATCTAAAATAAAGCCAATTACTGGTAATCTTCGTTTAGCGACCACAGTTGGGACCGGCAACTCAGCTGTTAAGCGAAGTGGTCACTAAGTGAAACAGCGACTGTGCTTACAATCTTACTTCAGCTTTCCTTTGCTTTACAGAATTGCGAAGGTCGTCAATGCAAGGATTGATCGCAGAGTTACTTTTTTTATCACTGTTGTAACTGAACGGTGCTAAACAAGGCAGTCGCTAAACAAGGACTACTTGTATCGTAAACTCGCAAAAGAAAACCACTGATAACACCTTATTTTAGTTTTTATTTTTTTCTGTTTTTACTTAGTGTTTTATGATGTTTGTTTTTTGTGTACTGTACGCTGCTCAGAGCCACGTTTTGTGAGGTGGGTGGCCATCTAAGTTTGTTAAATCAATCAATCGATCAATCTTAGACTGATGACCATCCAGCTCCTATTTAAACAACTCCAAGGAGGATACTTCACCACCTCCTAGACAGTCTATTCCATTGTTGAATGGCTCTCACCATTAATTTTGTAAAGACTGGGAAGATTAATTTGGTAAGGACTTCCATCTCTCTGTAGAAGCAGTTTATAGTTTTTCCCCCCCAATAAAATAATCATGCTGGCTGAGGAATCTGGAGAGTTGAACTCCACCCAGAGAGAATGCCAAGGCTGAAGAACGCTCCGTAGTCCAATCTTTCTAAGCACCGGGTTAACTTTCATTCCTGATGTTAGTGAACTGTGTGTGTTCCCTGACTGTTTTCTTGCAAATCAGTGCAAGGTTTCTTCCCCTGCTGTGGAGCATTCTCCTCTTAGGTTTGTGGATTGGTCTCCTTTATGTCAAAGGGTTGTGCCTCTCAGAGGGCCGTGCTTGTCCCTGAAAAACACCCTCCCTCTGAAGCCTCACGTTGGTGTCGTCCTTGCAGAGCCCGAGAAATTGGTGCACCACATCCTCAAAGACCTGCACGCTACCAAAAAGAAGAAAGCCAGGGTCATCTTGCGCCTGCTACCCGTTTCGGGCACCTGCAAAGCCTTCCTAGAGGACATGAAGCGATATTCAGAGACCTTTTTTGAATCTCGGTTTAAAAGCCCCAAGAAGGGCACTTTTCAAATTGTTTACAAGGCGCGAAATAACAGCCACCTGAACAGGGAAGAAGTCATAAAAGAACTGGCAGGTAAGCGGGGAAGGCCGAGCAAAAGGGCAAACTGCGACCGCTTTCTCTTAGGGCAGACCTCGATCCACGGTAGATCTGCAGCGGTTTAGGACTTCCGGATTAAAGACTTTATGTTCCTGTGGGTATTTTGCACTACAGGTAGTCCTTGACTTATGACCACAATTGGGACTGGAATTTCCGTTGCTAAGTGAGGTGGTTGTTAAGTGAGTCACACCTGATTTTATGACCTTTTGCCACAGTCGTTAAGTGAATCACCATGGTCATTAAGCGAATCCAGCTCCCCCCATTGACTTTTTTTTATTATTTCATATTTGTATCCCGCCCATCTCCCTCCCAAGGAGGGACCCTGAGTGGTTCACAATAAAATAATTTAAAATCAATAAAAAACCATAAATAACACCAATAATCAGCAAAAATACATAATTTCAGTCAGATCCAAACAATGGTAGGTCTTAACTTATCCCATGAGCTGGTAGGGCTGGTCGAGGCAGATCTAAGAAACCAGCCAACCCCAAGACTGGCTGTTCCCCTCCCCTCCCCAAGTATGGTGGCAAAACCAGGTCTTTAGATTTTTTCTAAAGTCCAGTAGAGAGGGGGCCGATCTTATTTCAGGGGGAAGGATATTCCAGAGGGCAGGGGCTACTGCAGAGAAGGCACATCTCCTGGACCCCGTCAGATGGAATTCTCTTACAGACGGGGCTCGTAGCGTGCCCTCTCTGCATGACTTCGCTTGTCGGAAGCCGGCTAAGAAGGTTGCAAACGGCAATCACGTGACCCTGGAATGCAGCAACTCTCGTAAGTGCGAGCTGGTTGCCAAGCGCTTGAATTTTGATCATGTGAGCGCAGGGACGCTGCAACAGCCATAAGTGCGAGGACCAGCCGCAAGTCACTTTTCCAGCGCTGTCGTAACTTCAAATGGTCACGAAACGAATGGTCGTAAGTCGAGGACTACCTGTATAACGGGCTCAAAAAGTGTCCCCTAAAAGCTACACCCAGAACCCCACTTCCAGAGCAGAGCAGAGCAGAGCAGACCAGCGCTTCTACTTTTGTCTGATTTTTCATTGTGTGTGTTTGTGTACTTTTAAAAGGGCAAAATGGTTGCCTTAAGCCTTGCAGAGGCTTGAGATGCACTCCCTTCATCCCTTTAGGTCACCAATTTCTCCTTTTCCAATCCAGACAAATTTGGGTTCTGGTCCCCCCACTGATAGGGTAGCTGACTGTTTAGCCTGGGCGTCTGTCTTAGCCCCTGCGGAACAATACTGGCTTTCCACTTGTGATTTGTTGGAAATGTTCTTCTCCTTCCTTGATTTTTAAAGAGACTCAACGATAGAACCAGAGGGGAAAAAAGAAAGATTCACAACCTAAAGCTTAGATGCGAATTGACCACACGTTACGAAAAAAGAAAAACATTCCTCTGCCATTCTGCTAGTAATTAAATTAAATTAAGGCAATCTTTTCTTGCCTCCTTTTCCTCTCCGCCCTGCAGGCGTAGTGGGCCACCTCAACCCAGAAAACAAGGTCGACCTGAGTAACCCCGAATACACCATTGTGGTGGAGATCATAAAGAACATCTGCTGCTTGAGCGTGGTGAAGGACTACATTCTCTTCCGGAAGTACAACCTTCAGGAGGTGGTGAAGAGCAAGACCGAGGGGCAGCCGGGGGCCTCCAGAGCACCCCAAGAGGACGGCCCGCCAGGAGCAAAAGCATCCGGAGCGCAGAGGGAAGACCAGAGTGAGTGCAAGGACAAGACAGAGACAACGTCTAACGACAATCATGAGGACTAGGACCATGAATGGAGCTGGGAAGGAAAAAGAAAATCTGTAGGACGGCTGGCTGTTAAGTCAGCGGTTGGTGTCTGTTTTTTTAAAGGGTCTTCTTAAGACTCTAGGTGAGTTGGCTGAAGCACAGTTTGGCTCAAGGCTATGCCTCAGACAATCTTCCCCACCACGCCTGCCTTGTAGTTCTTCTTGGCGCTCCAGCTGAGTGATGCGGGCCGCTGCTGTCGCCACCCGTAGAGCTTCGTCCTGTTGGACGCACAAGAGAGTTTTCGTTCAAGCAACCCCTTGTTCTCTTCCCTCCCCGCCCCGTTTTCCCCAAATCTGCTCTGGATACCCCCCCCCCCCCAATACTCTGATTTGTTGGGCAACTGCTACTACTTTAGAATTGGCTGTGTCTGAACGTGAGAAGGAACCAGGAACAAGCCTGGCTTCCAAACCTGGTTTGCCAGGAGCATCCAAGCCAACGTCCACCCAGTGGCAGTTTTCGTTCTAAAGTTCTGATGCGATCCATGAAATGGAAATGCACATAAAACCATTATCCCCTTTTGATTTCAGCGAGCCTGAAGCCTGGTACTTGCTGGATTTAAGTAATATTTAAATGCCATTACAGTAATATTTAAACGCCCCGTTTGCTACTGGAGTTGGGGTTCGAATCCACACCAGAACATCTATTACATCACAACTTTCCAAACTCTGTGTTGCGACACTTTAGTGTGTCGCAACACAGTCTGGTGTGTCGCCACACAACCCAGAAGTGGCAGCGGGGGTGTGCACGGCGGCGGCGGCAGCGGCGCACCAGTGCTTCAGCGCAGGCTGCCGCCGCCATGCACACCCCCGCCCCCGCGCGTTCCCCCGCACCGCCACCGTGCACGCCGCCGCTGCCGCCGTTGGCGTGTCACCAACGGTGGCACTTTAGAAAGCACTGTATTACATAGTGGTTTATAGCCAGATAACACTGGTTGGCCCCATCTTGATAATGGTTGATCCTGCTTACATGAAAAAGGCCTGCCCCGATTCATTTTACAAACCATAATGTGTTTTTTCATGCTTTGCGTGAGGCGTGAATCCATTCCTTGGGGTTTAGCGTTACATGCAAAATAGATAGTTGTGGCTGGCTAAAACCCTGGCTACCTTTCCCTGATTCAATGCCATTTATGAGCCCTGTCCTTGCACAAGGACTAAAACACACTACGCTGAACAGTCAAATGTGTTTTATGTTTTTTCCCCTTCCAGATGTGCTGACTCATGCTTTGGCTTTTTAAATTTACAGAGCAAAAATGCAGCCAGGATTGGGGGTGGGGGTGGGGGTGGGGGATGGATAGTTCCCAAACAATGGCTGGAGTCAGGAGTAGAAGTAGCTGATAATAGAGGAGAAAAGTTGGCTTATTAATGGAGGTTTTAAAGTTTACCTTTCCTGTTCTGTTCGGATTATCATGAACCCCCCCCCCCCCCCTAAGCTTTCTCATTCAGAAGTGGAGAGATCAACAAGTCTACATTGCCTACTGGTGTATAGTTCTGGAAGGCAGTTTTAAACTCCCTTCATCCCCAGCAGCTTTGAGTTTCCAAATCATAGTTTTCCCAAGTAAATTATGGGTGCTGTTTACCGCCAGGTTTCATGGGATCCTTGTCCAGCAGTTTTCTAGTTAACAGGCCAGCATCCTGGTGTGAAGTCTAGCATTGCTTGAGAACAGAAGCCCTTTATGTCAAGCAAATTGTCAAATACTAACCGAGTGGGGCTTTGGGGAAAAATATTTCTTTTGTTAAAAATGTGCTATTTGCCTTTACATTGTTCGAAAGATACGTTAATGCTCCAAACTCACAAAGATGGTTTGAATGTCAGGGAGGAAATGGGGGAGTCTGCTAACATTGGCCCTTACTGCCTTTAAAAAAACCAGAGTAAGGTTAACTTTTCTTTCTCTGTGAGGAATTCCGTGTCTGAAAATAAATGTTCACAACATAAAATCTTTGCAGGGGTGTAATATTTTGCAGTTTGTATGTGGTCTTTCTTTTTTGTACATTGTTTTCTATTAAATTGACCTTGTTTTGGTTTGGAACAGATTGGCTAACATGTTGTTGGTTTTTTTGATTGGCCTGCTCTTTGTAAAATCAAGACTTGATGTGTGAAAATAAATGATTGGCCTTGGGAGAGATTCTGCCTTTTGAAATCAGCATGTAAAGCAACAGATCAGTGTTGGCTCATATACTCACCTACTACTATCTGCAGCAACTGCCCAAGAGTATCTGCTTTGTAGAAGAAAAATCCCCTTATATATCCAAGGAAGGGATAGGAGAATCTAGGTAAGTGTTTCTCAACCTTGGCAACTTTAAGATGTGTGGACTTTAACTCCCAGAATTCCCCAGCCAGCCATGCTGGCTGGGGGATTCTGGGAGTTGAAGTTCAAACACCTTAAAAGTTGCCAAGTTTGAAAAACACTGCTCTAGAGTTTGCGAAGCATCTCAAGTTCAAAAGAGCTGTTTTGATAGTCAAACAGACAGTTTTGATAGATTTGAGAGTGTTGAGTGGGAGTCCAGTTTGCAGTCAAAGACAAGGTATTTTGAATGTAAAAACTTTGAATTTGTAATGTTTTGTACGCACCATTTGAGAGCTAATATTACTTGATTAATTAAGATATCTAGCAAGGCGAACCAGCCGTCTGCCTTAGACTATGAAATTCTTATTTATTTATACATAACACATCCTGTTTTACGACTTAATGCCAGCAGTAAAGGCTGTCCAGGACGTACAAAATTCAAGATTTTGGTGTTCCTGTAGTTGAAAGATTGTATTACATTTTATTTGGTCTGGGTCCGTAAATAAAATGAAAGATATTAGAAAGGTGGAGAGCAAGTTGTTTGCAGCTTTGCCAGAAACACAAAACAAATGCAGATTTGCCAAGTCAAAAGGACTCTTGAGGTATTAACAAATGCAGGTGGTAGGTTTTTTTAAAAAAAAAAAACCGTAGAAACCAAAGGGGGAATATTAATATCCTTTGGAAAACCCAGACGTTTGCAGAAATTAAGAAAAAATGTTAAGAAGCAGGGGAGCAAGTGTCTTCCCCAAAACAGCTAGGTTTGAGTAGCCCCGAAGACAAAAACAGACGATTCACTCCACAAAAGACCCTGCTCAGAAAATGAGGATTTCTGGAACTGATTTGCCTAGTTTCTTTTAGTAATTGAAACGCTCCTCGGAACTTCCATGCTTCACCGGACCCAGGTAAGCTGCTCGGCTTTCGGCTTTTCAAATGGAATTTAATCCATGCGTGGAGGTCTGCCGGCCGACCTTGCTACGAACAGTTACGAGATTGAGAGATTGACACGGAATTAAACTCGCCCCCATTCCTGTTTCCGCAGTTCGTTCCTTCTGATTTTGCCACTGATGGTTTTGGGCAGCTCTTGTACAAATTCCACCTTATGAAATTAAAAAGAAAGAAAGAACTGTAACTCCTTCTTTTCTAAGGTTGGGGAGATTGGAGTATGTTATCTAGCTACTCAAGAAATAAAATTGGAAAAGGAAAAAGGGCTTGTCCAACAGAATGTTGGAATTCAAATTTCCATAATCCCCAGCCAGCATGGCTGCATCCACTTCCTAGCAATTTTTGTTTTTTAGCAATACAGGTAGTCCTTGACTTAACGACCACAATTGGGACTGGAACTTTGGTCGCTAAGTGATGTGGTCGTTAAGTGAGGCATTGTGGCCGCACCCAATTTTATGACCTTTTTTGCTGCAAAGATTCATTAAGCAAATTTGGCTTCCCCCATTGATTTTGCTTGTTGTAAGCTGGCTGGTAAGGGCAATCTTGTGATCCTGGGATGCTGCAACCATTGTAAATACATACCAGTTGCCAAGCACCCGAATTTTGATCACGTGACCATGGGGCACTGCGATGGTTGTAAGTGCGAGGACCGGTCATAAGTCACTTTTTAAGGTTTATAAGCAGGGATTAACACCAGACAAACAAGCAGAAAACAATACCCAATCAAGGAACTTCCAAGGAGAAAACCACACCCCCACCAACACTGGCAGGGCAAGCCACTGTATATAAACAGGGAGCAAACCCCACACTCCCTCACACTGATGATGTTGCCTAGTCGGGTCATGAAACGTCTGCAAGCAAACAACCAAGCTCAGAGAGCACCAAGGACTCCACAGCACTCACCTTTCTTGGATACTTGTATGGAGCCGTCACTTTCTTGACGTGGTCTTGCAGCTCACGTGTTAATTTCTCTGGGTTGTGTGATGTGAAATCGGGGGACAAAACCACAAATGCTTTTACCACCTGGAAAACAAAACAGCCTGTAAGAACTAGTTTTCATGAGGTCAGACTGAAATAGACAAGTTCTTTATGAAAACAAGAGGCAGGTGGAAACTTTTCCTCCCACCCAAAAACAATACACACCATGCAGACAGACGAAAGAAGTGTAAGAGCTTGATTTCACTATAAATAGGGCTTGCATTTGAAACGTAGCAGTCATTGGAATTCTTTCATAATGGTTTCATTAACTTTTCTGGAATAAATATACTTACCAGGAATTCTTGCATCCTTGAATGCTTGTGCCTATTTCCAGTTCAACTTGTTGAGAGAAGCCTGACACAGCGAATATTGGGCTCAAAAGAAGGCATTTGCCTCATTGGGCTACAAAGTTCATTTTAGGTACAGTCAGAGGCCTGTATGACTGTAATAACCAGCATGCAGATCTGCTCTGAAGGATGTCCTATTGTGTTCAGTTAGGGATTGGAAATTCGCTAGACTGAGTGATGCTTATTTCTAGATACATACAAATGAAGTTGTAAATTAAGAGTGCATCCTAAAGAGCTAATTTATGCACACAACTAAGTCTTGAACACAACGGGCCTTCTGGCTACAGAGAATTCTGTAGAACTCAAGCCTAAGATTGTGTGGTTCAATGTCTTGCAACGTTCTAAGTCAGCATAAATAAATGGGGATTTATTTTAAAGATGTTTGTGGGTTCAGAGAGACAGTAGCTGTCGGTAAAGAATGAGGGGAAGGGAAAGTAATGGTCCTGAAGACACCCATCACCTGGCATCACCTTGGTTTGCTGTAAAGAGGTCACTTCTCTATGATGGTTGCAACATGTTAAATATCTATTTAAATGATACAAAATGCAAGAGTCCATTTGTGCAGCAGGTTCAGAAACGGTTTCCTTAACTGGCTTGCTGAATCAGTCAAATCTGGGTTCATTCACAATAAGCCATGGTTTGCCAACCACAAGAGTTGGGTTTGCACAGTTCTTCAAGCAAATATAAGGCATCATGTATGAACACATTCTAATTAGGCACCTGGTACATTAAAATCAGCAGAAATACTACCTCTGTGTCCGACTTGTTTCAACTCGCTCCTAGCCTTCCGGAAGTCTTTAAAGACCTGGTTCTGCCGCCTTGCTTGGGATGCAGGAGGTAATAGTTCCTCTTGGGGGTGGTTAGCCCCATGATACCCTCCTTTTTAAGATCCTACCATCCTCTGGATTTAATTTATTTATTATTGTATTGTATTTTAAAGTGTATAGGTTTTTAATTTTAATGTTGTTGTTGTAAACTGTCCCGAGTCTACTGTTGTAGAGATGGGCGGTGATAAATCTGAATAATTAATAAATAAAATAAATTTTCTAGTAGCACCTAAGCAGGCAACCTCCTAATTTGCAGATTTATATGAAAGCTTCATTACCTCTCCTCTGAGAGTATCTGGACTGCTGACAACAGCTGATTCAACCACTGCTGGATGTTCAATCAAAGCACTTTCTACTTCAAAAGGCCCAATACGGTATCTGGGGAAGAAGGAGCCAAATCATTGTATAAATGGAGTGTACGACTTTTGGCGTAGGAGTGGCATTTGGCAGATGGGCCCCAGAACAAAAGCAAAATTTGCATATTTAAATATAATGACTATTCAACAGCCTAGCTCCAGGGCTGCTCCTACAGGGCCTTGGCTGAGCTCAAAAACCTAAGCAAGATGGAAAAGAGATCCCAAAACCAAGATTGGAAATTGAGAAGCAAACGAGGAATGAAAGAATGTTAGAAATCAGCAACCAAAAGGTTGGAGGGAGGATGTTAGTTGTTCAGCTTAGAAACTCAGCGCAGGTAGCAAGGAACGTTTCACATCATCAGAGAGACTCCACCTTAATGAAATCACTAATAAAGGTTGGCAATTCCTCTGCCCTTTCCAAGATTCCTTAGTTACCCCTAATTCTATCAGATCTCTGACTAATTCTGGGTTCCTTGATTTTGCCCGGCTCAGCTTTGTGGGGTTTAGCGGAAGTCACCATGACCAAGCTGGAGTTGGCCAAGATTTACAACTGAACGAAATCAAAGCTCAACAGCAGGGTTTTTCAAGACCGAGCTGGACTTGGCTCAGCTGCTGCTGCTGCTGCTGATTTTGTGGAGCTTTCCCGCCCTCGCAGTTGAAATAGGTTGAAATGGACTGACCCGGAGGAGATGATGACGTCGTCAGACCTTCCAATAAACCACAAATACCCATCTTCGTCCATCCGGCCCCGGTCACCGGTGATGTAGAAGTTTCCCCGGACAACTGCTGAGGTTTTTTCTGGGTGATCCTGGACATTAACAAAAGAATGTCCGTGTATGAATTCAAAATATGGGAAAAGACGATTGTGGTTGACATGTGCAGGGTTGGGGAAAAGGCTGTCTTCTTTCCCCACTGCCCATAATCCAGTTAGGGCTAATATTTCTATTACTTCCATAGTATTTGAGTCAAACAGGTGAAGCTTTACCTGAGAGCTTTGCTCCTGAAAAAACAGATGTGCCATTTTGGCTGGATTTGGATTGGCGTATCACAGGGGTCCCCAACCTGTGGGCCGCAGCCTGTTAGGAAGTGGGCCGCAGGGCTCCCGCCTGCAAACCCCGCCCCGTGGTGTGCGCGATTACCCTGCCCCCGGTGCACACAATTGGCTCCCGCCTGCAAACCCTGCCCCCCAGTGTGCGGAATTGGCTCCTGCCTGCAAACCCCCCCCCCCCGGTCCGTGGAAAAATTTTCTTCCACAACTGGTCCCTGGGGCCAAAAAGGTTGGGGACTGCTGGCGTATCACACTATGCCATTCTGGTGGTGTGTTTGCTTTTGGCTTATCTGAGTTATTTCTATAAAATGTCTATCTGTGCCAACCCAGCTGTTGTGCCTGGCAAACCATGATTTATGGCTTAGTGTGACACATGAACCAGGTGACTATGGCTTGTTCAACAAACCATGGCTTAACACCCTATGCTAAAAAGGGTAGGGAAGGGCCAGGCCTGAGTTACTTCTTATAGCAGAGATGGGCAATGTTTGACGGACCCAGTTTGTAGCTTGGCTCTCAGTGATGTCACAGGAAGTGCAGAAGAAAGACCCTTTTTCCTCCTAATTTTCAACATTTGGGGGGTTCAGGATGGGGATGCAAGATCTCTAAGAGGACAGCCACTTTATCTCCTCCTTTAATCCCCTTTCCCAAGAGATAACGTCTGAAGATGCTGCTACTAATCTTCAGCACCAAAATGGCTGGATTCTACTGGCACAATTTCAAACTACGATTGGCGGTTCCTGGGTGGTTTTAAGCCTGGCAATGCAAGCAGGAGCCTTCTTCTCCTTCCATTGGCATCCTACATGTTGACAGAGAAAGCAGGACAACTTGGCACCCCCCTAAAATTATGCCATTGCATTTGGGGAACCCTGTGGCAGGATGCTGAGGAACATGAATGGGAAGTAGGGCCTTGCATGCAGCTTGGGAACCCCGAGTTGCCCACGTCCCACTTCCCACGAGTTGACAGCAACTCTCCTCAATGTGGTGGTCTCCAGGATGCTGGGGCGTCCCTTCCCACAATTTCTGCACAATGAGGAAAGAAACAACAACCTGTAATGGTATGTGGGAAAGACCTTGGGAGACGCTGCCAAGGGAATGGTCAGGTAAGAGAGGGCATAGCCCGCGGCTGCATAATGGGTGGAGAAAGAGGCTCAGAAGGGACCCTCCCTAGTTTCTCAGGCTGTAAAGCAGATGGGGGGGGGACTGTACTTTCAGACTTGCACGATTCTGTCAATGTAGCTTTACAATAAAGTAGAATTAGCTCATCTGGTTGTGATTCCTATCTGGATTACCCATGAGGCCGACACAACCACATGGCTTCCACTGAACCTTCTGATGGATGAAGAGGACTCCCTGGTTCATTGCTTACCACATAGCGAGAGAAGAAGCTGAAGGGACGTTTGGATTTTATCCTAATAGCAATGTCTCCTTCTTCTCCGCGGGGCAAAATCTTACCATCTTCATCTATAATCTAGAAAACGGCAAACATGGGGGTGAAGGAAGAGTTATGGTCAAGTAAAAGCAAAGGAGCTCAATTCCTGGTGACCTTAGGGGCCACATGCATATAATTTTCTTGGCAGGAACAGAGAAGTGGTTTCCCATCGCCTTATTCTGGAATATTTTTCTTTCATTTTATCTGTCTCAGAGTGGCCTCCAATCTGAGGATCTCCTGGTGGTCTCCCATTCCAATCTGAGGATCTCCTGGTGGTCTCCCATTCCAATCTGAGGATCTCCTGGTGGTCTCCCATCCAAGTCCTACCCAGGTCTGATCCTACTTATCATTTTTTGTTCACTATCAACTAAAGTTGGTGGTGAGGCTAAGAAGAAAAGCCACCCCCCCCCATAAATACATGGTTTTTTTTTCATGCCAAACAGGCCTTGATCTCATCTGACCCACCAGATAGGTCAATGGTCCTACCTGAACGTCGTAAGGTGGAGCTGCTGTCCCCATGGAGCCTGGTTTAATAGGCTTCCCTTTCTCGTTTGTCGTTATTATTCCCTGCAGATAACAATTTTGAATACGCTGAGAGTTTCCTGGAATTGCACTTCTTTTTAAACATTTGGTTTAATGATCTATAAAATATCTGTTCCTTCAGTGGGTGTTTCCCAGTCATTGAATACCATTCTATAATAGAAAACACTACAATCTTTTTTGATACCTCGAGCGGGCTTCCACATTGTATTTTTATCATGCCGTTCCATGGCCCCCAGCTGGTACCTCTACCCCAGTCTCTCTCAACCTTTTGACCCAGGAGGAACTCTTGAAATATTTTTCAGGCCTTGGAGAACCCCTGCACACTCAAGCTCAAAGATAGGCCAGAAGTTACAAAATTATTATATTCGTTTCATGGGTAGGCCTGTCTATATGCATTCAGAGTGTTCTTAAACTAAAAATAAAGAATAAACTTACCTATTTAATGTGAAGTTGCCTGAATTTGAAATAATTTTCGAAATAAATCCTGATCTCCCAGGGAACCCCTAGTGACCTCTCGCGGAACCCGAGGGTGCCACGGAACCCTGGTGGAGAAACCCTGCTCTACCCTATAGCTGGGGTCACACAACAGACATTCCCTGCTTAATAAATCAACCCAGTTTCTTGGTTCAGACAATACCCTGAACCACGCGCTAATAAAATGGACTGCATTCACACTCAGCCACTCAAAATAACAACATCAATAAGATCTCAATCCTAAATTTAACCACCTGTAGCACGGGGTCCTTTTAAAAATTATTTATTCATTGTTATTGCTCATAGCCCTGGGTCCTTAACTATCCTGGTTAACGGAAAGGTGCATTTGTGAACGTGCACGTACGACTTCAGTTTGTCCGTAGCCTTCGTAGATTGGCAACCCCGTCTGTTTTTCCCATTGTGACATCACTTCCGGGTTCAACGGCTCCCCGCCAGTCAAACAGTGGGACAGTTTCTTGAACGTGTAGCTTTATGCAGAGAAAAGGAAGAAACAGGTTTGGTTTCTGCAGTCATTCAGAGTCTCTATCGTTAAGCAAGGTGAAGTGGCTGCCTGCAAATTCCGGGAGGGGACAGGAGTGGGTGGTGTTTATTTATTTATTTATTTATTATTTAAATTTATATGACCATCCACCTCCCCCAACGGGGGACTCTTTGTGTTGCTAGACAAAGCTGTGTATGCCAAGAGCCTATGCTGCAAATTTTAGCTGGTTGGCAGCTCTGTGTCTGTCTGGGCCTGCATAGACTTCACTACTCTTTTAAATTAGTTTTGAGATTGTTTTTAGACAGGATTATCCTCACAAGTGATATTCAT
This sequence comes from Charina bottae, assembly GCA_023362775.1. Taxonomy (NCBI): domain Eukaryota; kingdom Metazoa; phylum Chordata; class Lepidosauria; order Squamata; family Charinaidae; genus Charina; species Charina bottae. Next base: position 29,466,801 of record JALMGJ010000010.1, read on the forward strand.
CTCCCTCAGTTAAAGAAGAAACTCAAAATAAAAAATGCAAAGGGAAAATAAACCGCAAGTACAAATGGCAGTTCAAGTTTTCCTGAAGAGGGACGAAGAAAGGGCTCAAGAGATCCCTGAAAGAAATGATGTATAGCAGAGCTTTCCAAACTGTGTGTCGGGACACGTTAGTGTGTCCGCTGCAGTGTCTGGGTGTGTCGCGGCTGCTGCTGCCTCTGAGCCCTGCCAGGATTCCCCGCAGGTCCTAGTGCCTGCCTTGTGCCTTGCTGCCTCCAAACCTGCTGTGATTCCACGCAGGTCCTAGTGCCTGCCTTGTGCCCTGCTGTAAGAGTGTGTCGCGAAATGATGCATGTCTAAAAAGTGTGTCACCAACATGAAAAGTTTGGAAAGCTCTGATGTGTAGAGTTGCAAGGCTATAGCCCTGCAGAGAAAGTCCACTGCTCCTAGAAGAGAGCAAGCTGAGCATTCTGTCCCTATGTTGATAACACCCAGCAGGTAGCAAACTCTTTGGAGGTTTTAGTTATACAGACTCCTTTGGTCTCACAACTGATCAATCAATCAATCAATCAATCAATCAATCAATCAATCAATCAATCATTTTTACAGATGGATCAACTGGTAACCAGGTACCTGGTAAGATCCTGCTGTACCAGCATGCGATAGGCTGTTGGAGCACTACACAGTGTCGTCACTGGGTACCTGGAAAGTGTCTAGAGAGAGAAAAAAGGAAGGGGCAAGAAACCGATATGAAATGATGGAGCCACAGCTTCCACTTTCTTTAAAGCTGTCTTCCTGGGTTAAAGGTTGCTGAAGCTGCCCCCCTCTGGATGTTGCTGACCTACAACTCCCAGCAGTTCGAAGTCAGCCTGGCTAACAGCAAAAGATAATGGGAGTTGGAAAGGGATTGTCATCTGGAAGGTCTGTGGGCAATTGTGCAAACCGGAGCTCAGGAAGGAATGAGAAATGAGCAGCAGGGATAGTGGTCAAGGAATGGGTTCATTCAGAGCCAGGAGCATCCTAGGTGTCATGCCTAGTCTGACCCATCCAAAAAATCTGTGGATACTGCTGTTCACTTTAGGCGCGTTCATCTCTAAGATGGACAGATGGACCAAGAAGGGAGCTGGGTGCCGAACGTCTCCAAGGTCAAAATACATTCCCCCAAAGATGGGATGTGTAGTTCTTACATTTAGAACCTCCTTTGGGTCAAACTGTGGCATGCTGTGTATGAAGACACTGGTACCTCGAAGCCAAGGACCAAAGACACTCCCCATAGACGCCTTTACCCAGCCCGTATCGGACATGTTCCACAGGACATCTGAAGGTTTCAGGCCCAACCAGTACCTGTGGGGCACAGACATTCTGGGTGGGACTGTGGATTCACTTCAAACAAACAAGATCTCACATCATTTTATGTGGCCTTAAATTTTCTGTAGGACTCATCATGTCCCCAGTTCTTTGTTTGCAATAGCCACCTGGGGCCCTCACTTCCCCGAAGGCGTTGCGTGAGACCCCAAGGTGTTGAATAGACAGAATTCTGGTTGGCTGTGATCACGTTCGAGACGTGCAAGGCAATGAAGAAGAATACCTTCCCGGTAAGGCCAAGCCCAGGGTCAGGCTGGTTTGAGAGTGCTCCACCATCTTCGGAGAGCCTGTGGTTCCACTTGTGAAGAATATAGTCATTGGTTCATCACTCTGGGTTTGAACAGAGTTGTGGCTGGAAGGCGCTGCACTGAAAGAAACACGAGGAAGGAGAGCAGCGGTGAGCAGAAAGAAGGCTCATCCTTCTCACTTTCAAGAATAAAAACAGATTAAACAGATTAAATTATTAACTGATCATACCACTCCTAGAGAGCCTTTTTATCTTCAGTGTTGGCCATCTCATGGCTCCCTGTAGTATGGCACAAGTAATCATCTGCCACAAGTTCCCAGTAGAGTCTAATGCAGTGTTTCTCAACTTTGACAACTTGGAAGATGTGTGGACTTCAACACACAGAATTCTCCAGCCAGCAAGGCTGGCTGGGGAATTCTGGGAGTTGAAGTCCACACATCTTCAAGTTGCCAAGGTTGAGAAACATTGATCTAATGTGTGTTGACTTGAAAGAAAACCTCACTGACTGTGTTGGAAATTACTTCCAGCTAGGTGTTAGATTTGCAGACTTAAATACCTCTCTGGCACATAATGATTGTGGAAAATGGCACTCAGAAATACAAAGGATCCGTGTTGTTTGTTTTAAGCGCCTACCTATTTTATTTTAACAATATTTAAAAAGCAACACCGTTGAAAGCCTTTTATAGCTTGTTTTTTTTCCCCCTTGGAAAGAGATTTCTGGACGATTGCTTTACAAAATTGCTATCTTTACCATTTTGTTCCCAATTTACATTTCTATCGCTCGCTGTTGCGTGGAGAAGCTGAACTCGACGCTGGCTCCAGGGATGTAAACAGCCACACATCACATCTCTTTCAGAACTGGTTTGAACAGTCAGTTACATTCTCAGATTGCTCGAATATAGACTCCGGCTTCAGCTTTCTGACCTGCCCCTTCTCAGGCCTGTGAGCCCATCTACCTTCGCTAGGTCCATTCCCCTATTTCTCATAGTGCTCCGAAGGCTCAAATTATCCTACCTCAGACAGATTATGCAAAGACTCAGTTCTCTGGAGAAGGCTGTAATGCTGGGAAAGGTGGAAGGAAAGAGAAGAAGAGGACGACCAGAAGCAAGGTGGAGGGACTACAGTTACAGGGGTGATGGGCGCACTGCTGGAAGAGCTGCAGGACCAGGTTGGGGACAGTTCATCATGGAGAAAATCTATCTATGTGGTTGCTAAGAGTCGACAATGACTCGATGGCACATAATCAATCAATCAATCAATCAATCAATCAATCATAGTATTCTGGAGCACTGTTTTGGCCTTTGTTTTGTTAGAATTCTATCCCATCCTTTCTCAAAGAGTTTAAGGCGATCTACCTTCAGTTTTTCAGCTTTTATTTTCAGTGTGTCATGCCGGCCACATGACCGTGGAAGCGTCTTCGGACAGTGCTGGCTCTTCGGCTAACAAAGGGAGATGAGCACCGGCCCCTAGAGTTGGACACGACTGCACAAATGTGTGGGGGGAACCTTTACCTTTTTATCTTCAGTTTGGTGTTGTGGTTAAGGCATCAGGCTACAAAGCAGGAGACTGAGAGTTCTAGTCCCGCCTTAGGTACGAAGCCAGCTGGGTGATCTTGGGCCAGTCCCTCTCTCTCAGCCCTAGGAAGGAGGCAGTGGCAAACCACTTCCAAAATCTTGCCAAGAAAACTGCAGGGACTTGTCCAGGCAGTTGCCAGGAATCAAGACTGTCTTGAAGGCATAAAAAGAAACTTTCATTTTACACCTACAACAGCAACCTTGGGAAGTATGTTGGGCTGAGAAAGACTGATCCAAATCCAAGGAGTAAAGTGGGGATTCGAACCTGCCTCTCTTTGGTCCCTATTCCACACTTAACTACTACACCACACTGGCTCCATCAGGGCAGAAACCTGGGGCAAGAATTCCAAGGTGGCATTCAGCCAAACCCACACAAGGACCTTCAAACTCACTTAGCATTCTAATAATAGTTTCATGCACGTAAAGGAATTCATATTACCATCAATACTTCTTCTCTCAAGAACATTTGAGGTAACTAAAGTAATCTGTCTGGTTTGGGGGGGAAAAGTACACGAAGTGTGAAGGAAGATCCTCAGTAAGACAGAGATGGGTAATCTTTTCAGGTTCTGGGTGGCAACAATAAAAATAAAAATGCCCAGAAGATCAAGCTTTCATGTCATTGAAAACATTGTATGAAAATTGGTGGCTTAGAAAAAAAGAAATCACAGAATTCCAAAGTTCCCATCTGCTTTGATTAAGTTATGATAATATGGCACATAGAGGAACTCAAGTTATGCATCTCCTACCAACGATGAGACCATTAAGCCGCAAATCTTACATGACTTTGTTGAACCTTTGATTATTGGAGGAAATTAACATTAAAATGGCTCAGAAATTAAAATGGCTACCAATTTCAATTTGTCTGTCCCTCTGGATGGGCAGCTTCATGGCATCTGCCCCTCTGGATGGTCATTGAGCCAAGAGTGACGGATGATTTGCTACCTTCTAAAAGGCTACTATGGTTACTGAGTGCCTGCCCTCCCCAGTCCACATCCTATCGATCCTGTACAACGGTGCTGCGTGCTACTCATCAAGCCTTTGCCACTTACTCAAACAGCTCCTTGAAATGTTGCCATCCCTCTCGCCTGCCTTCAGAGATCAACAGCTTGGTTTGCAGAAAGGGACACGATGATGAGAGGGTCTCCACCACAGGGGCCAACGAGTCATTGGTGATTATGCCTTTGGCTTTGGAAACTTGGAGCCTGTACTGGATATCTTTGGCGGTCAGCTGTGGGGTTCCCGGGATGGAGATGATCCCTGGCAGGGTCAACAAATACAGTACATAACTTTGAGGATGTTCTTACAACTTTGCTGATTCACAGAGAGCTTTGAATGTTACATTGTTCCATCCCAAAGAAGCAAGAATGGAAGATGAGTTTCTGGGTCATCATTCCTGAATACATCAGTTTGACTTTTGGGAAGCCTGGAGGCAGGACACTGGAGGCAGTGACAAAAATGAAGGTAGAATTTCATCCATCTCAGTCCAAGATCCTACTAGGATGCCCCACCCCCCAATACGGCAGTGCTACATACAGGTAGTCCTCGCTTAACGACCACAATTGGCACCGGAATTTCAGTTGCTAAGCAAAGCGGTCATTAAGTGAATCCAACCTGATTTTACAACTTTTTTTGCGGCGATTGTTAAGCAAATCACTACAGTTGTTAAGCGAACCATGTGATCGTTGAGCGATTCATGCGGTTCCCCATTGATTTGGCTTGCCAGAAGCCATCCAGGAAGGTCAAAAATGGTGACCACTTGACCACGGGACACTGCAACAGTCATAAATGCAAACTGCCCAAATTGTGATCACATGACTGCGGGAACACCGTGATGGTCGTAAGTGTGAGGAATGGCCACAAGTCATTTTTTCTAGCACTGTCGTAAGTCCGAACCATCACTAAACGAATGGTTGTTAAGCGAGGACTACCTGTACTTGATAATACTGTCATACACCTGTCCATGTAAAGAAGCCTACCCTTTATGAAAGCTGTAAGACCAGCCTAAAATGAGCCGGCCATACCATTGCATTTCTTCTTAGGCTCCTTGCCTATCAATGGGTATTCTAGATTCGCAGCTTCTAAGTCTGGTGGTCCTATTTTGACACTGTAGTGGGCCATCAGTTCTCTAGGAAAGACCAGAAGCTAAAGGCCATAGCCCTCCTTTCTTTGTTGCCTACAGCAACTGGTACTGAGATACGCCTCCTCTGGACACGGAAGGTCTATGCCTTGAATAGTCTGCTGTTTCAAAAATGGAAGCGACTGCTATGAGATGTCTTCCTAAGCCTAGGTGTTTTTTACCTGCCCTAATGCACGCCACAGTCAGCATCCACCACTCGGGGACCCGAGGCAGAATGAGAATCACCCGGTCTCCTCTCTGCAGGCCACAGGGGCCCGTGAGTACGTTGGCCGCTTTCCTGGAGACAAAGCCCAGTTTTTCAAAACTCCATTTCACTTCTCCTCCTTTGCCATCTATCCACCAGAGAGCTGGGTGGAACGGTCTCCCTCCATCCTGGAAAACAATATTTAAAGAGACAATGCTGGTTGTTTCCTCCACCGTATTAAGGAAGCTGATCTGGGGAGGCTCTACCAGGCAACAGCAGAAGGCTTCTCTGCAACAAGTTACATCTCTAGTCCTTATGATTAGAAAGGAAAATAGAGAAAGGCAGGCTGGGCCTAGTAAAATTTCAGAAGAGCTTTGTCCTCCAGATGTGTGGATTTCACCTCCAAAATAAATCATTGTAGGCTTGGGACTTCTGGAAGTTGAAGTTCCCACATCGGGAAGGTTGGGGAAGATTGGAGAAGGATATTTTAGAAGCATAAAAATATCTAGTGAGCAGAGAGTGGGTTTTCAAGGTCCAGATGCTTTTATTTTCTTCTCTTCCATTATGTATATATTTGCCCATGTTTCTTTAAAATCGTCCCAGAAGTTAATGCCAATTTACAAAATGAGAACTTTTAAACTGATGTTCCACTGCAACCTACAATGACAAACATTTATAGTTTATTTGTGCTTTAATCTTGCTTATTTAAAAGTGGCATTATCATGAAGCAGTAGGAAGCAAAGCCTACAGAACAACAACAATAACAACCACCACCAGGGTAGGAATGCCGGAGGTGTGCAGATCAATCTCAGTCCAGTCTGCACTGTTGATTCGATCCAAATCACTCATCTGAATCTATCTGGAGAATCAAGCAGATTCCCTTCGACACTTTGACTTAAGACATTAAATCAGGCTGAAATGACTTTTCAAATCAATTTGGAAAAAAGGCTCTTAGCTGAAGTTGAATCAGTTTCCAATTAAATCTATAAATCAAAGCCTTGCATAATAGCGGTGGGGAAGTTATATGTGCTCTGTTTGAGAGGTAATGCTGATTTAAAGATAAAATATGCTATAATTCTATATGAGGGCTTGTACCACATCTAATGTTTGGGCTTCTTTTAACATAAGCCTTTAACATCTACATTTTTGTCTTATTTGCTAAACAGGGATAGAATTCTTAGAAGAGACAGAAATTATTGTAATCTCTTATTTTTGGTTTATAATTTATATCACACTGGGTTTTTGCTGTTAATCATCGTATACCAATTTTATTTTAATAATGATTTATAGTTCTAAACCGATACAAGAAATCCTATTGTGCAGAACTATACTGATGTTCCTTTTTGCATTTTTGAATTTTGAATTTCGTTTCTAATCCTCGTAAATCTCTTTCTTATTTGCGTTTTGCTTCTCTTACTTAAAAAAAGAACACATAAAGTTAATTCAAAAAATTAAGATAAAATACCCTAAGAAGAGAAATCTCATCTGGACAGAAGAGAAAGCAAGCATGCAGGTTACCAGATAAGTGTGAGATGGAAATTATAGCTATAATTTCCAAATTTGCATTTGCCCATTTATATGCACTGTTCTTGAACTGTACAAGGGAATGGAGTCCTGAATGATATTTTCTTCTGTGGTGCCCCTCTCTTAATATTTTTTGAAAGGCTACATGACTTGCTTAAAATTTGGCGTGGACAAAAGATTGGGTCTCAATCTGGCATAATGTCTTATTTCCCTTTAATTGTTTGAATTAAAAATGGGATATGGGGGCATGCACATCGGTCAGGAAACTGCCCCTATATTCCTTGGAAGAAACCTTACCTTTTCAATTTTGGACCATTTATCCAGCACGTCGTTTGCGAAATTAAAGTACTTCGGCACCTCCTTGTCACCCTGATTAATGGCTTCATACTCAGAAAGATTGAGAGAAGTCAACGTCCTCAGGGCTTGGGGGAATGATCTTCCAAGTGGTTTGCTGCTCCAGATGGGCTTCAGCAACTCGAGTTTGGTCAATAATATCTTCATGGTGGAATGGTGGCTGTGGTGAAGACCACACAGTAGCTTCTAGTTGATTCTTCAGGGAAGGAAGTGATTGGAAATGGAATCATGATCGCGTATAGCATGTCAAAGAAAACCTCAGCTGGATTATGAGTTGTGTGTTGATTCTTCTCCGTCTAAAACTGTCAGGGATGGTTACCAGCAGGCATGATCCAGAAAATAACTTCATTAAAGGGGAAAAGCTAATGCAATTCATAAACTATTGGCCCAAACCCATTGAGATAAACTAGCTAGGATAACGCACATGCTACCACCATGTTAGTAATATTGGGCAGTATATTGCTGATTCTAGGTTCCTTCAAATCTATTCCCTCCCCCATAGAGTTATTTCAAAGAAATGAATCACACATAAATTCACATCTACGTTGGCCATTAAGAGACCTTGAAAAACCAACATTCTGCAGGCTCCCTCACAGCACTGTTGGAGGACGGATAAGACATTGTGGAATGCGTTGCAAAGGGGGGAGAAATCGGATGATAGAAATGGCAAAGAAGAATAAAATAATGCGGTTGTTCTTGCCTGCAAATGATCAGACGGGGCAAGCTCTGTTTAATTTGTCTATCAGAAGCTTCCACCGGTGGTTGGAAACGTCACCTCCTCCGCTTCTCTTCCGCAATCTGGCTTTCACGAATGCAGAAGATTTTTGTTTGTGCAGTAGGTGGCTTTCAATGGAAAGGATTATCCATTCATGGGAACATGGTTTTTTTATTTCTCCAATTACACCTCCATTTTTTTTTTAAAAGGCAAAACACTGAAAAGGAGAGGATAAGGGTATCATTGCTCTGGGATTAATCCTGTGCAGGTGACAAGTCATATAATCTCTCCAAGAGAGGTGGGCACGATGGAAGAACATTTCACAGACCTTCTTCAAGAGGAGGAGAACCTTGGCTTTACCAAGGAGAGTAGCAAATTTCCTTATTTAATTTGGGGAAGGATTGTGGTTCTTACAATGAATGTAAGGAGTAAGATGCAACAGCCTGGCCATCTGTTTGCATTGCTCTAGAACCCAACATCATTCTGGTATATTTACGTATGTGGGCATGTGTGCTTGGAAGGAAAAGCCACAGGAAAAAAGATAATAATCCATTCTTTTTCTACTGTAGGGAGTAAGCATGAAAGGAAAACAATCTAAGAAATGTTCTCTAAAAATAGTCTTTGTAGAGATTTTGGCTTTCTTTTTTCAAAGAACAAGAGGATTTTCCCACACCCCAACTTTATGACTTATTGAAGCCAGATAGGAGTCAAGGTTAGGAGACTGGAGACCAATTGAAACAGGGACACTCTACAATCCAGGTTGAATCTGGAATATTTTGCTGGGACTACACAAAAGAACTTTGGAAAGGTAGCTAGCATTCTCTCATATTAGGGCTAAGCCTGAAACCAGTTTCAAAACTGTGGTAGTGGGGGATTAAAGCATTTTTTAAAAGAACAATTCCTAAATACCCAGCACTCACAGGATCCCAGAGTACCTCACAATGCTTCTCTTGATGTCCATCAAGCATCAAGCCCTACCAGATCCTATTTCCTTGATCATCAAGTTTGGGGGAAGAAAACTCGTGGGCACCAACTTCTAGCAAAACCTTTACTTCACAACTACTTCTAAGTTCCACACAGGTCTCGGAGGCATTCTTAGTACATAAAAAATGGTGGGTATCGGCAACCCAGCACTTGATCTGGAAATGGGTGCCCAGGAAAAACAGAAAGAGAAAGATAGATGTAATGAAGACCATCTTGGGAAGCTAGAGGAGAAGATGAACCATTACTTGGGCATAAACACATTTTTGTGACTGGCCCCACCTCCTGTAGCAGCCATGTTGTGGTGTCACCCAGACGTGCTCTCAAATTCCAGATGTGCCCACCAGGTGAAAAAGATTGGGGATCCCTTGTTTTGTGAGTAATTTAAGGAGGATCAAGGACGTGCTCATAACACCCCCCCAAAAAAATCCAGGACTTCACTGAAACTCATTGGATTTTATGGTGCACATGCTTTGTCTTTATGGACCTGGGAGGAAAAAAACTGAAGCTAAAGAATGACCATTCCAGATGACCAACAAGCTGAACATAGCTATTCCCCCACATGGACAGTACTCGACAGGCTGCATAGCGGCAGCTGATATCTACTTTATGTTTGTGTGTTTCTCCAGCAGCCTCAGTAGAAAAGAGCGCAATTAAGTGTGATAAACAGGCAGGCACTCCAGGGAGCTCATTAGAAGTGACTCATTGCGATGAAATTGGTCTTCACAAAGTGATGTCTTGCTCTTCTCTCACCCTCTTTGCCTCCAATTTTGTGCAGAGTAGAAATACGCCGGTGGAATATAGCATCTCCATATTGTTCAAGCAACTCAATTAAAATGCATCTTATTATTATGAGGTCTTCAGAACAGTGTTTCCCTTCCCGAGCCTTTCCCTTTTTTTCTTCAAATTCTGCAATGCAGTTCTTGGCCTAAGAACTACAGGTAGTCCTCACCTAACAACCATTCGTTTAGTGACGGTTTGGACTTATGACGTGCTGGAAAAACCGACTTATGACCGGTCCTCACACTTATGACCATTGCGGTGTCCCTGTGGTCACATGATCGCAATTTAGGCGCTTCGCAACCGGTTCGCATTTATGACCGTTGCAGTGTCCCATGGACACGTGATCGCCATTTTCAACTTTTCCAGCCAGCTTCTGGCAAGCAAAATCAATGGGGGAACGGCGTGATTCACTTAACAACCTTGTGGTTCATTTAACGCCTGCAGTGATTCGCTTAACGGCCACTGCAAAAAAGGTTATAAATTCGGGTCGGATTCACTTAATGACCGCTTCACTTAGCAACTGAAATTCTGGTCCCAATTGTGGTTGTTAAGTGAGGACTACCTGTATACACAGAACCAGGTCCAGTAGGGAAAGCTGTGAACCCACATATGTGTAAAAGTCCATGTGCTTTAACAAAAGAGCATGCAGGATTTAGGACTAGATGCTTAAAAACGGAGACAGAGAGAAAATAAATTCATCTGTACAGGTCTACTTCAGAGAAAGTAGAGGGGCCAGGGATCTTTCTGCACTGAAAGCTAGAATCCTTTTCCCCAGGTGCAAAGAAAGAGTAGTGATCTTCTGTTCTTTCTCAGGGGCAATTAAATGCTTAGCCATTGGAGAAGCAAGCTATTCTTCCCTTTCAAGGCCAAGATTATTGGGATATTTAAATTCCACCTGCAGGGCAACGCTTGGTGTGGTTTCTTTTGGGAACCATGTGTGTTTGTTTGCACTCGAATTAAATTTTTTTTTGGTGCTAAAACGTAACAGGCTGCTTTGTAACTTGATCCGTTTCCCAAATGCTGTGATCTGCTCCACCAAGTGTGTTTCATGCTGAGAAAGAGAATCAGATCTCAAATGGGGGCAAAATTCCTTTCTGGGGGAAAATGGCTCTGCATTTTATGGAATGATATAGAGAAAAACCATACATGGAAAAAGCAATCTCCATTGGCTTATGAGCTGTTTAATTGTTTCAAGGTGTATGTAAGTTATATGTTGTATGTTATATGTTATATGTAAATTTTATATAATAAAGTATTTTTTACACATTCAAAAAAAAAAGTAAACTAGGCATTTGAGAAGGCTTCTTAGAAACTCAATACCCCACCCCCAACCTTCCAGATCGATGTATTTATTTTCTAATTGTTATTTTCAATTAGCCTAATCTGGCATTTTGCCTTGGTGTGTAAAGTTGAAGTGATGTTGAAGTCCTTGGGTTCACACACACTGGCAAAATGCTAGATTAGGCTAAAACATGGTTGAAAAATGTAAGGTTCAGCATATTTTTGTTTTTGTGGGTTCAGAATCTCCTGCCTTATGTACATCTATTAATTAAGCTCTTCTTTCTTCTTTGTTCGATGTTGTGATTTTTGGCAGAAGAAAAAGTCCACTTTGGATGGCCTTCCCCTAAAATATTTTCACTGGGGGAATGAGAACATATCTTAGGGGCAGACCAGATACTTTCTGTTTGACAAGTTCTGACATTTCCTAATATGATGTTCTGATAAAAAGTAAAGGTTCCTCCCGCATATTTGTGCAGTCGTGTCCGACTCTAGGGGCCGGTGCTCATCTCCGTTTGTTAGCCGAAGAGCCAGCGTTGTCCGAAGACGCTACCACGATCATCTGGCCGGCATGATGCGCGCGGAACGCTGTTACCTTCCCACCGAAGTGGTACCTATTCATCTACTTGCATTTGCATGCTTTCGAATTGCTAGGTTGGCAAGAGCTGGGGCTGGTGCGGGAGCTCCCTCCGTCACGCGGGGCTAGGGATTCGAAACTCTGAACGTGCGATCTTCCGATCGACAAGCCTGGCATCTTACCCGCTGAGCCACCACGCCCCTCGATGTTCTGATACTATGACCCAGAAGCCTTCTTCTCTTTGCCTGACTATCTAGTAGCCAGGAGACAGAATTAAGTTCCAGATACCAACTTTTTGGTGGCTGAGACCTTCGCATATAATTAACAGCAGTCAGAGCATATTGGACAAAAGAGTATCAATGTGTCACACAAGAAGTTGGGACTGTTTTTTCAGGTCAGTTTAAGGAATCTTTCTAGGAAAGCATTAGGGGTTTTGTTGTTGCTGTTATCCATATCAACCATATCTCCTGTCAACCCAACAGTTCGAAAGCTTTGCAAGTAGATAAATGGGTACCACCTATTTGGGTGGGCTAATTTGGGCTAAATTAGTGGGCTAATTTGCTGGCGTCCTCTCAGGAAGTCGGCACCACCGGAGGAAAAAGATCGGAGGAAGATCGAATGGCGGCGGTGACGACGGACCTGGATGCAACAGCTACAGGACGTCAGCAGCCGGCTCAAGGCATCCTGGGAATTGTAGTCCAGAGCCTGAAGAGTCGGTTCCCTTACCCCCTCCCCTCACGTGTGGTTAAAACAGTGAATGGTATAACTAATGTATATATGCTTGTAAGCCGCCTAGAGTCCTCCATTAGGGAGGGGATAGCCGGGGTATAAATATCACAATAAAATAAATAAAATATCAAGTTAGTTCACACCCTTTGGTGGATCAAGAGGAGGAAAACGGGTCTCCCAATTTTGACAGTGTGATTGTGGGGCTGGTGGGGGGTTGAGGACTGCAAAAAAAAGAGGTTTGGGGCTATTTTAGGTTGCCTGTGGGTTGCTATCAATAATAATAATAATAATAATAATAATAATAATAATAATAATAATAACAACAACAACAACAACAATCCCTATTTATTTTGATCTTTATGCCCAAAGATTGTAATGCAAACTTGAAGCAGCCGTTCCTGCATTTTTCCTATCCCACTGAAGACTCTCTCTTCTCAGTGGGCTGCCCTTTTGGGGCCTTTTTACCCACATCTCCATTTCCCACCCCATGTTTGTTTGCAGTTCTGCAAATCCTAGATCTCTCCCAGACTTGTAGACGTTCTCCTTTCAGGTATGGGTGCGACTTACAACCAAAACTTTAGCTTGCTATCAACATATGTCAAAAATATTCAGAAACATCAAGTTGATCAAGACCATTAACTTTCTTCCAAACATTATTTTTGAGAACATCTGGAGGGTGACGTGGACCTCCATGCCTGAACTTGGTTTCAATCCATGTTGTTGACTGATTCTTGATAATATGGAACCGATATAAACAATCTGGTGCTTTCCCACTGTTTTGGAGTACAGCTTCCACAGTTCCTGACCATTAGCTCTTCTGGTTGGGGATTATGGAAATGACAAATCCAGAACACTTGAAGGACCCCAGCTCTCCTGCTCCTACTGTATTGGTTTGTAACTGTGTTCAACCAACCCAGTTGGTTTCACTGTTGCTCTAGACTTTCCCTTGCCTCGTCATCAGGTTGGGGGTAAGGTGTGACACTGGAGCATTTATTTATTTTATTTATTTATATTTCAACTTTTATCACCGCGCCAACTCCCCAAAGGGGGACTCTTTTGAGCATACCTCCTCATTTGCTTTCAATGCATTTCTAAGTGGACTTCTGGAAAATAATTTGTGATAGTTGAATCATTCTCTTATAACCACCACGAGGAGAAAGGGGAACTTTGCAGGACTGTATTTCCCAACATACACTCATCCACTGAGGAAGTTGGTTGATTTTGCTATGACGAACAATGCCCCTCTCCTCAAGTCCCTTGTTAGCTCCAAAGTCCATTAGGCTTTCTCCCATTCTTTTTTTCTCAGCAACTTCTTTTGGACTTTTCCAGAAATGGTCTTGGGTAGGTGTTGAACAAACTCGATCTAATGAAAACAGAATGAATTATATTTTAAAAAAGAGAAAAAGGCTGTCAGCCCTTTGAGGTAATCCAGACAAGAAGCACACCCAGAAATACTAGCTCTAACTTTATTGTAAGGTTACATTAACAGAATTGTACAAGTCTGGAAGTACATCTCCCCCCCCCCAACCTTTACAGCTGAAGAAACTAGGGAGGGTCCCTTCTGAGATGTTTGCCACACCCCTATTCCTTCTGCGGGCTCAGCTGCCTCTTATCTGACCGTTGCCTAGTCTGCAGCTCTCTTCCTCCTCCTCTCAAGGACATTCTCACACACCATTATAAAGGCAAAGCTCATCCACTTTGCATGCATTCATTCATTCATTCATTTTGAAAGCAATCTTTTGTTTCATAAAGAGCAGAAATCACGTGAGAGAAGGTAGAAAAACAAAACAAAAGAGAGGGGTCACTACCTTCTCCTGTACTCAGCAAAAGTCCTGTGGTTTGAATTGGCTGAATGGGAGACATCCTTACAAACCCTGGGGGACGATAACCTATCAGGGTGGTTGCTGATTTTACACCCTATCAGGGTTACAGCATCAATGATAGGTTGGATTAGATGATCTGCCAATTCTATAATCCTATGAAAAGCTTTAGCAGATACATTTGTGAATTTATTCATAAGCCTCAAGAAATTGGGGGGGGGTGTTTCAGGGTCCCTCTGCCATTACGATCCAAGTGACAAGTCAGTGAAGCATACCTTGCTGAATTTCTACATGTGTAGCTGTAGAGACGCAAGGACCCCAACCCTTCAAATTGCCCATAGCCTTACACCGAGAGCTAATGTCACTTAAGTTCTCCTCTGCTGAATCCTTTTCATATCTCTAATTTGTTGTCTGTTCCTCACTGGGATATAATTTAAGAGCAAGAGTGCGCCAGCTGTAGTTTGGGGCTGCGTAAGGACCCCCAAAGCCTGAGATGTTTTTATTGATGCCAAATTATTCTTCTTGATGTGACTGAAAGGGGAAATGCTCAAATCAACAGGGAGCGTCCTTTTAATGGGACTAAATGTAATGGAAATGTCAGTTACATGATGATGCTAACTTGGCCTGACCTACTTTGGGAAGACGATCCTCTTTATGCTACACAAGGCTCATTCCGATTTTATTGCATCCAAAGCTTCCGTCTCCTATTCTTTCTGAACAGAAGGAGTTACGACAGCCCTCGGAGATGGTGTTACTTCAGCAACCTTCAAGGTTGTTCAAGCCAAACAAGACCTGAGCCTCCCATTGTGCCAAGGACTTACCTTTCTGGGGTACTTATATGGAGCTGTGATTTTCTTCACGTGTCCTTGCAGCTCCAAACTTAATTTCTCTCTGTCATGTGATTGGTAGGCAGGAGCTAAGATGATAAAAGCTTTCACAACCTACAGCCAAGTCAGAGCAAAAGAAGATTAACTAACAATGGCTTCCTATGTATGTGAAAGGTTACCTTTCTGGAGCTGTGGGAATACTGCTTAATAATAATAATAACAACCACAACCACATTTGAAGCACCACTTGAACACCATCGGCATTGACAAAATCACCATCAATCAATTGCAAAAGGCAGCTTTATTTCTATCTCCAATGGATTGATTTCAGCCGAGTATGTTAGGTGCCCCAAAATTATCACATCTTAAGACTTAGCATCTTGTGCAGACTGGCACAATGGGCCTTATGCATTGAACCATGGCTAACATGGTGTATAAACCAGACCTATATTTGCTTGAGATTAAAGATAAAACCTTCCTTTCTTCCATATTGTGCTTTGGAACTGCAGTATGCTCTTCTCCTTACACAAATGGAACAAGCTTTCATAGCACATGATGTTTAAAATGTGAAACAGAATTCAGTACCAATCAAAGAGAATATTTGTAGCTCAGGGTTGAACTGTGGAGTCCTTGGTGCTCTCTGAGCCTTGTTGTTTTCTTGCAGACGTTTCATTGCCAGGCTAGGCAACATCTTCAGTGTGAAAAGGGAGTGGGACTTGCTCTCTGTTTATATAGCGTGGCTTGTCCTGCTTGTGTTGGCAGAGGTGTTGTTCTCTCCTTAGGAGTTCCTTGATTGGGCTGTTATTTTCTGCTTGGTTGATTGACTGAGTTAATAGTTCCTTGATTAGGGTATATTGTGCTGTTTAATTGTTCCTCTGGTGCTAATCCTGGTGTTAATCTTTGCATAACTGGGTGTTTATTGCTGGCAAGGAGGTGTTCTGGTCTTCTGGCTTTTCTATTGTCTCTTACACAACACAAGCAGGACAAGCCATGGCATATAAACAGAGAGCAAGTCCCACTCCCTTTTCGCACTGAAGATGTTGCCTAGTCTGGCAATGAAATGTCTGCCAGAAAGCAACAAGGCTCAGAGAGCACCAAGGACTCCCCAGAATTCAGTGAATGATGAAATCAACCAAAGACTGGTTAATCAGGGCAGAAGGCGCACCAACAGATCTGGGGTTGGTCGATATCAGGACCCTGGAGAGTTCCCCATAGGCACTTCATAGGCTGAAATAGCTCTGCACTGAAGAAGAGAGCTGTTGCTCCAGCACCTACCTGTCTCAGCCCAAGCCTTGTGAGAGGAGATCTCTACCCCTGCATACTGTGGGCTCTAGAGTGAAACAGCCCTTTCTGAAGCCTTTCATTGACTGAGATACCGCAGAAGCTAAGGAAGAACGATCCCGAGATCTGAAATCTCAGATAATGGGAGTGCTATGTCCTCAGATGGGAAGGCACAAAGGGTGATGAGGGATTCTCTGGAATTGGGGTGATCATATTCCAAACCTTACTCAGTGCCTTGTTGGGATCCTGACCCTGAGGACATGTCACTATGGCCGTCTTACCTCTCCTCTGATGGGATCTGGGCTGCTGAGAACAGCTGCTTCAGCTACTGCAGGATGCTTCATCAAAGCCTGCTCCACTTCAGATGGACCAATGCGATATCTAAATAGGAAAATACCATAAATCAAGAGAGACTGTGTAGGCTGCAGGACAAAAGCTCCAGTTTGATGTCTGAAGAGTCACTGCTCATCACTGGCTACCCAGATGGTGATAGGCCAAAGGTTAAGGGATACTGGGAGCTATAAATGGAATTAAAATGCTTAATCACTTTACAAAATTAACAGGAAGCTCTTGATCTTGGCAAGTTATTAGACTGAATCCCTCTTTGCCCTTGTTTGTACATAGAATTTGTTTTCATACTTCAATGGAGGACCAAAAGTACCTTTGACCATGCACAAAAAGTAGAAAGTGGAAATTGGAAGGTCACTAGATGAAAAGAACTAATCTTAGTTCATAAAAGCACCTTTCCCTTAACCAGGATAGTTAAGGACCCAGGGCTATGAGCAATAACAATAAATAATTTTAAAAAAGATCCCAAGCTAAAGGTGGTTAAATTTAGGATTGAGATCTTATTGACGTTGTTATTTTGAGTGGCTGAGTGTGAATACATTTTATTAGCGCGTGGTTCAGGGTATTGTCTGAACCAAGAAACTGGGTTGATTTATTAAGCAGGGAAAGTCTGTTGTGTGACCCCAGCTATAGGGTAGAGCAGGGTTTCTCCACCAGGGTTCCATGGAACCCTTGGGTTCCGCAAGAGGTCACTAGGGGTTCCCTGGGAGATCAGGATTTATTTCGAAAATTATTTCAAATTCAGGCAACTTCACATTAAATAGGTAAGTTTATTCTTTATTTTTAGTTTAAGAACACTCTGAATGCATATAGACAGGCCTACCCATGAAACGAATATAATAATTTTGTAACTTCTGGCCTATCTTTGAGCCTGAGTGTGCAGGGGTTCTCCAAGGCCTGAAAAATATTTCAAGGGTTCCTCCAGGGTCAAAAGGTTGAGAAAGGCTGCCTTGGAGACATCAAATTTTTGACTCAATTAATGTTGATGGAAATTTTTAATACTGTTGATGGAATCTTTGATTGCATTTCCATGAGTTTTGATTCTATTCATGTTGATGGAATCTCTCTCTCTCTCTCTCTCTCTCTCTGTTTGGGGGGTCTGTCAAAGGTGATACAGGATTGAGCATCTGGCCTATGAATGCAACTCAGATCTTGCATTGTCATTGTTGGTGTTAAGTGTATCAGATGTCTTGCAAAGCATTGGCAAAATAAGTCTACCCAGAAGATAAGATGATATCATCTGCTCTTGCAATAAACCCAAGGTATCCATCTTCATCCATGAATCCTCTGTCTCCAGTGATGTAGAAGTCCCCACGTTTAGTGGCAGCGGTTTTCTCAGGATCATCCTAAGAGCAAAGAAGCAGCATATATCAGGGCAATCCACACCTGCACATTCTGTGCTTGGTTGCTGCAACCACAAGTGATGCCATACTTATGAATGTGATTCATCACTAGTTTATTATGGGATGGGAAACCTGTAGGCTCTGCGTGGGCCTTAGCCTCGTATTTCAGGTTGCTGAGACCCACAGGATCACAACACAGAACATTCTCCAGTCATCTCAATTCAAAACTCTTCCCCCCCCTCTCTTGGCATTGGTCAGCAGAGTTATCCAATGAGATTTCCCATTTAGGAAACCAACTGACAATTGGACAAGCTGGTCCACTGTACTTAATGGTGAAAAAATAATACATAATACAATAATAATACAGTATTTAAAAAAAACATAGCCAGAGATCTTAAAAGACCTACAATCTAAACAAACCTTTCATTCTCTCTCCTCCCATTGTTAGGATTTTTTAATATGTTTGGAATGCTTCTTTTGGCTTTGGGGATAATATCTATCTATCTATCTATCTATCTATCTATCTATCTATCTATCTATCTATCTATCATCTATCTATCATATTTATATCCCACCCATCTCCCCCGCAAGGAGGGACCCTGGGCGGGGTCTATATATCTATATCTATATCTATATCTATATCTATATCTATATCTATATCTATATCTATATCTATATCTATATCTATATCTATCATCTCTATCTAATATATTCCGTTCAATCGTGTCCAGTTCTCGAAGACTGCCTGGACAAGTCTTTGCAGTTTTCTTGGCAAGGTTTTTCAGAGGTGGTTTGCCATTCCCTCCTTCCCAGGGCTGAGAGAAAGTGACTGACCCAAGGTCACCCATCTGGCTTTGTGCCTAATGCGGGACTAGAACTCATGGTCTCCTGGTTTCTAGCCTGGTACCTTAACCATGACACCAAACTGGCTCTCTATTTTATATATACTGTATGTATATTTCCATTTCTCCCTCTGGCCCTACCTTCTTTTACCCTATAGCTACACCCCCAATGATATTACTGCTTCACCCAGTGTGATCCAAAAAACTGGAGTGGTATGTTCTTTGGGCATTAAACAATTGCCACCCTTGTTATAGCTTTCCAGCTTCTGTGCTGGGAATAGAGATTTTTTGCAGCTTCATTTGAAGTTGGACACCACTGGTCATCTCTCCAGCTTCTCCCTTATCATTAAGGGGCAGTACTGGCTGGTGTTGTGTCATCTAAAAAATTTCCGCTACTTCCTGAAATTTGCTCAGTTGTTTGATGGGTTCCTTCCTTACCACATAACAAGTGAAAAGACCGACAGGCCTTTGCGGCTTGATTTTTATGGCAATGTCCCCTTCTTCTCCAGCAGGAAGACGATTGGCATTTTCATCAATGATCTGGAAAGAAGGGAAACCTGGTTATTCAAGCTTCCCTTCTGGCTTATTTGATAGGACCTCATTGGCTAGCAGGCTCACTGTAATACAGTATGCAATTCTCATGGTATTAAATTATGCTATCCAGAGGAATCCTTCCACCTTATAATATTAATGATTTCCATTACAAAATGGACTTACCTGGATATCAACACCAGAAAGAGGTTTTCCAATTAATCCAGGTTTGATTTTCATCCCTTTTGCAGTAGAGCATAACAAGGACTGTGAGGGCAAATTATAAGGGTGCAATTAAGTTGTTGTTCTCTTTTAAAAACCCTCAACATATATGGTCATGAAACAGGCAGTGGGACCAGGACGTTGACAAAACTGTCGAGGGGTGTTTGTTGGATGGAAGTGAATTTTATCGGGGCCTCAATATTGTATATTGTTTTAAACAGTTGTTTTATTGTATTGAGTATTTATTTTGCTTGCCGCCCAGAGTTTCTTCTGGTAGAAATTTGCTTAATGAATGAATTTGTTTAATTAATAAATAAGTAACAAAGAAACAAATTCCTGAAGGTTGCTTTTTTGACTTTAAAAAGGTAAAGGTTCCCCCCGCACATTTGTGCAGTCGTGTCCGACTCTAGAGGCCAGTGCTCATCTCCGTTTCTTAGCCGAAGAGCCAGCGTTGTCCGAAGATGCTTCCACGGTCATGTGGCCGCATGACGCGCGCAGAACGCTGTTACCTTCCCACCGAAGTGGTACCTATTCATCTACTTGCATTTGCATGCTTTCGAATTGCTAGGTTGGCAAGAGCTGGAGCTAGTGCGGGAGCTCACTCTGCACGCAGGGCTAGGGATTCGAACCTCCGAACTTGCGATCTTCCGATCGACAAGCCTGGCGTCTTACCCGCTGAGCCACCATGCTCAGCTACTGAATTTGACTTTAACCAACTGATATTTCAAGATTCATGCATGGCCATGTCGGTTGCAAGTGTTGGGGGTTGTCATCCAACATATTTGGATAGCACAAAGTTGGGGGAAACAGTTGTGCATTCAACTTACATCCTGTGATTTGGATGTCCTCATTACTACAAAGATACCAGACTTCAAGAACCTTATGAAGTAGGCTGGGCTGAGCAAATAGGACGGGCCCATAGCCAGTCAGGAAGCTCCATGGTCAAGTGAAGAGTTGAATTTAGATGTTTCTAGTCCCAGTCCAACACTTATTGACTACATCACATTCTAGCTTTGTGGAATGAAGTCAGAGTCTCGGTTGAGTAAGTCTGGAAAAGTTCTATGCATTTTATGTTCTGAACATTTTCACCCTGAGCATTTATTAAAGACACAACTGGCTGCGAACATACAGTTTCTGTCTGCCCATAGCCTTCATGGATATCCAACCCAGTCTCTGTTTTCCACTGCTTGAGCACTTCTAGATTAGCTGGTTCTCCACCACACATGCAGGCCTGCAGGCTCTTGAACTTATACCTGAATCAGGATAAGAAGAAAGCAACAAAGAAGTGTTCTTCAAGGAAGCAGCGGGCTCCAAAGTATGAAAAACGGATTACTCGATTGATTATATGCCATTACGTTGGTGTCAGCTCTTAACAACTACATACATAGACTTTCTCCAGGGTAATCTGTCCCCAACCCAGCCCTTCACGTCTTCCAAAGGTGATCCAAAATTCCACAGAGATAAAATACTACAGAATGGTCCTCTTCTTGCAGAGATTAGTCCTACCTGCTAACATTGTGTTGAAGGAGCATCCGAAAAATGGTCGGTGTGCCACAAAAGGTTGTCACTGGGTACTTGGCAAGAGACTGGGGGAGGGGAGGAAGCCATTTTTAATACAATTGAGTGAGAATTGGCAGTTGGCAATACAGAAATGCAATGAGTAATTAATAAAATGAGTAATACATAAAACAAACAAACAAATCTTGTAGAGTTCCCCCCACAACTCTAATCTTAAATATTTTTGCACAAGATGAATAATGTTCATCTTGTGCAAAAATAGAGTCCCTTGCAAGGGAGATGGGCGGGGAATAAATTGAAATAATAAATAAATAAATAAATAAATAAATAAATGTTTCTATTCCCCACCCTCCAGTATGTCTAGGAAAGTTGCCCTATTACAGACAGGAAGGGATATACAGGGTGTATCAAAAGCCAGGCCCCAAAGGTTTTATTAATTGATATCTTTTTCAGCTACTGTATTTAGGAATGTTCAAAAGTCATGTGTTGCTGGGAGTTGGGCGGCATATAAATGTAAAAAATTATCATCATCATCATCATCATCATCATCACCACCACCACCTGTCAAATGAGTGAGGAAGTGTCTAGCAGAAAATGGCAACCAATTCAAATATTTAATGTAATTTATATGATAAATTGTTCAATAGGCCTAATTTTGTTATGAGGTCTGTATAATATATACTCTGTGTGTATAATATGCAGAAGAGCTGCTTATTGCAAAACATGGAAATGAATATATTCATCCCCCAGGGTTTAAATCCTAGGCCTCTTCTGTCAGTTTGAGTCAATGGATTTTTGGCTGTTCTTTTCCTGACCTTAAGAGACAGAGACATCCGCTCCATGTTTACCTAACAATTCTTTCTGGTCTGAGAATCTTTGGCTCCTGTCTCACCAAGTTCTGCCTTTCCACACTGGTGTTATCATACTTTGCCATCATCTCCTCTAGTTTAAACTGAGCAGAAGGGCTGGTGTCTTTTTTTTTTAATCTCAAAACACACCTGGCAAGGTAAGGATGGGAGCTTCAACTGAGCAGAGCAGGTGGGGGGGGGGGGACATTGAGTGGATACTGATTTTTGCACTTTCCCAACTTAGAATTGTAGTGAAGATAGCAATGAGGGCATTACATTGTGGAGGGGTGAGGTACAAAAATGTTTCAGAAAGTGTGGGAAGGTGAATTAGTGGTTGTATATGCCTTTAGGGAGTATCATTGCCTATCTGTGTGAGACCTTCCAAATAAGGCATCTCGGTTCTTACCTCCAGAACAACTTTTGGATCAAACTGGGGCAAACCATGTGCAAATATGCATGATCCTTGGGTCCAAGGAGAGTAGAAGGCTCCAATGGCAAATTTTATCCAGCTAGGATCAGAAAGACCCCACACAACGTCTGAAGAAGTCAGAGTCATCCAATGTCTGTTAATAAAGAAGCCAAGAGAAGTGTTGTTGGTGACATGAAGACTCAAAATATAGCAGCCAATGTAGGGATGAACAAGCTTGAAATGGGTCAGATCACAGAAGCTGCAAGATGGGTTTATTAAAACCTTTCCCTGAGAACTTGCTATATATTTTTTCTCCTCTCTGCAGCTAACCCTGCAGTGATCCGTTCTCTAATATCTTACAGATTAGGCTACTGCAATGTGTGGTTTGAAGGCTGCGCTTGAAGACTGTCCAGAAGAGTACCCCAAATGCTAACGGAATGGCGCTAAGGCATGCTTCCTAGCAGTCATTTAAACCCTGCACTGCTTGTTGGTCCATTTCCAGTGTAATATAAAATTCTGATTGATTATATTAATATCCCACCTTCCCTCCAACAGCTCAAGACAGCATAAGGAGCACATCTTCTTCCCATTTTTCCCCACAAAATTCGTTGGGTCAAAAAAAAAATGGCTGCCCAAGGTCCCCCAGGAAGGTTCTGGGGCTAAGGTGGACTTGAACCTGGGTCTTCCCACTCCTGGTCTAGCCCTTCCCCACTAAACCTGATTGGCTCTTGGGCTGAGAGGGAGGGACTGGCCCAAAGTCAGCCAATGAACTTCTGGGACTGAGGAGGGGCTAGAACCTGGCTCTCCCCACTCCTGGTCCAGCTCCTTCACCACTACACCTGATTGGCTCTTGGGCTGAGAGGGAGGGACTGGCCCAAAGTCAGCCAATGAACTTCTGGGACTGAGGAGGGGCTAGAACCTGGCTCTCCCCACTCCTGGTCCAGCTCCTTCACCACTACACCTGATTGGCTCTTGGGCTGAGAGGGAGGGACTGGCCCAAAGTCAGCCAATGAACTTCTGGGACTGAGGAGGGGCTAGAACCTGGCTCTCCCCACTCCTGGTCCAGCTCCTTCACCACTACACCTGATTGGCTCTTGGGCTGAGAGGGAGGGACTGGCCCAAAGTCAGCCAATGAACTTCTGGGACTGAGGAGGGGCTAGAACCTGGCTCTCCCCACTCCTGGTCCAGCTCCTTCACCACTACACCTGATTGGCTCTTGGGCTGAGAGGGAGGGACTGGCCCAAAGTCAGCCAATGAACTTCTGGGACTGAGGAGGGGCTAGAACCTGGCTCTCCCCCCTCCTGGTCCAGCTCCTTCACCACTGAACCACACTGGTTATTAATGTTATAGTTCTCAGTTTGATAAACTCCATGTTCTTATGTTTGGCTAGTCAAAGATTGAAATAACCATGTTGCATTGTATTATAGTGCGGTGTGCTTTGGTTAATGCTACAGTGGAATGCTAACCTGTTATAGATTAGCATAACAAATGGGCAATTGTAGACTCTGATCTTAATAACGCTAAGAAGGAGAAATGTATATTACTTTGCTTCAAAACATGATGGACTTTCTCTGATAAATTTGGGACCAACTGCTCCTTCACCTGAGTGGGGCACCTGAGAGTGGTCCTATCCTGGCCCCCCTGTTTTAAAGGACCGCAAACCTCACTGCTTTTTGGTAATGAAGGAATCATGATGTGGTTGCTAAGAGCAGAAAACGATTTGATGGCACATAACCAATCAACCAATCAGTCAATGAAGAAATATGTAGAGATGGGTCAAACGTAGACATATAGAACTACCTTGCAACAATTTCCAGCCCTAACCCCAAACTGCTGTAGGAATGTTGCACCATTTTGGGATAGCCCGAGGTCCCACTGGTAAAGTAGATGGTCATTGGATCAAGACTCTTCGTTTGAACTGGTTGATGCTTGTCGAATGCAGCTCTTCAAAGGAAAAGGAGGCAAGATCAGCAGGGCAACATGTAGAGCTTAGCCCAAGAAATCTCTACTCTGGGTTGGAGTAGAAATGGCCAGTCCAGCTACGTTTGGGGTCTCGTCTGTTAGTTCTGCAGAACAAGACCCCAGACCAGCCTTTCTCCACCTTCTGACCCTGGAGGAACCCTGGAAATATTTTTCAGGCCTCGGGGAAGGAACCCCTGCACATTCAGGCTCAAAGGTAGGCCAGAAGTTGCAAAATCATTATATTTGTTTCATGGGTAGGCCTGTATAGATGCACTAACAGTGTTCTTAAACTAAAAATAAAGAATGAAGCTTACCTCTTGAATGTGAAGTTGCCAGGATTTGAAATAATTTTTGAAATAAATCGTGATCTCCCAGGGAACCCCTAGTGACCTGTCGCAGAACCCGAGGGTGCCAGGAAACCCTGGTTGAGAAAACCTGCCCCAGACATTGCCCCAAAGTCATGCTTTGGCAGCCTTAAAGCGAAACTCATCATAAAGCTTAAGGCTTGTGAGTCTAGATACTGATAAGCACAGATGCCAGGATGTTCATCACATGTCACATATCACATATCACATATCACATGTCACATATCACATATCACATATCACATATCACATATCACATATCACATATCATCTCTGTAGTATACATATACTCACTGTAGTAAATCATGGAAGTTCAGCCAACCTTCTCTTTTGCTGCTTTTGGAAACCAGGATCCGAGTTTTCAGCCAGCTGCATTCAGACCCCACAGCATCTACTAACGGTGCGATAGCCTCGTTGGCAATTATACCGCGGGCTTTGGATTGCTGGAGTCTGTATAATATGTCTGGAGCAGTCAAGAGGACAGTCGCTGGAATGAAGACAATGCCTGGCAAAGCAGAACGAAGGACCGTGAGAACCTCCCCGCAAGAGAAGGAAACGGTCTGGATCGCTGGTGCACGAGCATCCTTTGGACTGACCGGTTCTGATGCAAGCCAGGCTGATCAGCCACCACTCAGGGACCCTAGGAAGGATCATGAGGACTCGATCTCCCTTGCACAGGTCACAGGCCTCTGAGAGCAGGCTGGCAGCTTTCCTAGATAAGTAGCTCAGCTGCTGGAAGTTCCACTGCGCCTCTTCACCATTCTCCCCAACCCACCACAGGGCTGGATTGGAAGGCCTCTTCCCCTCCTGTCAGACAGCAGAGGAGAAAGGAAATGGGCAACCTCAGAAATAGACCTGAAGTCTGACCTAGCCATAAATCTTATTGGACTACAGATAAGTAAATGTAAAGTTTCCCCCTGCACATTTGTGCCGTCGTGTCCGACTCTAGGGGCCAGTGCTCATCTCCGTTTGTTAGCCGAAGAGCCAGCGTTGTCCGAAGATGCTTCCGTGGTCATGTGGCCGGCATGACGCACACGGAACACTGTTACCTTCCCACCAAAATGGTACCTATTCATCTACTTGCATTTGCATGCTTTTGAATTGCTAGGTTGGCAAGAGCTGGGGCGAGTGCGGGAGCTCACTCCATCACGCGGGGCTAGGGATTCGAACCTCTGAACTTGTGATCTTCCGATCGACAAGCCTGGCATCTTACCCGCTGAGCCACCATGCCCCTTACTACAGACTACAGATACTCCTTGCTTAACGACCACAATTGAGACCGGAATTTCGGTTGCTAAGCGAAGCAGTCATTAAGCAAATCTGACCCAATTTTATGACCTTTTTGGTGGCGGTCGTTAAGCAAATCACAGTGGGCGTTAAGCAGGCTGCATGGTTGTTAAATGAATGGGACTAACTCACTATATTAGGATTAAGTTAACAGCCTGAATTAACAGAGACAGATTAATTGCCAGTGTCTCCTCTAAAGTTGATTTCTTTCTGTATATGCTGTCAGAGCATCCTAGAAAGAAATTCAGCATTACTTTACCTTTTCTTTTTGGCTCCATTTATCGAGGACATCACTTGCAAAATTAAAATATTCTGGCACATCTTTGTATTGAGGTTCATTATCGGTGGTAGCCAGAGATGAAAATCCATGAGTGGTCTGACTGTTGAATCTACAAGAGAACGTAGGAACACCGGCAGACCTGAACCCAGGAAGCCTGGGGAGGAACTTCATAGCTCCAGCCATGAGCAACGTCTCCGTCTAGGTAAAGTAAAAAAGGAGTAAGCAGAGTGAGCTAATTGTGCTGAAGGATAAACAAGGATGCCAATGAGCATCTGGCTGTGGGCTCCATGCTGCCTAAAGGGCAAGCAGAAATGTATTTTTATAGCCTTGGGTCTTATACCCACCCATTGAGATTGTTGGGTTGTAACTTAGTCACTATGAATGTCTATCCCATTGACAAAATGGGGTTCCAATCTGCAGACCCGAATGATCTTCCGTAACATGACCTACTCCGGCCACTCCCAGAAGAACCCACCAAGCATAGGGAATTCTGGAGTTGCCATCTCAGGATAGCTGGGGGTGCCTTGTTGGATAAGGCTGGACTAGAATATAATGGAAGCTACTGGTCATATGCTCTACAAAGACTACATAACATCTACCAAGAGAGCTCTACTTACAGTATTTCTGTGTTACACCGAACGTGTCATTAAGTACTCTGAAGCTTGGCTATCATATGAACTCCAGTCTGTTCTTAGCTATTCCCTAAACATACTTGTAAAAGTAGTTTAATCTAACATATCAGACAGCCCTATAAATGTTCCCATCCATTTTAGTCCTACAGGCATATCTGGAATTTTGAACAGGCATCAAAACGGCTGACAGCAGAAGTTGGGTGTGAGTTCCAAAAGACAGCACTTAAATTGTCTGTTTTTCTTGTTCCAACATGGAAAGCAAAAACACAGGCCAAGAAATTTAGCCAAAAGAAGAACTAGGAACTGATGTCCAAGCGATAAACCTATTCACTCATTGATTGATTGGATTGATCCCCGCTACAGTTGAAGAGATTCTTGGTAGTTTCCAACATACATCAATACAAAATGATAAAACGTCCATGTAAAAACATGTAAAATGAAATAAAATAAGCCAATCCTAACATAAACCATCTTACTTGCTACAAAACCACCCCAAAAGATAATTACAGAGAACTGAATAAGTAAGAATTAGAGGAACACTCATAAGCAAATTTTGTTGCAGTCTAATTTTATTATTACTTCTAAGCCAACAAATAAACTGGAAGATTTTTTTGGCTCCTAGTATAATGGTAGAGTGTCCGTCCCCCCCCCCAAGTCCTTCTGTGCTTGCTCATCATGGCGTAAGGGTGTTCCTGGGAAGGATGAGCAAAGAACTTAGAGAGTGTATCCCAAGAGTATACAGGTAGGAGACTGGAATTTAGTTTGCTAAGTGATGCAGTCATTAAGCGGATCTGGACCTGATTTTATGACCATTTTTGCGGTGGCCATTAGGCGAATAACATGGTCATTAAGTGAATCATGTGATTTCCTATTGATTTTGCTTATTGGAAGCCGGCTGGGAAGGTCGAAAATGGCAATCATGTGACCGCGGGATGCTGCAACCTTCGTAAATGTGTGATGGTTGCCAAGCGCCCGAATTGCCATCAAGTGACTCTGGGAATGCTGTGACGGTCTAAAGTGCGAGAAATGGTGGCAAGTCAGTTTTTTCAGCGCTGTCATAACTCCAAACGGTCACTAAACGAATGGTCGTAAGTCGAGGACTACCTGTATACTCCCAGCAGGGACACCCAAGGATGAAGGTCATCCCAGCTGCCCAGCTAAAGCAAGCAGATACCTGAGAATACCATATGGGGCAGCAGCCCTATAGGAAGGTGCTGGAGGCAGATGACCACTATAGTGACAATATTCCCTGTGATACTCTATGGAAGCAAAAGGATTTTGAAGAAGCAGGATAGGAAAATTATTTATGCTTTTGAACTTTGGTATTGGAGAAGACTCCTGAGAATACCATGGACAGCCAAGAAAACAAACCGATGGATCATCTAACAAATCAACCCAGAGTTCTCACACGAGGCACAGATGGCCAGGCTCAAATTATCCTACTTTGGACACATTATGGGAAGACCCAGCTCTCTGGAGAAGGCTTTAATGCTGGGAAAGGTGGAAGGAAAGAGGAGAAGAGGACGACCAGCAGCAAGGCGGATGGATTCAGTTACAGTGGTGATGAGTTTACCGTTGGAAGACTTGAAAGACCAGGTTAAGGACAGATCATCATGGAGAAAATCTATGTGGTAGCTAGGCATTGACAGCAACTTGATGGCACATAATCAATCAATCCAAAAATTAATGTTAGAGACCTTTCTCTAAAGAATATAATTTTCTTTAAGTATAGTTTAACTTATATCTTCTGGGAATCAGCAAAAATTATAAATTCAATCTCTTCTCGAAATACCTGGGAAAAGTACCCATAAAGCCACAATTAATTTCAGTCTCATTCCTTTTGTGACCATCTTCAACAAGACATGACGTTCTATGCATATTTGAATGGATTACTTCATACTTTCACCTTTGCACACATGCATCTAGACCAAATCCAAATTATTCTCTTAGATGTTCACTTTAAAAAACTTCCCAGTCTGGAGTTTGCAAATGTTTTCAGGCTACATTTTTTTTAAAACATAGAACATATACAGTACCTGTGTAGATGATTTTCAAGGCCTCCTCATTAGAAAGCAAGTTCCCCAAAGGAAATGCACATGAGAAAACTGGATGTTTTAATACTCAAAGGATAAATTATTATTAATGTTTAACTTTGAATCAGAACATCAAATTGTGAAGGTGAAAGGTGGTTACATTTTCCTGAACTGTAATTGAATGTTAATCTTAGACTATTTCACTCATGTGAAAAGTTTCTTTCTTTTTCTTTTTTAAAAAGTTAATCAACACAATGCAAAACTCTTTCCCCCCCCTTCCTTCTCTAAGCTGACTGTGAATGATTGACAAGATAAAGGAAGTCTAGAAGAAGGGCTGTGTCAATCAAACGTTGTCAAGATGTTTATTCTCCACCCCCCAATCTTCCTACTGCCATCTCCAAGTATGGTTCAATATTTGAAATGATGAGATGGATGGAGCATTTTCCATTCAATCCCACAAAGGTAAATCCATTAAAATGATAATCCAAAAAGTCATCTGAACTTTGGCAAGATACGAAGAGTATTACGCAAAGACCCATCTCTCTGGAGAAGGCCCTATGCTGGGAAAGGTGGAAGGAAAGAGAAGAAGAGGACGGCCAGCAGCAAGGTGGAGGGACTCAGTTACCGTGGTGATGAGTCCACCATTGGAAGACCTGAAGGACCAGGTTGGGGACAGATCATCATGGAGAAAATCTGTGTGGTCACTAAGAGTCAAAAATGACTCGATATCAATCAATCAGTCAGTCAGTCAGTCAGTCAATCAATCAATCAATCAATCAATGTTTCTTGGCGAATAATATATTGACAGAGGATCCACTCCAATTTTTAAGATCTATACACAGAGCACCTCAATGTGTATCTAACACTGCTACACCTGGAGTTTGGGTTACCTCCTCTTATGGCTGAATGAGGCCATGCCCCCTTAGATCCTGGTCCAAATGGATCCTTAACTTGGGATCTCTTGCCTCCTTAACACTATTGGCTATCAATCGGTTTGAAAGAACTGAACTGAATTAGACCTTAGAAGGAATAGGGCATGTCCATACAGCCTCCTCGCCCCAGGGCAAGGATGCCCAGCGACCCTTATTTGAGCAAGTATCTTAAGGTCAGCCATACAATTGGTTTAGCTGCTCTGCTCCTCAAGCAAGGTTATCTGTCTCACCACAACATTGATGCAAATGGGAGAGGCGCCTTGCCATGACATGTTCTGTGTCAGTGATCTCCAGTTAGCCTTGCCACTGTGGTCTTGGACTATCCCCTGACCATGTGCCTGCTGGTCATCTTTTGCCTGTGTGAGGGACCCAACTCTGATGCCACTCTCCTTTTTTGAGGTATATTTTGGATGAGTAGTTGACCTCAACCACCCAACCCAGTGGTCATGCCACTGACAGCACATCCCAAAGCATTACAAAAGCAGCTCGAACAGCAGTTAGCATGCCAAATGGCCATGCGTTTAGACGATGTGACCAATCTCAACCAGGGCTTGTAGCCGCCCAGCCACCACTTGCATCCCTTGATCTGGTGGATGCTTAGCATTCATTTGCAAGTTTTACTGTTGCTTACTGGGTTTAGATTTTAAATTGTTTATATACAATTTTAGTTTAAGTTTATTACAATTGTAGACCATGATCATGAAATGAAGACACCCAAAATAAGGAGTATACACATAGTTTTGGACATTTGCATTTCATGATGGTGGTCTACAGTTGTAATAAACTTCACAGGTAGTTCTCACTTAACGACCATTCAGTTAGTGATGGTTCAGACTTGTGACGGTGCTGAACAAACCGACTTGCGACCTGTCCTCGCACTTAAAACCGTTGCAACGTCCCCACGGTCACATGATCATGATTTGGGCGCTTGACAACCACTTTGCATTTATGACTGTCACAGCATCCTGCAGTCACGTGATTGCCGTTTTCGACTTTCCCAGCCAGCTTCCGGCAAGCAAAATCAGTGGGGAACTGCAAGACTCGCTTAACGACAATTTGGTTCGCTTAATGGCCGCGGTGATTCGCTTAACAGATGCCACAAAAAAGGTTGTAAAATTGGGTCGGATTCACTTAATGACCACTTTGCTTAGCAACCGAAATGCTGGTCCCAATTGTGGTCGTTAAGCCAGGACTACCTGTAACTAAAATTGACTTAGGATGCAGTGAGAAGGAACTAAGGTCAAATCCACATCACCTTTCTTTTTGTGACATCTTTTTCAAGCGTACCCTTTGAATCCCATGGATATTCTATGCTTAGCATAGTATTAGTCTAAGATGAACATCGTATGAATCACGATCATTTTCATGCAGCGGAACAAGGAACCAGGCTGTTCCAAAAGGTGCAGAGCTGATTCATCACATTTCGAAATAAGTAAGCTAATACACTAGGCCCATTCTAAGAGGAAAAAGGTCCCTTTAAATTCATTCAGTCCAGTCACCCGTTGGGGGAGATGGGCGGTTATATAAATTAAATAAAATAAATAAATAAATATAACCAGACAGCGTTGGCAGGGAGCAAGAAGGAAGTGAAAGGAGATCCGAGTATTGCAACGCTATGTTGCAGTTCTTGTACTTTGGATCTCATTGGACCATGCCATTGTGCTAACTATATTTGTTAAATAATACCTCCTAAACTCAGTTACCTTAGATAGGGATGGGCCAAGGTATGGGCACCTTCTTTGGAAAACTCGAGAATGTGGCCAGAAAAATGTGGGGAAGCCAAAAAGGGAAAATGGGCAGGGCTTGATTTAAAAATGGTAGGGTATGAAATAAATGCTTTAAATCAGGGCGGACAGTCTTGGTTTTCTTCTCTCCAAGGCTGAAATACCGTAGGGTCAAATATTTTCAAAGGCAGTTGAATGACAGGCAGGGGCCTTCCAGGGGTTAAAAAAAGTAGAGTAGCTGTGACCATGTGATTAAAGCTCCACCCCCTTTATATTTATTTATTTATTTATTTATTTATTTATTTATTACATTTATATCCCGCCCATCCCCCCACAAGGAGGGACCCTGGGCGGTTATGATGGCATATATGATGGATATATGATGGCAACAAAGGTCTGGGGCTTCAATCACATGTTTGAGGCCACCATCTTGACTTTTTTGACCTCCCCTCCTTAGACCCCTCTACTTGCATAGGTTTTTTGAAACCACAGCAAGGGGTGCCGGAGGCCAATGACTGCTGTTGTGAAATAACCTCTTTAATCAGACAAAATCTGTAAAAAGAACTCTATAATTGGATGTTTGGTTATATTTTAAGAGATAGTGATAAGTTGTTAATGTTGATTATACTTGCTGAGGATGAAGGGGGAGTTTTCTTTTTCTATTTTTCTTTTTTTTCTTTCCATTTTTTCCTTTTTCTGCACTTTTTTATTTTAATTTTTTAAAATGTATTTCTCTATTTTTTAGTTGTATGAGTTTTACTTGTATAATATAATCTTTAATAAAATTATTAGAAACAAAAAACTATACAGGCAGTCCTCACTTAAGTGTGAGGACTAGTCGTAAGTTGGTTCTTTCAGCACTGTCGTAAGTCCGAACCGTCACTAAACGAATGGTTGTTAAGCGAGGACTACCTGTGATTGGAGCTTTTGGATCTTATTTAATATGCCTGTCACACTCCTTTAACTTATTTGTATTTTTACTCAACTGCTCAGGTGGGAAACAAAGGAAATATTGGGACAAATTTCCCTGAGTGTGAGGATAATGATTAGTTAATTTAGTCTGACTAGGATGCTATTCTGTTTGTTGCAAGGACACAGGGATGCATGTATAGAGGTTAAGTTAGGAAAGGCAATAGAAATAGAAATAGAAATGTCAAGCTCCTAACAGCAACTCACAAGCAAGGAAACACAATTCTCACAAAATCTGCGCAGACAAGTTTATTGCAAGGGAAAAGGGATTAGGTTGAAAAATCTTGAAAACTGTTATGTGTGCCTTGGGCCTCATTTTTCAGTGATCTTTTTGATCTTTGATCTTCTTTCTAACTGTGTCTTGGTTTAATGGGGAAGGTCCTAATGCAGTAACTTGATACCACAAAAATATCCATCTGCTCTTGTGCTGCAATATTCTGGAAATTGTTCCCAGGCTCTGTGAATTCTATCACAACCCCCCCCCCCCTCCTGAAATGCATCCATCCCTTGACACCCCATGAAGAGTGGAGAATATCTCAGAAATCTCACCCAAAATGCTTGGCAGAGATATACTCCTTATACCCAACTATATGGAATCTTATTAGAATTATTGCGAATGGGCTCATGAGCCCATAGTCCTGGGTGATGCTTCTGATTTTCTTACACTGTGTAATTAATGACCTCAAAAAATCAACAGTAACCATGGTTAGCCTATATGACTGCACCTGCTCAGTCTTCAACTCGTAGTGACCACAATACAATGACTCCTGATTGATTGATTGATTGATTAATTTATCGCATTTCTTCACCGCCCATCTCGACAAACGACTCTGGGCGGTTTACATACTTTGCTCCTCCAACTTATGAAAAATTACAATTAGTGGCAAAGTTTGGAAAGATCCTCAAGGAGAGGTTTAGCAAGAAAGGCATGCCATTATCTGTCCACTGCCAGAATGCAGAATTAGACAGCAACTGTATGGGCTGCAAATTAATCTCTAGGCTTGCATGTAGAGTTAATTGCTTTGTCAGATTAAGAGCTGTCTGGAAAGAGGCTTTAAGAGGCATCGCTGATTGCATTGGATTTTATTTTTCTCTTAGATGCGGCAGACATTCAGCTGTCCAGCATAACACAAGGCTGAACCTGATTAGAAGTTCTTGCGTTTGGACGGTTGATTGGGCCGAGCTAACCTTTTTTAATACTTAACTGGCAGAAGGCACAGCCTTAATCATGTGAGACCGCATGCCTTTGACCTCATACTCTCTTTTTATGATCCTGCCTACATCATGATTATTAACCCTGCCTTGTTCACGTCGGAAACAATTGGTGTCTAAACATCGATGGTTTAATCATTTGTGAGTCAAGTATTAGTGTGTGCTCACCGAGCACAATTTCAGATCAGTTAGCCTCATTTGTTAAAAGGTAGGACATTTAGCCACAGAATGGAAAGGTTCAGTTCAGGTATCAAAAATGGAGGCTTGTGAATTGAGTTATAAATGTCTTGGTGGTTTCAGACCATAAGAAAGCAAGTTCTGTTCTTGATGCTTCCTGCTAACTAACATTCAGGGTTAATAAATCAGAAGGAATTTGGTAGCACCTTTTCGTGAGCTGCAGCTCAGGTCTTTGAATACAATTTGTTAGCTGGAAAAGGTGCTAAAAGACTCCTCCTGATTTTTAGCCACCATAGACGAACATGGTTGTCCTACAATTTCATGGTTAATGTAATTCTGATTAACTCTGAATGGCAGTAAATGGGAATATCATGGGTGCCAAGTGAAGGTAGCCCAGATGCTTACAGGGTCAACATCTTTGCAATTACAACATTTTCTATTCCAGAGCTTTCCAAACTGTGTGTCGGGACACGTTAGTGTGTCGGCTGCAGTGTCTGGGTGTGTCGTGGCTGCTGCTGCCTCCGAGCCCTGCCAGGATTCCGCGCAGGTCCTAGTGCCTGCCTTGTGCCTTGCTGCCTCCAAACCTGCCCTGCCAGGATTCTGCGCAGGTCCTAGTGCCTGCCTTGTGCCTTGCTGCCTTCAAACCTGCTGTGATTCCACACAGGTCCTAGTGCCTGCCTTGTGCCCTGCTGTAAGAGTGTGTCGCAAAATGATGCATGTCTAAAAAGTGTGTCACCAACATGAAAAGTTTGGAAAGCTCTGTTCTATTCACTTAGTTGTCTGAGTGAAAAGTGAAAGGTCCTCTGTGCAAGCACCGAGTCATTACTGACCCTTTGGAGGGATGCCGCTTTCGCTGATGTTTTCTAGGCAGACTTATAGCAGGGTGGTTTGCCATTCCCTTCCCCAGTCGTGATTCCCTTTCCCCCAGCTTAGCTGGGTACTCATCACTTAGTTGCGCTGTATTCCTTCTTTTAAAAATGGACCTTAAAACACACATTGGGGGAAATAGATCTTGAATTGGGAGAAATATTGATATATTAGATTTATCTTCTGCCGAGCTCAAGGTTACCTACACAGGGATCTCCTTTATTTTACTTCCACAACAACCTTGCAAGAGTTTTGGGGCTGAGAAAGAGGAACCCAGTGAATTTCGAGGACTGAGGGTGATTTGAAGCTGGTTCTCCCCAGACAAAAAGTCCAGCGCCTTAACCACCCCACCCCACCCCACTTGCCCTCTAGATTTGTCTTTCATTCTGGCATCCACAACTTCTTGCTACATGGTTTCAAGGAAGAGTGCTTTTAATATACTCAAAGCCAACCAAACAACAGGTCACCTCAACAGTCACAGGATGTCAGGGAGACACAGGTGAGTGGAGCGGGGAGCTTGCCCATGGGAGGGAAGCGAGCACGTAGCTCGGAAAGCCTGGCCTTCTTTCCCAAACGCCTCCGGAAAGCTCCGCCCTAGGTTGGACTCATATCTTTGGGATTCTTTGGGTACTATCAGTTTAGCAGGATTCTGTATGTAGGTACCAATAAACACTAGAGACTAGATTCCCAGCCTCGGCATGTTATTTCTGCACCTACAAAGGACACAGGATTTGAATAACATCTGCTGAGGAAAACTGTCGAGATAAAGCAAACTTTCTATAGATTTAAACTCGGCCCCATTCTTGGTCTCTTAATTCATTCCGCCGGATCTTCCCTGTATGGGTTTTTGGCAGCTGCTGGACAAATTCAACCTATCAAAGACAGAAAAGTGCAAAAGAAGGGAGCATGTGGATCTTTGATCAGTTACGAGACTATCTTTGCAACCTTGATTACTAATAAGGTACTAATACCCTAAAAGGGGTGTGGTGGTTCAGCGGGTAAGACGCCAGGCTTGTCGATCAGAAGATCACAAGTTCGGAGGTTCGAATCCCTAGCCCCGCGTGACGGAGTGAGCTCCCGCACTCGCCCCAGCTCTTGCCAACCTAGCAATTTGAAAGCATGCAAATGCAAGTAGATGAATAGGTACCACTTCGGTGGGTAGGTAACAGCGTTCCGCGCACGTCATGCGGCCACATGACCATGGAAGCATCTTTGGACAACGCTGGCTCTTCGGCTAACAAACGGAGATGAGCACCGGCCCCTAGAGTCGGACACGACTGCACAAATATGCGGGGGGAACCTTTACCTTACTAATACCCTAGAATCCATTTCCAATTCAGTGCCCTCTAAATGTGTTGGGGCATCAATGCCAAGATTTCTAGCTAGCATTGCTAAAAGAAAACTTTTTTCCCCAGACACCCAGATTTGGTTGCTGAGAGGAGGCAAGGGCCAACACTCTGTACTGTTAAGAACTGGATACAGTGCCTCCAGAAAATCAAAGACTTAAAAATAGAAGAAAATGAAATTATGGTGTCATTTGACTTGCCTTTCTTGGGTATTTGTATGGTGCAGTCATTTTTTTCACATGTTCCTGTAGCTCCAAAGTTAATTTCTCCTTGTCTTGTGTTGAATAGCCCATAGACAACACCACAAACACCTTTACTACCTGAAAAGCAGAGATGGAAAATGCTCATGTCCACCAAAACAATAAGATTGATTTTTTAAAGTTTCCTATCCCTCCTGAAACTTTCTAAAGTTCTCCAAAACTAAATTCCAGAGTGCATCTCTAGAAGAATGTAATGAAGACAAGGTCATTGTGGCCACTGATTTCTATTTAGTCCATCTTTCTTCCGAAGATGGAAGATTGAAAGGTACAGGATTCCACCTCAAACCACCCTTACAGGGCAATCTAGATTAGAAACCAGCTCCACCAAACTCTATTCAGTTTATTTCTTAATTACTAAAATAGATGGAAGTCATCGGTGTCAGATTTCTTCTAGCACGGAGGGACAAACTTTCCAATTACAGCGGATCCTACAAATGTGTTCAGTATTACAACCTCCATCAAGACTGGGAGCCAGAGTGGAGCAGTGTTTAAGGGGTTGGAACAGGAGCAGTGAGACTTGGGTTCAAGTCCAACTTCAACCATGAAACTTCACTGGATGATTTCGGATCTCTCATTCTCTTTCAGCCTTGCCTATCGCGAAGGGTGGTTTGGGAGACAAAATAGGAGGAAGGAATGTTATATTTGCCACCTTGAGCTTCTGGGGGAAAGGCAGAATGTAAATCTAATGAATAAATGAACAAATGCATTTTGAAAAGGCTGCGTTTGAAATGCAAATCTGGGCTAATGTTAATTTTTTTTTTTGCTTTTCCCCCATTTTGCCCAGCAAAGAATTCCAAGGAACCCCGAAACTTGCCTACTTTTTGGCATCATTTTGGCTGGCTTAATCAATACATTATTCAAATATCTTTTAAGTATCAATGCAACTTTAGCAGAAGAGCCAAGAGCCAAGGGGAAACATTCTTTGGAGCACATTTTGAACCAAGGTATTTGTTTGCAATAGCAGAAATAAGGACACAGGGGTTTCAAATGTATCTCTGTTGTTTCTTTCAAACAATTATTCATTTAGAACTATGTTCCCCTGTTGAAAATCCCTACTGATAATGCTAACCCTACATAATGGAAACTTTTGCTAATCTAATACATATCATCTAGGTTGTCATCTTTCTATTATTTTCCATTATTTGTCATTTAGGTTCTGATTTGCTCTGTGTACATCATCATCATCATCATCATCATCTAGATTGACATTAATTTGTTACTGATTATGATGTGATTAGTGTGGATGTTTTAACCATTGTTTACCATTTGCCATGGAGGTTTTAATTGTTAATCTATGACTGTAAATTCTGGGAGTCCCTCATGTTTTTGGTGGTGTATAAATAGAATGAATGAATGACAATTCCAACCCACCTTCTACTTAATTTTAGTGTATAGAGATCATTGCTGGAATGGCTCTTATTACCTCTCCTCTGATTGGATCTGGACTGCTGACAGCAGCTACTTCTGCTACAGCTGGATGCTTCAAGAGTGCACTTTCTACTTCAAATGGTCCGATACGATACCTAGGCAAAAAGAATCCAAAGCAATCAATGCTGGGGAAATTTATAAACTAGGAGGCAAATGGTCCTAAAATCTAGATTGGTTTTACTGGGGAGATGAAAGAGGATGCCCGTTTTTAGAACATAAAGTATCTAGTGATTCTTCAATCAGCACACCAATACTGCCTTGTAGATCAACCCAGAAAAGTTACAAGCCTCCAGAAGTATTTCCTATCCTGCTAAGCAGCTTGTTGCACTTTCTTCTCACAAACTCAAATTATTGGGGTGGGAGACCACTGGTGTGAACTAATAACCTGAAAGTCTATCCCGACTT
This sequence comes from Charina bottae, assembly GCA_023362775.1. Lineage (NCBI taxonomy): Eukaryota > Metazoa > Chordata > Lepidosauria > Squamata > Charinaidae > Charina > Charina bottae. The sequence goes on from JALMGJ010000010.1 coordinate 29,505,114, forward strand.
TCCATCTCAACTCAGATCACCTGTTCAAGTTCTAATTCAGGGTCTGATCTCAATGGAAACTTCATGAGAAAGAACAAATGGAAGGAAAATCTGGGTATGGTGCTGAACGGGACCCAGGTTTAGCTGTTTTTTTAAAGAGAGTTTTGATTAGAAGGTGATGTTTTGATGTTTGCCTTATCACTCTAATTTTGCAAAATGGTCAGCTGCTCTCTTAACTCTGGTGGGTGAAGCTATCAACAACCAGAGAAAGGAAACGGACCCAGAAGACTTGATGATATCGTCAGCTCGTCCTGTAAACCAAAAGTATCCATCTTCATCCATCACTCCTCTGTCTCCAGTGAGAAAAAAGTCCCCTCGTTCTGTCATGGCTGTTTTTTGCGGAGCATCCTAAGGAGAACATTTTAGAAAGATGCAATTAGCTATATACCTACCACTCCAACTGTGGTGCATAGAAAGAGTTCCATTGGCCACCGTGATGTGTCAGTAAAGATGCATCTCCCACACAAAGAAAAGGGCAAGATACCATCTAATTTACTTTTGAGGCATATGAGAGAGAGAGACAGACAGACAGACAGAGAGAGAGAGAGAGAGAGAGAGATAGAGAGATAGAGTGAGAGATAGATAGATATAGAGTGAGAGATAGATAGATAGATATAGATAATTATAGATAATTATAGATAATTATAATCTAGATAGATTATAGATAGATAGATTGATTGATATAGAGAGATGATAGAGAGATAGAGAGATAGAGATAGATAGATGATAGATAGATGATAGAAGAGAGAGAGAGAGAGAGAGAGAGAGAGAGATTGATTTGCAGGGAGAGATAAAAAGAACTCTAAAATCCTTGAGCAAAATTAAGGAAGATTGTGACAGATTCACCAATTTCTGTTAAATACGGGATCTTCCCAAGCCTTAGAGAATTACTGGGATTCTCCAAGGCCACAAGAGGGTTTACTTACAATGTACTGAGTGAACAGACCAAGTGGTCTTTCGGGCTTCACTCTGAGGGCTATTTCACCTTCTTTCCCAGGAGATAAAATATTTGCATCTTGGTCTATAATCTAGAAAAGAAATAAGCCACTCAACCACTGGCCTTCATTTTGATATAATCCATTTTGGTGTGCTGGACATATTTAATTTGAAAACTCGCACACAGGAGAAGATTGAAAGTACAAACCTGGACATCATAAGGAGTAGCAGCCTTTCCCATTGAGCCAGGCTTAATTTTCATTTTTTTCGAAACTGAACAAATTATGCCCTGTATAAAAGAAGATTACTTTATAAGAAATACACACACACACATACGTGGCATCCTCATTTTCTCCATGGTTTTGGGAGCACATACAACTTGGTCCACACATATTCACAGAGAAGTCTTACTGATTTCAATAAGCTTACTCATAAAGAAATATGTAGAGGACTGCCCTCCTCTACATGCTTATTCTTGAGAGTTTAATTGTGACATATATTTTGGTCAAATAAATCATTTTAAATCAATTAAAATTGGATTCCTAATTACCTTGACTATTTTTTTCTCAGTAGTGCCTATAGTTTGTGCCCCAAAACAAAGTATCTTCTGAATAGGAAGTATCTGAAACATCATAAGCCAAGATCCACCAAACTACTATACAGGCAGTCCTCGCTTAACAACCATTTGTTTAGTGATGGTTCGGACTTATGACAGTGCTGAAAAAAACGACTTATGACTGGTCCTCACACTTATAACCATTGCAGTGTCTCCACAATCAGATTAACATGATTTGGGCCCTTGGCAACTGCTTCGCATTTATGACCGTCACAGCATCCTGTGGTCACGTGATTGCCATTTTCGACCTTCCTGGCTGGTTTCTGGCAAGCAAAATCAATGGGAAACCATGTGATTCGCTTAACGACCATCACAAAAAAGGCTGTAAAATTGGGTTGGATTTGCTTAATGACTGCTTTGCTTAGCAAATTTTCTTCTTTTCCCTTCTGACAGTAAACCAGTATTCCATCCTCTAGACCAGTGTTTCTCAACCTCAGCAACTTTAAGATATACGGACTTCAACTCCCAGAATGCTGGCTGGGGAATTCTGGGAGTTGAAGTCCACACATCTTAAAGTTGCTGAGGTTGAGGAACACTGTTCTAGACATATCTGGGAGTTTTACAGTGTTTTAAAATAATTGTGAGAATGTCATGATAAATTAAATAGAACTTACTGTTTCTGTCTGTCCATAAATTTCATAGATGTCCAGTCCTGTCTTGTTTTTCCACTGTTCCATCACTTCAGGATTTAATAGTTCTCCTCCACTCATACAGTATTGCAGGCTCATGAACTTGTAACTTAATGAGGATGTACAAAAGAAGAGATTTTTCAGAAAGTGGACTTAACATTCAAGGGCAGGTTATAAACAAAGCATCAAAAGACCTCTGCTAAAACTATTATTGAGAATGAGGCTCATTTTAGGAAACATTAACAAGGATAAGGAGGAGACATCTGCACCAGTAGAGGAAAAAAATCGCTCTTGGTGGGAGCTTCAACACAGAACCTTCAAATCTCCATCTTCTTACTGAACTTCTCTGAATCCTATTTGAAGTGTTAAGCCAAGCTCACTTTGTGTTAAGCCATGGATGTTTTATTATTGTTTATTAAATAAATAGCAACCAACTGTGTTTCTACCTCAAGCTCAACTAGAAAACATGGTTTACAAGCAACTATAACTGTGTTTGCAGAACACACTGAGCTAAAACCAAGAAAACCAACCTACAGCTGAACACAAAATATAACCTAAGCTGTACCTTCAGAACTTCAGAAGCAGGTTAGGATTACAAGCTTCAGAATGGGTTCTGAAAAGAGGTAAATCCTTACAAAAACGTTTATTTTTTTTTTAAGTTGCTTCTCAGCGTACCTGGTGAGATCCTCATTCAAGAACAGGCGAAACAAGGTTGGAGCACTCACAAAAATGGTGATTGGAAATCGGGAAAGAGTCTAAAAAGAATACAGGAGTATAAAAAGAAGCCAAGCAAAGGTGGTGCATGCATGACACATTGAGTTAACCCAATGGTTGATAAATTCAGCTTTAATCTAACTGTGTTGGGCTCTGACACAAATGAGCAGATGCACAGAAATGATAAGACACAAAGGTTAGGTTGAAGGTTCTTCATCTAATCATACTGGAAGATGTATCTGTACATCTTCCCTGTTGGAGAGGTAAAGGGAGATACTCATGAATGTAGCTTGACTCCTGGGGCATGCAGTTTTCTTGGCAGTGGTACACTACAGCAGTGGCTTGCCATTGTCTTCTTTTATTATTATTTTTAACTCCCTAGTCTAGCCTAAAAAAGGTAAAGGTTCCCCCCGCACATTTGTGCAGTCGTGTCTGACTCTAGGGGCCGGTGCTCATCTCCGTTTGTTAGCCGAAGAGCCAGCGTTGTCCGAAGACGCTTCCACGGTCATGTGGCCAGCATGACGCGTGCGGAACGCTGTTACCTACCCACCGAAGTGGTACCTATTCATCTACTTGCATTTGCATGCTTTCTAATTGCTAGGTTGGCAAGAGCTGGAGCTAGTGTGGGAGCTCACTCCGCACGCAGGGCTAGGGATTCGAACCTCTGAACTTGCGATCGACAAGCCTGGCATCTTACCCACTGAGCCACCACGCCCCCTGTCTAGCCTACTGTACACCTACTACTAGCCTACAGTCTAGCCTACTGTTCTGGAATTCACTGGTTGTCTACCATCTAAGTAATGGGTCTATCAAGCAACTCATCAAGAATTGAGCTAGGTTAGAGTGAATCTTTCCTTTCCTTCATTCAATTTTTATTTATTACCATCATAAACCAGTACAAGCAGAGTGCTTAATGAATATATATAAATCTATCTTAATAGATAATAAATGAAATAAAATTTAAGACAAAGTTAAAATTCATTTATAAAACAACCTAACTAACATCTAACTAACATCTAAAATTATCTAAATTTTAAATCTAAAAACATCTAACTAAAAGCTAAAATAAAATTTATTTATAAAACAAACTAACTAACATCTAACTAACATCTAAAGGGGTGTGGTGGCTCAGCGGGTAAGACGCCAGGCTTGTCGATTGGAAGATCGCAAGTTTGGAGGTTCGAATCCCTAGCCCCGCCTGACGGAGTGAGCTCCCGCACTCGCCCCAGCTCTTGCCAGCCTAGCAATTCGAAAGCATGCAAACGCAAGTAGATGAATAGGTACCACTTCGGTGGGTAGGTAACAGCAATCTGTGTCTGTCATGCCGGCCACATGACTGTGGAAGTGTCTTTGGACAATGCTGGCTGTTCGGCTAACAAACGGAGATGAGCACCGGCCCCTAGAGTCGGACACGACTTCACAAATGTGCGGGGGGAACCTTTACCTTTACTAGCTAACATCTATGACTGAGGTCCAGGGTGCAGTCTATATTTCAATTATAAAATAGACACTAAAATGATATAAATATAATAACATCTAAAATTACAAAGAAGTGATAATATCTAAAATTTAAATGTGTTTGGCTAGTGGAAAATTGGCCCATCAGGGTCCGGCGGATCTTCTGTGCTGCGGCACAAAACCTAGCCACGTGCGCTGTAGCAGAAGGCAGTTCGTCTAGAGCAGCATCTGGGCATAGGCTGAGTCTACTTCCCGTAGTTATTTCTTGCTCACACTTCATTTAAACCCAGCCGTTTATTTGGTTTATTGTGAGCCACCTAGGATCCTTATATGCGATAGGCGGCCTTATTTATTTATTTATTTATTTATTTATTTATTATTAATTATTTAAATTTATCCCTGCCCATCTCCTCGAATAGGGGACACTGGGCAGTTTACAGGATAACAGTATAGGTTCTGTCAAAAAATAAATAATAATAAACTGCCCAGGGTCCCTCCTTGTGGGGGAGATGGGCAGTGACATAAATGTGATGAATCAATAAAATAAATGAATGAATAAGCATGAACAAATCTCCCCAAGAAATGTCATCTTACACTTAGGATGGTGGTTGCCTCTAATTGTGATAGGCGATGGATGAAGACGCATGATCCAAAAACCCATGGATCAAAAAATGAACCCAGGACAGCCATCACCCAGCCAGGGTCTGCTGTGTTCCATACAATGTCTGAAGGGGTTGCATCCAGCCAGTATCTGATAAAACAAAGAAAATTAAATCGTGATGAGCAATTCGATGGTCCACAAAGCCAATCACGGAAAATTACCCTGAATGGAATTGATGGAATGGAAGTGACTGATGGAATTGATGGAATGGAAGTGATTGATAAATTATACTCAATTGAGACACATTTGGCATCAAAGTCAACTAAACAGTTGACAGACATTCAACGTGATGAGTTTGACTCAATGACTGACAAGTTGTATTCAGGGATATCGATGGTTGGTGTCTTAGCTACTCACACTTTTTTCTTGTGTTACGTTTTGCTCTAGATGGTCTTTCAAAGAGCTCAGTGGTTGCTTGCTTCCCCACCTTGTTCATCCCAATAACCTTGTATGCTAGGTTAGGTTGAAGGTTAGTGATCAGCCCATGTTTGCCCATTAGATTTCATATCCGTACATCTAAAGCCAACATTTTAACGTTTGTTTCTTAAGCAGTCATATTAAAAGTCAGGTAACATACAGCCTCTGAACATAACAGTATCACTTAATTATAAAGAATAACAATATACTGATCATATATTTGCCTATTAATGTTAATATCCAGCATATCTAACAATGAATTCACTATTATGAATTTTCACTGGTATATTGAGGGGGTTTCTTTGATACCTTTTGCCAATGATGGGTCTGAACCCTAGACTTCCTTGAGTGTGTTCAACCATCTTGGGAGTCCCTGTGGTTCCACTGGTGAAATAAATCATCATGGGATCATGCATCTTGGTTTTCACACAAGTGTGGTTGGCAGGCGCTTCTCTGTGCAATAAATAACATCCCACCAGATTATTGAAGCAGTCAAGTTCAGGCCCCATATTATATCAATATTGTTTAATATCAGGTCACAATATTTATTCATCCCCCTATTTATATTCTGGCTTGAAGAAACTCTTTGTTTTTAGACAGATGACCTCTTCCAACTAAGGCTTCCTGATCCTTATTTAGAGTCGCTGTGAAATGAACCTTGAACTTTCTGCATGGAAAACAGGGGTTCCAATTTTGGCTTCTTCCTTCCATCTTCAGTATATTTCCATTTGAGAATGTGGTTCTTGATATACTCCAGTGTGAATCTAGTTTGACCTTCAAATCAGCATCTTGAATCAAGCTTGGGAAAAACCTTTAGACAGTTTCTTTCATGTCCCACCACAAGGAAAGATGGCTGCACGAGGAATGATATATCTCATGAATTCACAACTGTGCATCATGGGAAAATAAACTATCCAAGGTACTCACCTGAGCAGTTCACCAAAGTTCAGCCATCCTTCTTGCTTGCCTTCAGAAGATACCAGCAGTTTGGTTGTCAGGAAGTTACAGTTTGGGGCAATGGAATCCACTGCAGGTGCTAAGGCATCTGTAGTGATGAGACATTTGGCTCCCGAAGCTTGGAGTCTGTACTCAATGTCCTTAGCAGTTAATTGAGATGTTGCAGGGATGATGACAATTCCTGCAAGGTTGATAATATTGGTTGGTTGTCTTTTTCTAGACAGAGATGAGCCTATGCTTGTTTTAGAAGTTCTACCACTTTTTTTGGTTTGGCCAGATCAAGAACTGAAAGCTGACTTCAAGAGCTGGTCTGACCACAATTACTTCCTTGGGTCATTTTCTGTCCTACTCTGCTGATTCTAATGTTATTCTTTTTTTTTTATTGACCTGTCCTAATGCAAGCCGTGGTCACCAGCCACCATTCTGGAATCCGGGGTAGAATGAGCACGATTCTGTCGCCTTTGCATAGTCCACATCGGTCTGTGAGTATATTGGCCACTTTCCTGGATTGGAGTCCCAACTCTTCAAAGCTCCACCTGACCTCACCTCCTCTTTCATTTACCCACCACAGGGCTGGGTTGGATGATCTTTTTCCATCCTACAAAATGAATCCAACAAAACAGAGAGAGAAATATTTGTTCTTCTCTTGGAACTTCATTATAATGGGGGCAGGTTAAACTTTTCTAGGTGAGCACAGCATGTCATTCATGCATCGTGTTGCACCTGACTCTGGTCTGCTAGCTCGGTTCTTTCAATGTTCCTTTTCCCTTTTTCAGATGGGGAGGTGATTCCCAGTGGCTGCTACTTGATCCCAGCTAACCCAGAAATCACATAGGCGGGATAGCGGTATCAAGCGCCATCACAGAGCAAAAGGATAGGATTTAGTGTTGGGGTCACAAAGCCCATTCAGAGTGATGGCAATACTTTAGAAACAAAGCAAGAGTCCTTATTTAAAAGAAAAACACTTTACCTTTTCCATTTGTGACCATTTATCCAGTACATCGCTTGCAAAATTGAAATAATCTGGTCGTTGCTGCTGTCCCTGGCTTACAGCTTCGTACGGTGCAGATATGGGAGAGCTGAGATGCCTGGAGTACCTGTGAAATGATCTAGGGATTTGTTTCCATATCGTGAAGAAAGAAAGTGACATTTTCATGGCTGGGAAAAAAGAAAAAAATGCAGTGGTGTTAATAAATATTAGCCTCTAGAGCAGGGCTTTCCAAACTTTTCATGTTGGTGACACACTTTTTAGACATGCATCATTTCGCGACACACTCTTACAGCAGGGCACAAGGCAGGCACTAGGACCTGCGCGGAATCACAGCAGGTTTGGAGGCAGCGAGGCACAAGGCAGGCACTAGGACCTGCGTGGAATCACAGCTGGTTTGGAGGCAGCAGGGCACAAGGCAGGCACTAGGAATTGCGTGGAATCCTGGCAGGGCAGGTTTGGAGGCAGCAAGGCACAAGGCAGGCACTAGGACCTGCACAGAATCCTGGCAGGGCTTGGAGGCAGCAGCAGCCGCGACACACCCAGACACTGCAGCCGACACACTAATGTGTCTCGACACACAGTTTGGAAAGCTCTGCTCTAGAGACTTAATCTACAAGAATGAGGGAGATTAAAAATGGCAAGATAATAAATACTTAGTATAGAAATCAGGGGGGAAATCAAAGGTCTTCACATGTATTTCTTGCGGCAATTTTTATAATCGCCCTTTCAGCTAAATGAGTGCACTGTTGGAAGAGCTGAAGGACCAGGTTAGGGACAGATCATCCTGGAGAAAATCTATCTATGCGGTTGCTAAGAGTCGACAACGACTTGATGGCACGTAATCAATCAATTTCAGCTAATGTTGTCAATGGCCTGTTGAAGATCTGGGAGCAATTTTGGGAACGAACATCTAACTCAGGAAGCTGGTCCTCCCCAGGGGCAATACGTCTACTAACCCACCATAACTTAAATAACAGGCTGGAAAATGATACTAAATTGAACACGTTCGGTTCAAATTGAAAAGGGAACATGAGGTTCATCTGCACGCAACTGACCTGCAAGACGTGCTAGTGAAGAAGCTGGAAGAAGAACCCAAAACTGGTGAAAGAAGAACTTGTTTGCGAGGCTGGTTGCCTTTTCAAATTGTCTGGTGGTTCAAAAATGCATGTCAGCTTTCCTTAAAGAAAACTTTCCAGGCAAGATACCCCTGAGATGGACTTCCATAGATGAGGGATATAGTGCAGTCCAAAACATACCTTGAGTCAGCTCACTGCTTCTCTCCTTTAATACACGGTTGTAACATATTACCCTAAAATATTGTAAAATATTACCCTAACATTGACTCTTCCTTCTAATCCAGCCACGTTTTAGAGGAGAAAACTATGAACTCTGGGCTAAAAATAAGCATGGCAAAGAGCACAGAGATTTCTTGTTATCATGATTCTTTTCTTACTTGTGTCCAACTAACTTATATTTAAGTTAGTCCTGTGGATTCCACAAACTGGACAACCATCTTTCTTTGAAGCTTGATTTTCCTATTCAGCAATGTAACTCGGTCATTTGGGACCCTGGTCATTCAACAAATCTTTCCCTTCCCTCCTGCCCATTCCATGTTTTCCAATTGCTACGGTCAGAACACTAAATGAAACAATGACCTTAATCCAGAAACTTCAAGGTTATATCTTCCATACTACTGATAATCTGGATGGTGTGAGAAGATTTCTTCGATCTTTATTGAAATCTCCCATTGCATCTAAGACAGCTTATTCTGACATGAGTACATCTGATCCTTGCTAAGAAAGTTAAATTTTTGCAAACAGGACACTAAAGTAAAGGTAGGGCCAATGACAAATAGGACAGAAGGTACACAGACATTCAGTCTATTGCTCAAGCAATAAGTTTGGTAGGCATAATAGCAGTTGCTTAATTTTTAAAAAGCCAAACATTTGCTTACTTATAGAGCTGCATATAAAGTTATTCATTTATTCAGTTTCTACCACAGCAGTCAAAAGACTCACAGCAATTTGCAATATCACCGAATTATACTAAAACAAGCCAAAAAAATCAGGGGGAAAAAAGAAAAGAAAAATAAAGTTAAAACTAGCATATAACTCAATACAGTGGGGAAAAAAACCGCAACTAACTAAGAATACAACCCAAAACATGGATGATGACATTCATGGTTCAAAAGCTATTGAACAGGAGATAAATGTGGTAGGAGAAATTCATGAAATTTTAAAAAATGTGTTCATATGAATGCAATAATTATTATTTTAGAGTTACGTAGAGATAAAAAGAAAAAAGAAAGGCAGCCTGATTTAGTTCCTCTCTGGAAGTAAGAATGAATAATTCAGAAGTTCCAGATCTGGGAAGTCTAGTTTTCTGAATCATTTTATTTGGAATTCTAGAATGATAATTGATTATGGAAGGGGAGGTGGGCTATAGAGAGATACTTCATTTGTGCTTGTTTAGCTGAAGCTACACCTTCCCCCATTCTTGTTGCTGTTTTGTTGAATTTTCCCCACAACGGTCTTTGTCAATTCTTGAACAAACTCAACCTGTGTTGGAAGAATAAATAGAATTACTCTCATCAATTTTTCGTAGCTTTGTATGAATTCACTTGCATTACTCTTGGTTCTCCTAATGCTAACAGAGCGCCCAGGATAGTCTTAACAGAATTGCCAGGTCTTGTAGTTAAAAGCAAAGTTGAATAACTTACCAAGTGGAAACATCTTCAAACAAGCCTCAAAAAATAAATATATGGTGTCCTGGATGAAACATACCTCTGGCCTCCTTGGGAATATCAACAGTTTGGCTCTAAAGTGATTTTCCTCCAAAAGAGTCTAAACCGAAACCATAGCTGGACTTTGCCATTCTGGAATGAGAGTGCAAAATCTTTTTCAGGGAAAAGGGCACTTTGGTCTTTGGCGTGGAGAGGAAGGAAGGAAGGAAGGAAGGAAGGAAGGAAGGAAGGAAGGAAGGAAGGAAGGAAGGAAGCTATATGTATTCAAAGAACCAGGAAGGAAGGAAGGAAGGAAGGAAGGGAGGGAGGGAGGGAGGGAGGGAGGAAGGAAGGAAGGAAGGAAGGAAGGAGGAAAGAGAAAGAGAAGGAAGGAAGGAAGGAAGGAAGGAAGGAAGGAAGGAAGGAAGGAAGGAAGGTATATGTATTCAAAGAACCAGGAACGAAGGGAGGGAGGGAGGGAGGGAGGGAGGGAGGAAGGTTCTCCAAGTTCTTCTAGAACACTCATTTTGAGTGTTCATGCTACCGTTTTGGGTATCCAAGATAATCCTTGGTGTTCTTAGTTAAGATAGATTAATCGTTTATTTTGTATTGGCTATTAGACAGGCCATAGCTATGTCAGATTTCTTATACTATATGATATTGGTAAATTGGATTTCTTTTCAATGCAAAAGTGTTTTGGCAAATTGCATCTTTTACAAAGCAAAGCAAAGCATTCTCATGGTGACGTGAATGCCAGGTGGCTGGACAACAGAGAAGCCTTGACGTTGTTTACATCCTCATGAGATAATGAAGCTAGAAGGTACCGTTATTATGGCTAGCAATGGAAATCTTCCCATGAGAGATATCCTCCTGATGACCTTCCGTGGGAAGCCTTGCCCATGCCCAAGCCCCCCCTGAGCAAGGAGGAGGGGGTAACTCAGTGCGTAGATGCAGCACCGCTAACCAATAGCAGGTCATGCTATGTGCTTTAGGCCTAATGCTTTAGGCCTAGTGTGTGTGTAACAGCTAACTTCCAGCCAATCAGAATGCTAGAAGGTCTGAATATACAACCATGCAAAATGGTGTTCTATGTCTTCTTGATTTCTAGTGTCTTTTAGCCATGTAGTTCTTCACGTGTTCACTTCCCGTGGACTGGGCAGAGTGAGCTATGCCTGGCTTTGGGTATAGGCCATGGCAGGAACTCTGGCCCTGGGATCAATACACGGAACTCTGCTTATAAGTTTGTTTTTGTTTTCCTTTTACAATGATGTATCCTGTATATTCATCTTTTTCATTGTTTGCGATAATGTACTGTATCTGCATTATTGCCCTATGCTAAACAGTAAACACTGTTGGCCCTAACAAGCTGCATTCTTGTCTGTTTATTCTCAAGCCTCGGTTTTTCCCCTTTAAGCCAGCATATACCCCATCAAGCTAATCAAACTATTCAGCATATAGATTTCACATTAGAAAAAGGAGTGTCAAAAATGAATAATTAAACCCATGCCAGAAAGAAAATCGGCTGGATGCTGCTGTTCTTCTCTGTCATGTAAAGCAATCAATCGTATCATCTCTTTCCATTTCAGCCAGTTGTTATAAGAACAAATCATTCTTCTCCCTCTTCCTTTCTTTTTCTTTGTATGTTGTACCTTTTATATGGTAAACCTGAAGGGTAGGGACTATCTCACAACCGGTATTTGTAATTCATTGCTTTTGGTTAAAAGAAGGAAGAAGCTAATGGCTTTTAGGGTAACACAATGATTGTTTGGAGCTGCTGTTGTGCTGTTGCTCTTACAACTGTAGTATCTTCCTTTCCTCTGATGGGATCTGGGCTACTGACAACACCTGAGATCCCAATATAGTGGCTCTTTTCAGTAGCTGAAATCCCAATGCAGTGGTTCTTGCCCAAAATCTACAGAGCTGCTGATGGTCATCATGGTTTCTTGCCCAATGGGCGGATCATGCATAGTGATGACCAGGTCATACCTGGTTCCCATATGATCCACCAAGAAAGATCAGCTCACAGAATGGCAGATTAGACCTGCCTTCTCCAATTTGAGTGTGAAGTATCAAGAAGTATGGACCTCAACTCCCAGAATTCCCCAGCCAACTTAACCACTGCATAGAATTGTGGGAGTTGAAACCCACACAATTGGACAGCATCCAGTTACAGAAGACAGGTCTAAACTTTCAAAGGCTTAGAAATAGGAAGCATTGTCCACCTCTTAAAAGGGGGTGGGGAGAAAGATCAACATTAACTTTTTGAAGAGATTATTACGTTGTCAGATTATGAGTATCTAGAAAAAGGGAGATTACTTTTCTAGGGTTGAGGGCCACACTGATTCTTTGAGTGACATGCCAGAGATAAGTGGTCCGAGCCAGGAAAACATTCAGTTCAATTCATTTTATTCACATTCACATTTATACAGAGTGGACAACTCAAGAAGTGAAAAGAGAAGGGATGGGAGGTGCAGTGTTCCTTAAATCAGAGAACCGAGTTTGCCTACACATTACAGCAGTGTTTCTCAACCTTGGCAGCTTTCAGATGGGTGGACTTCATGGCTGGCTGGGGAATTCTGGGAGTTGAAGTCCACCCATCTTCAGGTTGCTAAGGTTGAGAAAGACTGATTCAGACTGTCATCGTGTGAATGCCACCAAAGACTAGCTGGTGCCTTTGCTGAAGTAATTTCTTGCCTCCCGTTGCCCAGTGCGCACCCGGATCAACCAGATGGGGTTCAAGCAACCTGCTGAGTACGACCCACCCAGGACCCCAAACCTGAGATGGCTTAAAACCTTCTTGCAAGGAATCGCTTTGCTTGGAATTTGCTTTGCTTGGAATAACAGAATGAATGAATGAACACGGGGCAGCAGATGATGGGAATAGGTTTTATTTAGGTTTTATTTGCGAAGGTTATATCGGTTTTATTTGCGAAGGTTATATAGGTTTTATTTGCGAAGGTCGAGCTGACGCTTGACTTCCTCCCATTCTCGTTTCCGCAAGGTACTCCTTTGAATTTTTCCAGCTGCTGTTTTGGGAAGTTCTTGGACAAACTCAATCTGTTCAGGGAAATTAAAAAAAACACTTATTTTTTTGCCCCTTGGTGGCAGCACTGAACCCCAGTGACTTTTAGATGGGGGCCACCTGGAAATCCCAGGGTTGTGGGCTAGACAGGGAAGTTAAAAAAAAGAACCCCAAGTAGCCAATGGGAAATTACATAGGTAACACTGCCAAGAAATCAGCCTAGATTCAGTTCCCATAAATTATCCTCAACTTGAGGGCACCCTTATTCAGACACAAGACTAGATTGCAAGAGTGTCCTTTCACTTGTAGGGAAAAGCTTATCAACCAGACCTCCAAATCCCATAACCTACATCAGAGCTTTCCAAACTGTGTGTCGGGACACGTTAGTGTGTCGGCTGCAGTGTCTGGGTGTGTCGCAGCTGCTGCTGCCTCCGAGCCCTGTCAGGATTCCCCGCAGGTCCTAGTGCCTGCCTTGTGCCTTGCTGCCTCCAAACCTGCTGTGATTCTGCGCAGGTCCTAGTGCCTGCCTTGTGCCTGGCTGCCTCCAAACCTGCTGTGATTCCGCGCAGGTCCTAGTGCCTGCCTTGTGCCTGGCTGCCTCCAAACCTGCTGTGATTCCGCGCAGGTCCTAGTGCCTGCCTTGTGCCCTGCTGCCTCCAAACCTGCTGTGATTCCGCGCAGGTCCTAGTGCCTGACTTGTGCCCTGCTGTAAGAGTGTGTCTCGAAATGATGCCCTGCTGTAAGAGTGTGTCGCAAAATGATGCATATCTAAAAAGTGTGTCACCAACATGAAAAGTTTGGAAAGCTCTGACCTACATGCTGGACCACCCCATAGGCTTATGTAATTCTATGCTGCAGGAGTGTCCACAGGGTATGGTCAAAAAAGTCAAGATGGTGGCCACAACCTAGCTCCTAGCTTCGATTACACCACTGTGGCCACCATCTTGACTTTTTTGACCATATGTAGTGGGCAGAAGGAATAACCTTGAGGAACAGGAGAGAGAGCGACAACCAAGACAAGAGTCAGACAAAAGAAGACTGAGTCTGGGGCAGAAATGTAATTTGAGAAAGCGTCTCAGACAAGACCCTCCCTAGTTCTCTTGAAGATAAAGGGAGGAAGGGAGGGGGGCGCTTTCAGACTTGTAAGATTCTGAGTTACTATAACCTTATAATAAAAGTAGTGTTAGTATGCATGACTGGTTTCCTAGTCTGGTCTACCTTGAAGGGCTGACACCATACCCCACAGACACCCCATCCATGCTGCATTTTCCAAAGCAGCCAAGCATAAACTCATCAACCCAGAGGCAAACAACCCTCAATTGTTCTCAATCCCCAAAGTTCAATCCTTCTCTTCTGCAACTTTCCCCCTCAGACTTGCCTTCCTGGGATATTTGTAGGGAGCTGTAGATTTTTTCACGTGATCCTGGAGTTCTCGGATTAATTCCTCTGGATCGCGGGATAAAAAAGCAGGAGACAAGATGATAAATGCTTTCACCACCTGTATGGGGACAAACAAACGCGGGAGGAAACGCTTTGAGAAACAGGTTCCAAAGTTAGTCAATTCATGTCTGAGTTGGTAGTTCCTTGATTAAGGTATTGTTTACTGCTTGATTGTAGCTTGAATCATGTCAACTGGATTTCTATTTTCTCAGTGGAAACGTTTTGCTCCTTATCCAAGAAGCTTCTTCAGTCCTTCAGTCCTTCAGTCAGACTGAAGAAGCTTCTTGGATAAGGAGCGAAACGTTTCCACTGAGAAAATAGAAATCCAGTTGACATGATTCAAGCTACAGACAATTCCACCTGGATGACTGAGAACCTTCATCGACATATTACTGCTTGATTGTTCATCTGGTGTTAATCCTGGTGTTAATATTTGCTTATCTGGGTGTTGATTGCTGGTAACACCAGGATTGACACCAGGATTAACACGAGATGAATATTCAAGCAGAAAACAATACCCTAATCAAGGAACTACCAAAGAGAAAACCACACCCCCACCAACACTGGCAGGGCAAGCCACTGAATGTAAACAGGCAGCAAACCCCACACTCACTAGCACTGATGATGTTACCTAGTCGGGTGACGAAACGTCTGCAAGCCGACAACCAAGCTCAAAGAGCTCCAAGGACTCCATAGTTCAACTCTGAGCTGCAGAGATTCTCTTCTATTGGATAATTTGTTGAATAAGGGTCATGCTTACCTCTCCCCTGATAGGATCTGGACTGCTGACAACAGCTGATTCGACTACTGCTGGGTGTTCAATCAGAGCGCTCTCCACTTCAAAAGGGCCGATGCGATATCTAAGAGAGAAGTTGTCATTCCTGACCCTTCTGAGAATAAATAGAAAGGGAAGAAACCGACCGAGCCCTAAAGAAGGGAACCTACCCGGAAGAATTGATGACATCATCTGCCCGCCCAACAAACCAAAAATAGCCTTCTTCATCTTTTACCGCTCTGTCTCCAGTGATATAAAAATTCCCACGTTCGGTGGCTGCAGTTTTCTCAGGGGCATCCTGGAAAGAACCAACCATGATTCCATGACATCTAACACAACGTTTCCAGGTTCAATGCCCTCCAGTTATGGGGACTACCATTCTGAGAATTCCTCAGCCAGTGTGGCCATTGCTGAAAAATCTGAGAGTTGAGATCTACCTATCTGGAAGGCACCGAGTTACGGGAAGATTGATCTAATTTATCCCTCCTGATCCTTCTGTTTGGGCAATGGTTTTCCAAGAGGAAATAGCAAGTGTCTTGTGTCGGCCTCGCAGGGTAAACAAGATAGGAATCACAATCAGATGAGCTAATTCTACTTTATTGTAAAGCTACATTGACAGAATCTTGCAAGTATGAATCTGGTGGAGATCAAACTAGATATTTTTTATTTCTTTTAACCAGTACTGTCCACCCAGCCCAATGCACCTCACTGGAAAGTGAAAGGAGAGGAGAAAGGAAAGATTCTGCAGCTCTATTTCCACATTGACTGGCACTGCCCACTTGTTCCAAAACAGCAGGAGAACTAAGAAGACAGCCATTGATGTCAAAGCAGGAATTTGAGGCCAGTGTCCAAAGTCCCGTTTGGAAGAATAAACAGGAAGTTCTACAAATGCAGCAGAGTTGGCTTGCTATATTTTGAAGCAACACACATACAGGTAGTCCTCGCTTAACGACCTTTCGTTTAGCAATGGTTCGGACTTATGACAGCACTAAACCTGACTTACAACCTGTCCTCGCACTTACAACCATTGCAGCATCCCTGTGGTCATGTGATCACAATTCGGGCACTTGGCAACTGGTTTTGCATTTACGACTATCGCAGTGTCCCACAGTCACGTGATCACCATTTTCGACCTTCCCAGCTGGCTTCCGGCAAGCAAAATCA
Source organism: Charina bottae (assembly GCA_023362775.1). Taxonomy (NCBI): domain Eukaryota; kingdom Metazoa; phylum Chordata; class Lepidosauria; order Squamata; family Charinaidae; genus Charina; species Charina bottae. The sequence goes on from JALMGJ010000010.1 coordinate 29,521,655, forward strand.
ACCACATGATTTGCTTAATGACTGCGGTGATTCACTTAACGACCGCTGCAAAAATGGTCATAAAATTGGGTCGGATTCACTTAACAACCTCATCGCTTAGCGACTGAAATTCCAGTCCCAATTGTGGTCGTTAAGCAAGGACTACCTGTAATATGTCCAAGGAATCTGCAAAACCATTAAGTCTAGAGCACAAACTATCCTTACACCACTCAGCAAAGGAGTTGAGTCAGAAGGTGTCGGGTTCCCTGAAGAACATAAATGTTAAAAAGAGCCCAACACTTCCAATTTCTGATGCCAGCCTTTGTTTCTCAAAAATGACCATCAGAAATTAGCGAGAATTAAATACAGTCTGGACAAATTATTCTGTCTGCCACAGAAGAACCTTTTCCATAGCAGAAATCAAAACCTTGAAAGAAATCCAGCCAACCTCACCAGCAACGGTATAAAGTAAAACTTGGAATAAATGCATACTAATCACATTGACTGAAGTGTGCACTAAAAATAATACTTACTATGTACTTCAAGAAAAGACAGAATGGCCGTTTGGGTTTGATTCTGATAGCAACGTCCCCTTCTTTCCCTGGTGGCTGAATATTTCCTTGCTCATCAACAATCTTCAGAAACAAAAGCGAAGTATTTTTTCGAATGCATTTGTTGTTATTGCCAATGTGCAACATGTTCATGATGGAAACCAATGATCATATTTTAGAGGTTAGAAACGTCCTTGGTGGCTTGTTGGAACACAGAGATAACCACAGATAAGCTTGTTCCAAGGTTTTTGTAACTGTGTGGTATTACAGGTAGTCCTCGACTTACGACCATTCGTTTAATGACAGTCTGAAGTTACAACATACAGGATCATCCTCTGAATGTACTCATTCTCTGAATCACCAGTCCGGGACATTTGCAATACAGTAATAAATTATTTTTGCTTTGGTTGTGACCAGCATAAAGTAAAGACACAGAGACTGTGACATTAACAACCACAACATAAAAACAGCCTATGTTTAAAAATTGTATTGTATATTGAAATTTGTCCTTCTACCTGGACATCATAGGGTGGAGATGCTTTCCCCATTGAGCCTGGCTTAATTTTCATTCCTTTGGCATTAGCACAGATTGTTACCTGTAAGAGAGAGGACGATGGAACACAACCTGCCAGGGCCATGGTCACATCAAGGAGATGGTACTTTAAAAAAAAATTACTTTTAAAAAAAGGTGTAAGAAAGAAGAGAGGAAAAGGATGAGCGAATTAGGGGTAGAGGGTAAAAGTGTATTTTAATGTAAAAAAAAAGTTTGAAGGTTATGCAAAATATTGTGTTTGTTTTATGTTTTGTAAAGAGAGGTAATGGAAATTTAGAAAGTAGAGAAGGCTAGAGTAGGTAGAGGAGAGAAAGAAGGAAGTGTTTAAAGAAGAAGGTGTTAGAAAGAAGAAAGAAGAAGGATAAGTGAGTTAGGGGTAGAGGATAAAAGTGTAAATTTGAAGGTTATGCATTATATTGTGTTTGTTTTATATCTATGAATTTTTTTTTACTTTTTGTGTTTTCTTTGTTATGTACAGTATGTGTATGTTATGGATGTTAAAGAAATAAAGATTAAAATTAAAAAAAAAGGAGATGGTATCAGACCCAATCTTTGAGGAAATGAAGATGAGAAAACCACATCCCCACCATCACTGGCAGGGCAAGCCACTGTATATAAACAGGGATCAATGATGATGTTACCTAGTTGGGTAATGAAATGTCTGCAAGCCAACAACCAAGCTCAGAGAGCACCAAGGACTCCACAGTTCAACCCTGAGCTACAGAGATTCTCTTCTATTGGAATGAATATACCGTTTCAGTTTGTCCATATGCTTCATGGAGATCCAACCCAGTCTGACTCTTCCACAGCTCAAACACTTCGGGATTGAGTGGTTCTCCACCAGTCAAACAGTGCTTCAAGCTTCTGAATTTATAGCTTGATAAGAAATGAAGACAATCAATAATTCGCTTTTTGGATTTCTTCTCTTTTTTCTCCAGTGGGTTGATTTTGCATACATTTGGAAGGAAATATGACCTCTTCTGCCTGAAGAAGACAACCATCAATCTCCATACTGCTGCTGTGTCACCAGGAATGGAGCTCAACGTGAAGATTTACATTTATCTGAGGTCATCTTAGCAGCTAAGGATAGCTTGAGTGTCACCTACTGTATTTATCTGACTTTAAAATGCACGTATCAGATTAAAGGGGTCCAGCAATGGATATAACCCTTAAATTAAATAAGGGTCCCCTTTGGGGGAGATGGGGCGGTGATAAAAATCGAATGAATGAATGAATGAATGAATGAATGAATGAATGAATGAATGAATGAATGAATGAATAAATAAAAATACACACTTCCTTCATAATTCAAGACATATCCATTATATCCATTATGTGTCTGATACACATTCAGTTGTGCAAGAAGGCAATCCTAGGAAATCAAACTTCCCAAATTTTAAGAGGGCAATCCCTCAAGTTGGGAAATTAGTGAGAAAATAAGAACTTTCCCAGTTTCATGGAACTTTCATGGAACTAGGAACACTGTTCCTGAGGAACAGAGGAAAAAACCTAGACAATTCCATTAAATTTCCCGACTTTCCATTTTCATGTTGACATTCTTGCCCTCATTTTTCAAGTTTTGTGGCAAAAAGTACCTGGTGGCATTGTGCTGAACCAACATCCTATATGCGGTAGGCGCTGTGCAGAAAGTGGTGATTGGATACTTTACCAGTGTCTAGATGGAGAAAATGAATATGCAATCAAGCTAATATCCTTGACACACAGTACTGCAAGATGGAAACGACCCATCTTGAAGTGTAAGATATGCAGGGTTGGGTTCATATAACATGCTAAATCTTAAAGTCAGGTTTAGGAACAGTTGCTGCATCTGCATAAAATTATATGCCCAGCAATGTTGGCCTGGTTCACACAAGATACTTAGACAATGTCTGCATTTCTACAACCCACTGAACCATTAACTGTCTAACCCCATTCTAGTATGTGATGTGAACCCTGTCAGGGTGACTTCAACTGGGCAAATCACACAGAATCAAAGCAGGAACAATGAATGGACTATTTCTAGTACGTTGGGACTAAGTTAGGTGAAGCACTTGTCTTTTACTTTGATGTCTTCTTTATAGGTTTCTTTTGGAGATTTCTCTATAAATACTCCAGAACTTTCTTTGCCAACTTTCCTATTGAGGTTAATATTCCCAGGTAAGATTATACAGTATAATATATCTCAGAGTTAAGGTACTTGTTGTCTTCCAGGTATTGGTGAACTACAGTTCCCAGCATTCATCTCTATAGGCCATGATGGCTGGGGGTGTAATGAACTGTGGTTGAGCAACATCTGGAGGACCCCCCGTTTCCTATCACTTCTATATAAAAAGGTAAAGGTTCCCTCCGCATATTTGTGCAGTCGTGTCCGACTCTAGGGGCCAGTGCTCATCTCCGTTTGTTAGCCGAAGAGCTAGTGCTGTCCGAAGACACTTCCACGGTCATGTGGCCGCATGACGTGCGCGGAACGCTGTTACCTACCCACCGAAGTGGTACCTATTCATCTACTTGCATTTGCATGCTTTCGAATTGCTAGGTTGGCAAGAGCTGGGGCGAGTGCGGGAGCTCACTCCGTCACGCGGGGCTAGGGATTCGAACCTCCGAACTTGCGATCTTCCGATCGAAAAGCCTGGCGTCTTACCTGCTGAGCCACCACGCCCCTCATCACTTCTATATATACTTCCATGTAATTTGCACATAAATGGGCATGCTTACATTTAATATGACTGTAGGTTCAAACTGTGGCAGATGATGTACAAAGACACATGACCCATGAATCCAGGGGGCAAATACGTTGCTCCAGGCAGTCTTTACCCATCCTGGATCTGAAGTATTCCAGAACACAGCTGAAGGAGCCAGATTCATCCAGTGCCTGCTCAAAAGAAAATAATGTATCCGTTATTTGGCATTCTCCCAATCTAGTTCCCACCAGAGAATTTGGGATGACAATTCCGGAATTCTGTGGGCCAGAATTCTCTGGAAGGTTGTCAGATTAAAGGTTCTTCCCTCTACGGATAGGACCACTGTAATAAAAGTACAATTGGAAGTTTATTTATTATTTAAATTTATATCGCCGTCCATCTCCCCCAACGGGGAACTCTGGGCGGTTGAATGCAAAGAAATATTGTTCTATATATAACAAATGTCTCTCCATTTTCTGGGAACTTTGCTCACCAAAAGCCCTGTCCAGACCTTCACATTCATATCGGTTGGATTTTTTCTCCAGAGTTTTAGGCCTACGTTTCCTGTCCTCATCCCATCCTCCCAATCTCCATCTTTCATTTTGTAGACTCATATAGTTGGACCAGCCTTTCTCAACCTTTTGACCCTGGAGGAACCCTTAAAATATTTTTCAGGCCTCGAGGAACCCCTGCACAAATATAGGCTCAATATAGGCCAGAAGTTACAAAATTATTATATTCGTTTCTTGGGTAGGCCTGGCTATACGCATTAACAGTGTTCTTCAACTAAAAATAAAGAATGAAACTTACCTCTTGAATGTGAAGTTGCCCGAATCTGAAATAATTTTTTAAATAAATCGTGATCTCCCAGGGAGCCCCTAGTGACCTCTCACAGAACCCGAAGGTGCCACGGAACCCTGGTTGGGAAACCCTGCCCCAGACATTGCCCCAAAGTCATGCTTTGGCAGCCTTAAAGCAAAACTCATCATATATCTTGCATATCTCTTGAAGCAGCAGGCCGGATACTCACTGGTTGAGAATCCCTGAGTTAGTTGTTGCTTCACAGATTGGATATTAGTTAAACTTTGGGTTTTACAGCATTTCCAGATCTTTTCTCCCTGACCTACTGTCATATCAGTTCAATTTTTCCATCCCTCAAGGTTCTTTGTACCCTAATACAAATGAATCTCTCATGTAACTCCATATTTGCTATCATCTAAGATGCTTTCATGGAGAGATTTCCTAACATTACCAACCCAAAGGCATTTTATCTTATCTTTCTTAATAGATCTTCTTGGGGAAAAAAAGTGGAAGAAGCAAAAGACTCTGGAGCCTCGTAAAATTTTGTCCTTAAGCAGAGCAACTGTGCAATTAAAGCCTTGTTCTGGAATCATCCATCCAGGACTTCAACAACATGCAAGGATATTATTATTATTATTATTATTATTATTATTATTATTATTATTATTATTATTCCTGGATCAGGAGGCCCTCCGAACAGTCACTCATGCCCTTGTCATCTCCCATATAGATTACTGCAACCCGCTCTACATGGGGCTACCCTTGAAGAGTATACAGAAGCTTCAGCTGGTCCAGAATGCGGCTGCATGGGTAGTTCTGGGTGCTATAAGTTCAGCACATGTAACACCGCTACTCCGTGAGCTGCATTGGGTACCAGTTTGCTTCTGGGTCTAATTCAAGGTGTTGGTTATCACCTTTAAAGCCCTACATGGCATGGGACCAGGGTATCTGAGGGACCGTCTTATGCCGACCACATCCACCCGCCCCACCCGATCATGCAGGGAGGGTATGCTTCGGATCCCATCACTAAAAGAATTCCATCTAGCGGGGTCCAGGAGGCGTGCCTTCTCTGCGATAGCACCCGCCCTGTGGAATATCTTGCCCCCAGAGGTGAGGCGGGCGCCCTCACTCCTGGCCTTCAGGAAGTCTTTAAAGACCTGGTTCTGCCGCCTGGCTTGGGACGAAGGAGGTAATAGCTCCTCCTGGGGCTGGTTGGCTTAGTAATACCCTCCTTTTAAGAACTTGCCATCTTTGGATTTTTCTATTTATTATTATAGTGGATTTTAGTTGTATAAGTTTTAATTGTTTTTATGATATTGTTGTAAACCGCCCAGAGTCTACTGCTGTAGAGATTGTTGTTGTTGTTCAGTCGTTTAGTCGTGTCCGACTCTTCGTGACCCCATGGACCATAGCACGCCAGGCCTTCCTGTCCTCCACTGTCTCCCGGAGTTTGCTCAAGCTCATGTTCGTTGCATCGGTGGTGCTATCTAACCATCTCATCCTCTGCCGTCCCCTTCTCCTTTGGCCTTCCGTCTTTCCCAGCATCAGGATTTGTTGTAGAGAGAGTTGTAGAGATGGGCGGTGATAAATTCGAATGATAAATAATAAATAAATAAATAAACATTACCTGCCACTGGATGTAAATCCAATGCCATAACTGGAGTAGGATTGCTCCACCATTTTGGGCGATCCGGTGCTTCCACTTGTAAAGTAGGTCAGCATCGACTCTTCACTTCTTGTCCTGACACAGTCATGGTCCCCAGAGGCTGCTCTTAAAAACAATCAGATTGGTGTTGATGTGCAACGATTGGAGTGGGACATTTCTTTGAGAGGGAGGCGTCTTTCCCAATTGTGATTTATATATATATATCATGAATGGAATTTTGGGAAGTTTCTCAACATCTGGAGTGCAGCATCTGTAACTCTTCCAAGAAATTCAGAGCATCTTAGTCGAGAATGCATGTAGATATTTAGAACCAGATCTTAGGAATGCGGGACAGCTGCTTATTAAAAAAACCAACCCTGGTTCTTATATTGTCCTTTAAAAATAGCTCATAAAATAATACTCCAACCCATAAGTTGGTGATGCAATTGTGATTTCTAATGGAATACGTACTGGAATAAATCACTGAAGTTCAGCCAGCCATCTCTGCTTCTGTCAGACACAATGAGCTTGGTTTTCAGAAATTTGCATTCAGATATGACCGAATCCACTCCAACAACTGAAGTATCAGTGATAACCAGACATTTGGCTTTGGAAGCATCCATTCTATAGGCAATGTCTTTAGCTGTTAACAGAGATGTTCCAGGAATAAAAATAACCCCTAGGAAAGAAGCAGGGAAGAAAGTGATCAGAGAAACCCATCTGAAAGGTCCATGCTATGGATAGCATACAAAAGTGAAGTTATTGTAGGCTTCCTCTATTTGGTGCCAGCTAATGTTGTTGGATGATGAGAGTTTGGGCCAACTTATCTAGGTGACTGGGCCTTTCTCAGGTTGGGAAATGCTGATACAGAAAAGCCCAGTTGCAAATCCTTATTTGCTAAACTCATGGGATGACTTTGAGCCTCCCAATGTCACTCAGCCTTCCCTACCCTAAAGGATCCTTGTGAGACAGATAGGTAGGAATGTCCACTGGCACTCTTAGGAAGAAGAGGGTGAGGGTTTTCTTCCCTATAACATTTACTAACCTGTTCGTATACAAGCCAGAATTAGTAACCACCACTCTGGAATACGGGGCAGAACTGCCATGATCCTGTCACCTCTTTGCAAGCCACAGGGACCAGAGAGGACATTGGCAGCTTTTCGGGACAAGAAAGCCAGCTCCTCAAAGCTCCACTTCACCTCTTTGCTCTGACTGTTGACCCACCAGAAGGCTAGGTTGTGAGATCTCTTTCCATCCTAGTGGACAACTCAAGAAGTTAAAATACAAGGAGGGGCAAGTGAACTGAAGCCTAATCCAAACAGGACCTTGTGATCAATTGCAAAAGAAAAGAACAGCTAACCAGGAAGCAAAGAAACTGGCATAGCTGGGGAGCAACCCTCCCCTTTGTGACCCAAAGAGGACATCAAAGCTTGCATGCTTCCAACCATAACTTCATGTCCTACCTAGTTGTGGTCCTGTCCCCCAAGGAGTGGAAAATATTACCTTCTCCTCTTGGGCCCACTTGTCCACCACGTCGCTTGCAAAGTTGAAGTACTCGGGCACTTCCTTTTTGCCCAGATTGACAGCTTCATAATGTGAGGGGATCAGAGAAGCCACGTATCTCTTTGCTTGTTGAAGTACCACCCAAGGAGACTGCAGACCCCCAAAGCATTTGACTAGGTGTTTCATGACACCAGCTTGGGATCAGTGATCAATGGCTGGTTTTCCTGCAAGAACAGAGAAGGGAACGGAAGGAAAGAAAAGTTGGTGAATGGATAGGGAAGGGAAGGGAAGTTGGTGAATGGATGAAGAAGGGAAGGGAAGTTGGTGAATGGATGAAGAAAGGAAGGGAAGGGAAGGGAACCCTGAGATCTTTATAAAGCTACTGGACTCTTAGTAGAATGAAGATGCTCTATGTATCTCCAACATACTGACACTACACCCCCACCAACACTGGCAGGGCAAGTTACTGTATATGAACAGGCAGCAAACCCCACACTCCCTCGCACTGATGATGTTACCTAATTGGGTAACAAGCCAACAACCAAGCTCAGAGACCACCAAGGACTCTACAGTTCACTGATGATGTTACCTAGTTGGGTGATGAAACATCTGCAAGCCAACAACCAAGCTCAGAGAGCACCAAGGACTCCACAGTTCCACCCTGAGCTACAGATATTCTTTTATTGGAACCTTTAAACAGTCAAGGAGAAAAACTACCCTTCATTTCCTTTCATTTACACAGAAATGTAACTGAAAACTAGTAAAGATGGTGGCTTTTCCTTCCTATAGTTCTTAAATTTCCTATGTCACACTGAAGATTACAGTTTTGTAATGACCACTGGAAATCTATAATCAAGGCTTTGGGAGGGCTGCATTCACACACACCCAGACCTCCAATGCTGTTGTAGGGAGCAGAACAAAGCTTGCACCATGACCCCCAATCTTATGACTCCTCTGAGGCTGAAATTTTGTAATAGATGGTCTTCCCTATTTCTACTGCTTCATCAACCAGTTTAGGACAATGGGATACTGGGTTTCTAAACCATAGACTACTGTTTCTCAGCCTCAGTAAATTTAAGACTTGTGGACTTCAACTCCCAGAATTCCCCAGCCAGCATGCTGGCTGGGGAATTCTGGGAGTTGAAGTCCACAAGTCTTAAATTTGCTGAGGTTGAGAAACACTGTCATAGAGGAACAGGGAAACAGTCAGTTTCCTGACCTGGTCTACCTTGTAGGGCTGACAGGTGGGGTGGGAATCACCACGAAGGCTCCAGCAACCTGGGCTCTGAGGCCTGTAACCATGATTACTGAAAAAATAATTTCACCATTTCCTGCTTTCTTACAGTGGGAAACAGATGCAAGTTGTAGAGTAAGCCCTCCATGTATCATGGTTAAAATACAAAGGGGGGGGGGAATAAACTCCCCAGAAATGGGAATGTACACTTCGTGTTCCTCATTCCCCCTTATACGTTCACTGCAGCCCTTAGCCACCAAAAGTTTGCCTGCTTCAAATTCAGAACAATGCTTGGAAAGTCAAGCTGTTTCCTAAAGGCACCACTAGATGGCGCTTTGCCACACAGGACCATACTAAAACCAAGGGAGGGAAGTTTCATCCTTTCTCTGAATTTCCTTCTATTTGTTCCTTTTAGATTAGAAGAACCAACTGTCCCTTCGAGGATCTGGAAGAAGAAAGGCCCAAGAGCAGTTTGCATGAGGGCTGGAATGCAAGAACTATTACACAGGGTTCGGGACAGTCCGTATTTGGTGGTGGAGCTTCCATCCTGA